>JAOXNN020051086.1:0-54313 GCA_028571205.2 Hydropsyche betteni | reverse complement strand
TAGTTCTGTCTCCCAGGCAAGGGTTCTCAAGCCGCTATTGATGTTGCTAAGTGCGCTCAAGCCAACAAATGTCTAGGCGAGGTTAAATCGACAGCTATCGCAACTGTTGACCCTCAACAGTGCATTGAACAGAAGTGCCCCACCCAATGGGCTGCCTGCCAGAAAGACCCTAAGTGCATCCCAGCTCTTCAGGACTGCGACAAGAAGTGTGGCAACAATACCAGCTGCTGGTAGTTCTGTCTCCCAGGCAAGGGTTCTCAAGCCGCTATTGATGTTGCTAAGTGCGCTCAAGCCAACAAATGTCTAGGTGATGTCAAAACTAACCCCTTCATGGACTGCATGTCTTCTAGCTGTCCTAACGAAGTACAAAGTTGCGCTTCTGACGCCCTTTGCAGCGGCTACATCCACGAATGCAAGATTCGATGCATGAAGAACTGGTCATGCAATTTCGACTGCATGCTCGAAAAGAGGCCTTACTCACCTCTCTTGAACGCCTACTTTACCTGCAGTGGAGAGAGAAAGTGCATCTGATGATGATTTAGGAATAAAATCTTTATAGTAGAAAAGTTCTTTATCAAATAAATTAAATTGAAGTGATGTTTGGTTAGTTGCAATAATAAACCTTTACTCCTAACCAAACAAATCGCTTTGGCTTTCAGCTACACAGGTACATAAAGGAAAATATTCAACTACCGTTGCGGACTGACAAGTTCAAAATATCTCATTGCAAAAAAAAGTACTCCCCTGAAATTGCTGACAAACTACATAAATTACTGACCATGTCCTGCAATTCAGAGTCAACCTCCTCTTCATACAAAGCTAGCAATAAAGTCCACTTTGAGTTCTTGGAATAGAAAGATTAGGTGAGCTCAGCTAAAGAGCCTTTGGAGCTTTTTGTATACGCTAGAAAGCTATAAACCTGTATTGAGACGAAAGGAAAGAAAGTACATACAGCAACCACAAATAGCGATGCCGCGAAATAGAAGGAGTCTTAAAATTATATACAGAAATCAAAAGTCTTACAGAAATATTCTGAATCCCCAGATATGTTGCTCCAGATCAATACCAAACAGACCAAGATAACTGATCAAAGGAAAAGCTAGTCCAATAAGCTTTTAGACCCAGTGAGAGAGGAAATAGAATACAACTCCCGAAAATCCTAAATACTTCAGAGTATGATAGGTAATAAACGAGCTGTTCTTCCATCTCTCGATAGTAAATGCTCCCCTAGTAAAAATCTGATGGAGTCGGCTAAAAAAAGCTCGTTTAGAGGGTTCAAGGTTGAGTCAGTGCTCTCTAGCAAAGCGAAGGGTTATTTGCATTGCGATGAGGGTGCCTATATGCTGACGAAAAATTGCTTAGGGTTGGCGACTGGTCGGAAATACTAAATATGCAGAAGACTAAACTTCGACCTTCTTACTGCTCAGAGAATATGTGTTATCGATAGCTAGAATTTAGAATTATTGGTCAGTAAATCAGCCAACCAATCCTAATAACCCATCTAGATAGCTTCCCTTACCAAAATACTTACAGCCTACCTGACCATCTTAATATGTGCGAAGTACTAAATAGACATCTACTCCTATAAATGTAAAGTCAGTGACGAAGCGGCTTTTATGGTGGGAACCAGTGCCTAACTTCAGGTAGGGGACTCTCTTACTGTAATCCAACTCCTTCACGCTCTTATGCTTCCTAGTGGAAACGATGCCTCTGTTGCCTTAGCTTAAAACATGGGTAAGATTATTCTAAAGTACAAGAAAAAACAAACTAAATTAACCCCCTACAAGCTATTTGTAAACCACATGAACCTTCTCTACATGGAAGTCATTACAGACACTTAGACTCCCTAAAATATCCAGTAAGATAGCTAATAGTAAGTGCTGAACCACAGATTTCAAAACCCTTCCGGACTTTCCCTGTACAAAAACGTGACAAAACCCTAGCAAATCACACTATTCGCTGCTGTTGCCCATCAGAATAAGATTTTTAGATAAATTGTATCTACAAAGGAGTTTTCGGCTGTCTTTCGAAATGACAGATACGGTCTATAACGCAAACTTCAATGGAAGAACACCAACAAACTGCTATGGAAGGGATGGTAGGGCATAAAAACAGGAAACACTTAAAACGCAGGGCCCTGCCTCATAAGCAAGATGGACCGATATATTGTTGGTGTATTTAATTGCGGGGGACAGCAGAAACGTTTCAGTTAGGCACAAGTAATCTACGAGAAGATTAAATAGGCTCTGGGCTGAGCAAAGAGCACTTGACTGAAGTATCAATTTACGGTTAGATTAATTGTTGAGTTTTGTATATTTCTCTATTGGCTGTCATAAGCCATAATTAAGTACACAGAGATCAATGCATTTCCTACTTAATTTCATCCACCTTCGCACCAATCGACTTGAGTTGTTCCATAAAAGCGCTGAATTTAATTTACTATGGGGTCTGTATTATCAGTTCAAACTATTCGTCACTCTACTCATCGCAGACAGTCTCTATCTTTACCTCAGAGAGGCTGCTCTAGTTGTTAAATTACCCCTCGGAAGAAATAAATGTCACATCTAGCTCCTAGTCATAGTATTCGTACACACTACGTTTACGAGTGACATGGCTATCGCAGGATAGCTTTTGCAAATACACAGTGTTATTTATGTCCTTCCGAATCGATAGTGGTTGGAACAAAGACTCAATGTTCGAAACGTAGAGAACTGAGACAAGGAACTTAACTCCTTAATGTTATCTTTACTTTTAGATTTTAAAATCAAAGGGGAACTCGCCAGGTATTGGAGCATTCTAATATTGAATTTTGTAATTTAAGAGGCAGTTCTGCTTAGCTACTTTCCTCTTTTCGAGGTTTCCCCAATAATCCAACCACAAAGGCAGTCGGAGCAAACATTATACTATTTAGAAGAAAAGCTCCTCTGTGAATTTCAGTGCCTATTCGCCCAGCGTTGCTAAACTATTTGCTTTAGGGCAGTGAAGCTTCCAAATTTCGGCTATGCTGATGCTTTGGTTTTTTTTACTTACAAAGCTAAACGCAATGTCAATATATTCGTGGAAACTCTCCTTCTTATCTGTTAACTTCTGTCTGATATTGTACATGTCCTTCACCTTAGTCCAATTGTATTGGTGACCTCCCAGGGTAGTTGGCAGTTCGTTAGGAATTTTGTTCTTATTAAGAATATCTTTAAAAGCATCAGCTGCTTATTTTTTAACGTCATTCCTCAATTGCAAGACCGTCTCAGCGAGCTTTGCTAAACCATCCACGTGCCACGGCTTGTATTGAGTCTTCATCATCTTTATAATAAAACACTTCTATACGATGACATAAAAATTTTAAATATGGCTCTTCCCTTTGCGAACTAATTCTGAGCAGGAAATATACCCAACTCCAACTATAAACCTACAAGTAGTTTATTCATAACTAATCATCGGGCTCTTAAAAAAGTTTGAGACAGATCGGTTGATATTGGATTAAGGCTATCGACAGTAATCATTTTCTCTTTTGCCTTTAACGTTGTCTTGCCTTTGTCTATTCTTCAAGAAGTGCCACCAAATTTTTGTTCTTCTTCAGTATGTTTCGTTCAAACATCGACATGGGACGTTCTCGTTCCCTAGATCGTGATCTCGAGTACTACCTTTACTCTCTTTCATCACGAGTCCTGTTCTCTTCTCTACCTCTGTCCTCCCCTCTCGAATTTTCATCCTCTCTAGCAAAAATAACATAAGGGTAGGAATCCTTAAACATTTTTCTTGCTTTAGACTTATCGAACATGGTGGCGTAGTTCTTCAGCGAGGGAGTATTGTTAACTTGATGAACACTACTGATCCTGATCATATTTTGCTTTAGCAACTCGAATACCTCTTCAGTGAATGTTTTTTCGCTATTAGTTTATTTTCTTATTTTGTTAATGAGCCTATCTTTAAGTACAAAGCAGGCATAAAGAAGTGTTTAGTAGTCCCCCATGAGTGATTTCTTTACGCTTTTCCACATGTAATTATCCTACTCCTGGTAGAAGTAGCCATTAAGGATATCCCAGCCCTTCATAAAGGCAGTATCCTTCGTCAGGAGGGTATTTTGCATGTACTTAAAGTAATATTTAGTCATTTGGAAGTTCATTTGATCCTGAAAAGTTTCAAATTGCTGTGTTATTTTGTTATCTTTGTAGAGTAAGTCCAACTTTTTTACCAAAAACTATCTCGCTTTCTGGCGACTCTCCCTATTCCCGAGAAATGAGATAGTCATGTTTTTGCGAGGGGGAGTCGGATCAAATATCATCATTTTTATACTTGTAACCTCTTTTTCCAAATTCTGCTTAATGCTCAGTAGGCTCGGCTTGAAACTGAAGGGAGCTAGGAATAGGCTAATGTTAAAATTAAACTCTTCTTTTCTGTTGGGCTACTCGAAAAATGACATAATCTCTTTACGAGCCTTCTCAATCTCTGCCTTAGTTCCAATAAGAGTTATCTATTTGTTCTTTTCCTGAATAAAATAGAAAGGGTGATTTACATCTTTAAATGGTGCTTCCCGAGAAATGCGGAATTCAGCCATAAGTGGTTTTCTCTTGAGTGAGGCCATATTATTCAAAATGGTCTTAATCTCGTACGGATTCAGATACAACCTTTCTATCTCCAATACAGAGATTCGTCTCTTTATGTCATCGTACGCCTTCTGAATATTCTATTTCGATCCTTTCACCAACAATTTAGCCTGAACCTCAAGTGCATGGCATTAGTCGTTGATAAATCTCCTGTGATAGAATATAGAAACGCTGTAGGTTTTCTAAACGAGATTAATATGACAGTGTCCTGGCCCAATAAATCTTTTCAGGAATATTGCAGGAATACACACAATAGCTTATGTAATTCCCATCTCCGTCTGCAGCTCTTTGATTATATCCTGTGTAACATCTATAATCAGCTCGAACATCTCTATCTGTTTGCTGGTACCCATAACCGAAAGTTCAACATTTTTAAGGAAAACGTCATTTAGATTTTTGGTAGTATGGTCCCAAAAGATCGTGGCTCCAATCTTCTCAAACAGTACGAAATTAGACCGAATAAGATGCATCTGCATTTTGTTCATCAGCATCGTTTTCTTCTCCTGTAGGGTTTTATCTTGAACATGAAAGTTATTCAAATCCTGCAGGATCTTAGGATTTTTGTTCAGGTACACCTGGAACTTATCAGTAGCCCTCCGAAATATGTCTGCAGTCTCATCCTTTCTCCTCGGAGTTTGCTTTGGGATGGGAGTAGATTTAGGTTTTTATGGGGTGTTGTGCTATTCGACTATCTATTTTCTCCTTATTATCACATCGTCATCTGATGCAGACTGCTCACATAGATCTTGGGCGGCTATGTTCTCCTGCTATTTCAGCCATTAGTATCGGTTATTGTACTCCTATGTTACAGGCACATCGTCTTCGTCTGCCTTAAACCTCTGACTTTCCTACTGTACTTTTCTCTTTTTCTCCTTGAGCTTCTCAAGTGCTTATCTTTCAATCCGCTATCTATCCCTTTCTTTTTCTTATAAACACTGTTTACAATAGAAGGCTTCCTCAGGTATTTATGTCTTTGGAGGGTCAAGGCAGTACATATGAAATCCTCTATTACATTAGTCACAGATGATCAGCTTGGCATCATCATCGTCGTAATTTTTGCTGCATATTTAGCACGTCATGTCTTGCAGCCTTTCATCCCATTCCTCAGCAGTAATGTCCATTGGTCTTAGCCCCAAATACCCTTTACATCTCTTAGTGCCGCATAGACACTTCGTCAAGGGAGTGTTAAAGACATCGAATTGGTAGTCAAATGTCAACTCCTCGTTATCTTCAATATCCTTCAGAGCAAATATTCCAATAGAGATTTACCCTAGAACATTCCATTTCTGTGTAATGCAGTTAGGCTCGCAGGAATGATTGATAAACCGTGCCAAATTGCCCTTTTAAGTTGGATCAATGACTTATCCTTTGCTGGTTCTCATCAGATACGTGCATGTTGAAATGCTGTACTGTTTGACTCGTTTGCGGCCTTCTTCAGAGTTGATTGCGAAAATTTCTCCTATATACTGCATAATGAAATCTCCTTTTCGAATACGCTCGCCTGCACAAAGACCCCAGCCCTTTCCTCCAGCCGGAAACGGATAGACCAGGGAGTCCTGATGCTTCTGAAATCGTCTGTTCTGGCAGAGTTCGTAGCACCGGCAGGTTTACTCATCGCACTATGTGGATATCATTCGGTTTATGCAGCGTTCCCCACAGTTGTAGGAGACATTACAGTGTTCATTGACCCTTGGTTAATGTAAGTGATTACTTGGTTTCGTCAGGCTGAGGCACACAGAGACAATACTCAAGGTCATCGTTCTTGGCATGCTTTCTCTTCCGGTCCAGATAAATATTTTTCTTAATGAGGGTGAATGTTTTGAAGCTCTCCCGCAAATACTTCAGCCTAATAGGGTTGGCCTTAAGACAGCTGACCAGCTGAGTCTAAATATCCTTACATCTCTTGCTTTTGGAGGTTTAGCTTACTTTTTGATTTTCTTGCTGACCCCATCAACATGATCTTTCGTATTCTCTTCCTTCTCCACCTCCATTTGAACTTCGCCCTACTCCATCATTCAATAAGAATTTTAAATTATTATGAACAGTCTGCCAGAACCAGACATCATATCGCTTGCTAGTCCTGGCATTAAACAGCACTAACGGTGAACGATGCGTTCACCTTTATGCCCACTCATTTAGTTGATTGCTGTCAATTATGTACAGCTTCAACCTATAATAACATCTTTTTTGAATCGATTATTACTGTAACAGCATCACTACAAACTCTCCTTCCTAAAATTACATAATTTACATCACTACTCAAACTATTGAGCCATAGTACGAAGATATTTGTAAATGTGCCTACTATTTTTTATATAGGTCGGTAAAAATATACTCTTCGCAAGGGATAGAGATTAGTTCAAGGAGAGTGTACGATGTTAGGTAAATGAATTAATTGTTTATTAATTATTATTATTTAAATGGTGGTGGTTCCAAAGGCCAGGAAAACTTACTGTCCTTACAAAACCTGTCGCAGACACACTCTGCACAAGGTCTTCCAATATAAGAAGGGCAAAGAAAGCAAGAGAGTGCAGGGACGTCGTCGTTACGACCGAAAACAGTCAGGTATAGCTCCCCAGTGATTTAGGCTATGGTGGGCAGACCAAACCCGTCTTCAAGAAGAAGGCCAAGACAACCAAGAAGCTTACTCTCAGACTGGAGTGCACCGGCTGCAAGAAGAAGCGTGTGATAGTGGTGGGCAGGTGCAAGACTGTGGTGCTGATGGAGACAGCCCAGATCAAAAACAAGAACATCGGTAAGAAGGAGACCCTTTACGCCTGATCGATATTTAAACTCCAAGTTGTAAGGATAGCTTCGTGTCTAAATCCTATCTCTATTGCTATCTTTTTGGTGTATTCTACACCAAAATTTAATGGAATATCTTTAATAAACATCTCGGACACAATGAACTAAAAAATGCTTTTTCAAGGTGGAGCAAAGTCATTTATAAACTGGCTTGTTTTTTTCATAAGTGCTAGTATAGCTTTGTTTGGAAATTAAATAATCCTACCCTCTAAGCTTCAACGGACTGTATAAATATGTTTTTTGCAATTGAAATAAAATAGAATCTCAATTAATTATTTCCTTTGAATTTCCTTCACTAATAATGAGAATATATTTGAATTAGACATACAGGTTGATGAGAAAACAGTGAATGTAATAGAGTAAATTAAACAATGCTATTATGATGGAATATGCAGATAACTGCCGAGATTCGCAATAATTATATATTTATATAACCATTCTTGGAATTCGTTATGAAATCAGACTCTGTTTCATGTGTGCTGGTTCCTAAGGCTTACCGCCCCTACACTTCAGCTGCAGTGGAGCACTCGGATCAGCAGGGTAAAGTAGAGACCAAAACCAAACAGCAGCAGCTCACCCCACCTCCAACAGAACAATAAACTCTTTGGAAGCACCTTCTGCTCAAAGGCCAGAGTGGCCAGTTTCGGCAGTCAGAGGTAGAAGAGCTGAGTCGAATTCTAAAGACCCTAACACAGGAAGTTTGTAGCCTTAACGCTAAACTCCAGAGTGTTTAAAAGAGAATGGCAGGGCTGTAATCTCGCTAGATGGAGGCAGAGCACCCAAAGAAAAAGATGAGAAGGAGAGCCTGCTAGATATAGAAAAACTACAAGGTAATAGATCGATTAATCAAGTGCATGTACGAAGGGTGTAGTAAGTCCTATGGTTCATAAATATCCCTCAATCTTCATATTAAGCTTAAACACAAACAACATGGCACAGACTCAGGAGCAAATTCAAAAAATACTGACCAGGAGAGCTCAAACTCTCATATTGAGTCGCACTAAAGCTCATAAATGCGTAATATGAGTTCGAACTGACTAAATTAACTTGGTGATTACCTGCTGTACCCTTTACTTCTGTACTCTTGAACAACCTATAAATAACTCTTTTATTTTTGGGCGCCTTCTGTCTGATTCTACCGGCTCTTCAACAACTTTCTGCTAATTATGAAAGTAATTTAGTATCATAATTAAATACCAGTCAGGCAAAATAATCTGACGGGTTTATCATAGAGTCATCCTGATGCTCCTATTTGTCGATATTACTGATCTTCCTCTCTATCTCCTTCCAGTAGCTATTCCAGGCGTTGTTGGGCTGCTAAACTCCTGTCTGTTTGAGTTTGGCTTTCAATAACCCGCTAATTTTGGGTTTTTCAAAATAGTTTAGAACCTGCCTCCTAGCTGATTTCTCAGGTTGAGAGTCATGCTAAGTGTCATAGTTCAACTCAGTATTGGGTGTTCTATCAGTTTTGGCTCCAGAATTGGGTTGTTGAGGTGCTGACTGAGGTTATAAAATAGGTTTTTGCGGGAGTTTCAATAATGAAGAGCCATTACTAATTACTTTATTAGGTTTCAATTATCTACATCTGAACCCAGCCTGTTTCCTCGTTGTGATTCTCTAGGTTTCTGGACAGTTCGAGTTAGACCTTACACCATCTCCAATAGTTACTGTGTTTCCATTTGATCTGCTAGTTGTTTTGTGACTGACATGATCCGTCCGGATAGCTGGTTTGGGCTAGTTGCTTTGTGTACGGTAGTGTTGTCTTAGGATGCTGCCTCTTTTGAGTGTGATTTTGGTTAAATTCTTCATCCAAATTTAAGAATCTAATATTAATTAATCCAGTTAGTAACTTCAAATAGGTTGTTATGGACTATGTTTTATGTGTAATAAAATGTAATAGTTTTCGACCACGATTAAAAATCCTGCCATTCGTGCTGCCCTCAAACCTAAAACAGATCCATACCAGAAAGTACCTGATTTCAGCAATTACCTGCCTTATCAGAGGCTCAGAGGGCATAAACTAAAGACTAATGACCACTCCCCCACCAAGATCTTGGAGCCTCTCGAAAGAATAATTAAACTGCGGGAGTATAAACATAGGAAACTACTCAATGTGGACTAATTTCTGCCATAGGACCCTCAGTCAATATCCAAATTAGTACCAGAAACCCATAACTACTCGCAAATAGATGAGTAGTGGTCGATAGGCTCTAGTACCCCTCAACAGAAGTTTATATCAGCCAATTTACCTAACAAAATGAACGAATATCTCAATAAGATGATCAGTGGCTATTCACCAGAACTTAAATACTCTACCAAAAAGTAAAATTCATTTTAGTTAGTGAACAGAATAGGTCGACGAGCAGTTATAGTAATCGTTAGTTAGAACAGAAGAAGAAGCATGAAGTTAAAGCCTCTCCTTTTTTAAAGGCGTTGAGGAGGGCAGCTAATCGGCATGCTTCTCGGTTATAAGAATTTTAATACAATAGGACAGTCCCTATGCTGTAAGTTCATCAGTTGGAAAGACTTAAATAGACTAACAGCATAATAAAAAGAGTGTCGAAGTTGGGAATTCAGCCAGCCATCACTACAGCTCCGTTAGAAATGCTGGGTAAAACATCCCCTAAGAAATTTTACGTAAACAATAGCGTAACACAGAAAAGGATATGTCGATCTGAAGATAAACGCTGATTGTCTAAGACTATCATAGTGTTTTCACAATATTTTGAAATGAGGGGATTAGTCTGGGGGAGCAAATGAAGACTGTTAGGTGAAAAGATTTCTGAAGGGTCCTTTGTTCTCCTTCCCACCGAACCTACGAAACCCGTATGTAGCATTACTCTATTTGGATCCCTCGAAACTAAACTGATTGCTGCCAACTGCTTGCTCTTGAACGCCCAATAGCTAGCATAGTGAGTGCTTACACTGCAGTAGCTTAGTCTAGAGATCCTGAACCTTGAGGTTGGTAACTTCCCCCATAGTGCGCCCCTGCTGTTAAAGCCTTTGCCTAAACTCTTCAATACCCTTATTGTAAAGATTGAGTGTCGCCTTAAATTGGTCCTCTGTTATAGCTGTTACAATATTCTCCATCTGGGACTCAATATCATAGGCAATCTCACTAATCTCTTCAAGGTTGGCCTCGTTTTGCCTCAGTTCTTTTTTGGCTATCTGGGTAAACTCCCTACACTCTTCCCTCAGTGTATCCACCTGCTCCTTCCTAATACAATTGACGTAACACACAATCTCGTTGTAAAATTCCTCTAGTTGTCTAATCTGATTTTTGTAGTGGCTCTCAATATCAACCAGATTCCGGCTGTTCTATCTCATACAGTTATCAACCTCCTTCAAATTGTCCATAAATTCCCCTATTTATATTGCACGAGGGTTTCCTTCGTAACTTGGGTTACTAGAAAACAACTTCCTAGTTGATTTCGTCCTGCTAGTGTAAATCCTCTACACCATAAATCCTTTACTCGCCAACTGTGCCGCACATTTTTAGCAGTACCCTCTCAATTCGCCATTTATTAAAATCTTGTACTCGGCTTCACGATCAACGTGAGTAAAGCATTCATGTCGTCTGGACCGATAGTTATGGTTTATTTTGGGACTGATAAGAGGCTTTTTAGTGGCTGTTAGTTTATTCGGTGAGAGGGTTCTAGTGTCGAGTGCTAGTTCCTTGTGATTTCGAGTGGTCTGTGGATTGTGGGGAGACCCTAGATCAGTATTTCGTCCTCTAAGCGGAGTATTACCGGTGGGGACTCTCGAACAAGGTGAAGAATCCAGTCTTCTCATCGTTAATTAAAATTATAAACCAATGCAAAACAATCATTCAAAATAGCCGGATTGATCCTGTATGCTTTAGTCCATCAAGGTTGTGGGGGCATTATTGGCAACTATTGTGTTCCTTCTATCGAAAGGTAAGTGGTTTTATTTTATGTCGTTAATTAATCTAGATTTCATATCCGAGAAGGAAGCATTGAAACTACCCACCCTTCTGCACCGGTTGGGTACGTCAACAACCACACCAGTCATTTTTTACCTTAACTATTTGAATTAGTGCTCAAAGCTCATCTCCTTTTTAGTTAGTTCTGACACTTTCTGGATGTTATTTTACAGTAACGTGTACACATCGTCATTCGTTTTGTAAATCTCTTCCAGATGCTACCTTTATGACACTTGGTATTTCCACACTGCTTGCATTTTATGAGTGATGTTCTTGTTAATTTCGATTACGTCCTGAACGAAATCTCTCAGCTAGCACATACTCTAATCGATCATCATGAAGTTATCGTTATACTCTGAAACTATCTTTATAAGCTTGTTATCTGTCTGTGTTTGGAGAGCTTCCATAGTCTCCCTGAAATCAGCTGTAGTCACCTCACATTCATGTTTCTTAGGTTGCTGAAGCTCAAACTTGGTCTAAAGCTGGATTAGTTTGTATAGCGTATCTTCTGACTGTCTCGCTGCCTTCGATATCTTACAGTCAAAGTTCTCAAAGTATTCAGTGTGGAGGATCATGTGGTGCTCTAAATCTCCAACTTTGTCAGTTAGGTTCCTGATTCCCAATCTAGATTCCACTTTTCCAATGGCCTCTTTGAGTTAACTCTCTAACCTATCTGAGTTCTACCCGACCTTCGAAACGAAATGATCCATATTCTTGATTTACTGTTTCATTTCACCTATTTCCCTCCTCATATCTTCGGCTTCCCTCCCAAAGTCAAACTTGAATCCTCCAGACTATTTTCTCTGAAACCCAACAGGACCTAATCCCTCGATACTGTCTACTCTGTCGGTCAAGAACTGGAAATTTTATTACAAACGGTTGAGCCTTTATCTCTTTTAGATTTCTATACTACATCTTAATCTTTAAATTTAACTCACTAACGCCATATTTTGACCTTATAACTGGAAAATTCTCTGACTTATTTATCTCCCCTTGTTGGAAGAGTCTACTTCCATCTGCCAGCACTTATTCCTCAGTTCTATTTTTATAGAGTTAAGCTACTGCCCAAAAATTTATTCATGCCTATCTAGCCTCTTTTCAAGTTAACTTTTGTTGATGGATTATGATCTAATTAGATGGGTAGAACTTAAGGCCGTCGGCTATTTTTTTTCTGTTGGGCTGCCTGCTTACCAAAATGAAGTACAGGAAGTTGCTTTTCTAACTGGTTTTCGATCTGTCGCCGAACCAGTGTTGTCAGTAAGTTTCACTCCGTCACGGATATCTGCAACCTCCTTCTTCAGTTGTACAATGGAGTCCAGCATTGCATCCCTGAACTATTCTCTGGTAGAAACTTTGGACTTGAGGGGCGGCCGTATTTCCTTGGCCATCTCTTATCTAATGAGTTTCCGTAGAGTTCGAACACTTTAATCTTCGCTATTGAGGGACACATTAGTGGTGTTGGATGTAAACTTGGTGAGTTTACCCGTAGAGTCAAGGCGAGTTAGCGCAGTTTTCTATAGGCTAGTTCCAATAGGATCGGCGGGTTTTTTGTCGGAGATGGGTTCATTTGAAACTATGGACTTGAGTGTAGTAGCCAGATTTGAATGTGAATTGATTGAATCAGGAGATTTAAGAACACCAGTTTTATGGGGGACAACCTTTCTCATTGATTATTTTTATTTGATTATACTTCAAGCACTCTTTAAAATTCCCCACTCAAATACACTACCTTAAAATAAAATACAACTAACTGTAACAGCCGAAAGGTTCCATGATATAATATAAGCTGCCAATTAATGGTTAATCATTATCATAAATAATTACAGCATGTAAACTACTCAAAAAGAGGAACAACTTCGAAGGCATCTCCAGGGGCTGTTTCAGACTGATCGCTAGGCTGTGGCTTTATAGGAGCTGATGTAACTGGCAAAGTGGTTCGTGAAGGAGGTTCGAGAAGATAAGTTCGTAAAGATAATGAAGGGAGAGGTGAGTCGGTTGAGCCGCTCTCAGTCGAAGACGCTTATCAGGGCGGTGGTACTCATCGATAAGGTGATTAAGCAGTATAAGTCCTTTAGGCAGCCGTTTTCGCAAGTGATTCACTAGATATTTCTAGAGTTATTTTCAGTTTTCTTTTAAACCACTAGCATTCGCGAAATGTAGTAATTAAAGAAGATGAGAAAGCGATGGGTAACTTTCTTTTCTTAGCAGGTCCTTCAAAAAATTAAAACTGTCATTTAAAGTCGTTTTCCCTTTAAGCTTGACGCTAACTACACCGATAAAATGATTCAATAACTCAAATAATACTACGCTAAATAACTTAAACTCCCTCCATAGGTATACGCTAAGTATCTTCCTGATCAGCAAATGCCTAAACCTCCTGCCAAACAGCCACGTAAGTTATCTTCGGAGTAGAGTTACTAATAGGTTCAAAAGGCTAGCCATAATAAAAGGCAAGAGGTTCCATTACCCCCTGTGCACAAAGCGCAGCATCCCTAATCTAGTTACGCGATGCCTTTGGCACATCCCAATCAACCTCCTGCTCTACATCCTCAAGTTCCTTATGGAATGCCTATGCAAGATGGGTATCATTATGGAATGCAGCAAGGAGGATATCATCCTTCAGGGAGGTATCCTTCATATCCTGAGCAGCAGATGCAATATCCGGGTCCAAATCAAGTATATATGCCCTTCCACCTGACTCAAAATATGGGTAACAAACCACCTAATTCTGCATCGACTACTTATGTAGTCTATTCACCTCAATTCGGTGGATATCCTTCAATGCAAGGATACTACATGCCGCCTGGCCCTGGCAACTCTCGCCAGTATCCTCCACAGCAGCAGCCACCTCATCCCCAACAAATGGACCCCTACTATTCGAGTTAAGTTAAATACCAACATCCTTAATACAATAATTACCCTTCAGTAAAGCCAGATGGGGAGCGTAAAATGTAGCCAGCGAAGGGAGAGTAGAGTACTAAGGTTAGAGGTACTCAGCAGGCCGTAGGGAATGCTAGAACTGCTAAATCATCTGAAGAGTTAGTTCACGAGAGGCTCAAAGATTTGCGGTTAGGTTCGTACCGATGTCCAACATGCGGTCAACAATCATCAAGTAGGGACTACTTTAATTCTCACCTTCAGTCTCATTTCTAATAAAAAAAGAAATCGTACGAAATCTCAAAAAAAAGCAACCCTATTCAACGAAGTCACCTCCTCAGCATCGACGTACTTCGTATTTAATTAAGGATTGGCAAGCCCTAAATCTAAAAAAGGAAGAACAATAATACTTCGTTTAAATGAGCAAAGCTGCTGATGTACCCATTCCACCACTCAGAACACCTGCAAGCTGTGCTCAAACACATTCAAACCTTACTGGGAGAGCCGTCTGGAGAAGTGGGTGTACCAAAACGCTGTAAACGTTTAGATGTAAAGAAAGACGACAGTCACCCTACACTACAACTGTTACCAGGTGCTCAGAGAGTAGGAGAGCCCCGAAGTTGATCCTTCTAATGTTTGATATACGATATTTCTCTCACTTTTGTAATAAATAAGATATGAATTCAGCTTAAATTGACTTTGCCAGGAGTCAGCAACTCATTGTGTCCGATGCAGAATTCGGAATCTGGGGTTTATTGAGAGAGGCTGACAAATTAACGCATCTAGCCTCACTCAAAAAGCTCAACATCAACTCTGATATTCCAAGCCTAGCCTAAATGTTTTAAAGGGAACGATCGAAATTTAGAAACGCTAATTTGGGAAGTTCAGCTTTAGTCACGTCTATTCTGTTTCATAGTCAATTGTCTAAAGGTAAGCTGGGAAGCCCTTATAGATATGCAGGCATCTTCGCAGCCTGCTATTTCTTTACTCAGTTTATTTGCTTCAACTCAACGCCCCGAAACTCTTATTATAAAACTTTAGATAAAGCTATCATTAAACAAAAGCAGTAATGGAGGCTACAGGGAATTTAAGTCTGATGTAATGGACTGATATATGTTACGTGTATGTTTAAATGTTTGGGAATTATTTTACAGACATCGCCTTTTGAACCAATCGTATGTGTCCAACTGGGACTGTTTGAGCAGAGTTTTTAATATTTAGTGCGTTTATAATGTATATAGTCGTTAGATGATAACCAATAAACCTCAGGAGAAAGATAACGACAAGGCAATTCGAGAAATGAGGAAGTTGGATGCAGAGTTCAAGCATTTCCACGAGAGAGTATCGGCCTCTATCAACGATTTTAAGCGCCATGACAGAGTCAAAATATCGGCATGGATGAAAAAACTTTAAATGAGAGTGGACAACGTCGTCTGGAAACAGAACAGGAACTTCTATATGAAAGTGTTGTGTGAAATGATGGTTACTCAATGCGTGGTGTAGCCTTTTTCCAAAACACCCCCAGAAGGAGCTTTACCTCGGCTTACCCCATACGACATACCCTATCCCCTTAGAACAAAGTTCCTGAATGAATCATAAAAATAACATAAGTCGTCTCGTGCACCCAGTCTAGAAACTTCCTATATTACTAGTCGCAGGAACTCTATATTGGAGAGTAATAAATAGAACACCCTCGACAACAGACAAACCAACAGGTCCACCAGCCACAAACATACCGATATTTCATGTAGTAAGCCCTAAAGTTACAGGAAGACACACAGAAACGATACTGGAGGGAAAAATCCCCATGCCAAAAGAATAACTTTTAATGAGGGTGTTAACCATAGCAATAGTTCTGAGTAGTCTTTAAGACTCTAAGATTTAAGTCAGCGACGTGCTTCCAAGATGAGTAAGCTGCTTCAATAGACTACTCAGCCTTTGGATGCCAGTTCCTTTAAAACTACTAAGCATTTGGAATAGTTGATGGAGGCTAAAACCTTCCTTCTACTAAAGAGAGCCTTCAAATTTATGATGAGAAACTACGATGTACTCCAGTAACAGCATGATTATAAGACTCTGATTACATAGATCATAAAGCTTGGAGACGAAAAGAATGTGGACTTGAGGAATTTGAACGTAGAGATGAGCCCTAGTCCCAGCAAAGTGGTATTTAGAAAGTACAGCGAGAGGATGAAATAAAATTTCGACAGAAGTGGAGAGTAATCGAAGGAGTTTATGCATTATCTGAACATCTTAAAAAATAACAGATGATAACAGTTGCTTTTATTATTAGTTCAACCATTGATTTAGAATTACCATTGCATAACAATACTGAGATTGAGTGGTTTGTTGTCCTTTACTAATTCGACCTAGATTACCTTAACTCAATTATTAAGTTACCGGTATGCCTATACTCCATTAGTGACTTAGCCTCCTTACTAAATTTCTGATTGATTCCAATAATTAATTTGAAGACTGGGCGATGGTTGCCTTGATGTATTTAAATTCATTGAATATTTTCAAATATGGCAGATTTTTGGAAACCGACATCTGAGATGTTTTCCTCCCTTATAGAGAGACCCAAGATGGCCTAGAAACTGCTCATAAAGCCTCCCTTCAAATACATCTACGACATCCTAGCTTAAACATCTAAAGTGACTGGATTTGGCAAAGGTATCTATGTCTCTGACTCAGGTTTGTATACAGGTGAAGAGCTTACCCAGGAATACTACGAATCCCGAGAGAGGAAGATTGCCTACTTACAGAAAACAATTGATTTAGTGCAGCTAATGGGTAAGGAAGAGGTAGCAGCCAAACCAGCCAAAATAGTGGCTGGACTGTAACCTTAAAATACAAACAAACTTCTCCAGATCGTCTACAAGCTGGCTACCTCAGGCACTCCTTCCGAACCTTTCGTCAAAAAGGTACTCTCGGGTGGAAAATCGGATCCACAACCACAGCAGCAACCTCCCCCTCAGCCTCAGCCCCAGCCAGTTAAATAAGTTAAGCAGTCTAATCCCACTGCTCCTCAGAAAGGCCCACCAGAATAGAAACAGAAGCCTGAGCCTTCCAAATAAAAATAGGCTCCTAAGCCTCAACCAGAACCGAAAGAATAGAAGAAAGGAGGAAAGATGAGTCTAAAGTAGCAGGAGCCTGCACCTAAAATCTAGGTGGCAGACTCAAAGAAGATAGTCCGACCTCCTTCTGCTAGAAAAGGAGGCAAAGGTTCCGAATAAAAGGTAGTTGCCCCACCTTCACAACCAGCCATAGTAGATTAAGACTAGCCCTAGGTCAAACAACAACCATAGAGGAAATAAATAAAAGCTAACGAGTATAGTACCAGAGTACAACAAGCTATGAAAGGCGATGAATAACCAGCTGGAAAAGCCAATCAAGAGTAGGCTGGATAGGATGAAGGAGGAACTAAAATTCAGATGGGAAAGCTCAAAGGGAATAAGAGAGACAGTACTCAAGCTGCAAAGGTTTCCTCTGGAGAGCTAACTGAGAAGGAGCTGGATATGCTGAAGAATATGATTCAAACTATCTGTCAGAACAGTACTCCTCTGGGAAAGTCGATAGAGTTCATCAACGATGATATTTAGTCCATGAATCAAGAGCTGCTAAATTGGCGTAAGCAATACAACGTACATATTCTCTATACGTAGGACTCGAAGGCTAAAATGCAGAACTAATTGAAACTTACGGAAGATGCTCTGGTTCCACTGTATGATAAGTTGGCCTAAATTGAGGAACAAACGAAAGACCAGAAATCTAAGATACAGAACATGAAGAGCCAGATAATTAAGAACCAGGTTACCATTAAGACATTGCTGCATTCAGTGGTAACCACTAAATCCTGACAAACGATTAGATAAGTATAAAAACCAACAATATCTTAACATACTAATAGGAAAATTAATATTTTACCGGAATAAATAATATACTTTCAATAAAACATTACAACTACGATTGCTTAGGCATATCCTAGAGGCCTTGCTAAAACTGATAGGTCTAAAGACTATATATTATCAGTTTAGAAATTCTGAAAAGCACTCGTACTGTCCAGGGCCAGGCACTACAGTTATACTGTCGCTTAGGCCTCTACGCTTGGCATTTGGAAACTTATTTGCGATTCCAGGATGGAACTTGTTCTTTATTTAAGCCTTAGTTTCATCTGCATCATTTCAAACTTACATTGGGCAGGGCCTGGGCTCAGAGGCAACTTCTCTTTGACCAACCGAGGCAGTATTGAAAACTTGGTTGTTGGCGCAGACTAAAATCTTGCGACGAAGTTCTTACAGTCGTGGTTGATAGGTTGAACTTGGTTGTAGGCTCCTGGACCTGGCACCTTCTTTATCCAATCATCACTCTTATCCTCATATTTGGCTCTCATAGAGTATTGAACGTGAGTTTCAGGAAGTTGTGGATTGTAACTATTTGGTGCAGGCACTTTATCTGTACCCGACAGAAACATGGAGTTAGTTTTGATATCCTACATCAAACAAAAGTGTACTGCTCTGCCAAGGCCAAAGCTTATGCCTACTTTCTTAGCGAGATTGAATTCACTATTTATTTGGTACTGGCTAGGAGCAGGAGTCGGGTTCTTGGTCAACGATAAGTCCACCTTGTTGCCATAGCCCAAGCTGGTTCCTCTTCTAGCTAGAGTATTAGGGATATCGTAGAAGTGGGAATGTATTCTGAATGAAGAAGGGTTTACATGTGTTTGTCTTCTGAGAAACGTGGTGTTTTTGGAAAGGAGTACTGCATCTTAGATAATGAGTTGTTGAGTGGGTTATTGTGGATAACCTAGGGGTTGATAGAGTTTAGACTGCGGTTACTTTTGACAGATTTGTTAATGGTTTCTTTTTCAGTCATATAATTTATTGTATAACTTGAGGCTAACTTATAGAAACATAAAAGCTATTTTATAAGGGACATCAATTATTGATGAGTATGTATCATGCAATGGAGGGTTTAGATACCCTGAGAATCTTTCTTACTTCAGGTTGCCCTGTTTAGTTATGCACCTTCTTCAACAGCATAACCTAGCGAATGACGAAGTTACTTAATCCTTTGGGTAAGTCATTAACTAGCTGTTAGAAGTATGTGAATGCAGTTGGGACAGAATGGAGAGTTTTAACAAAATTCTGAAAACATCCTATTTAATCTATGGAATTATATGGAGAACATGACAGCTTCCATAGTTGGCTGAGTTCATCCTCCTCCGTTTAACTATCACTGGAAGGTGTCTGTTCCTATTCTTCTCTATCTTCGGCCTACCTGTATTCGTGCAGAAGCAGACAAATGACTATTTTAAGGCTTCCTTTCACATACTTATTATCGAACCCAGGATTAAGTAGAAGCTGCATATGTACTCCAATAAATGTTTTTAAGGGTAGTTGCCCATGGTATAACTAAGGGTTTTAGTATATGATCTGCATGGTGGTTTAGTAACGATCTCTAGCTACCAACTATTTGACAGTAGGCTCGTAGTCTTGACGAAGGAACTACAGAAGAATAAGTAGGTACTGGGTGTACCAAGCTCTCCTATTTTTTATGTATGTGTAACCAATAGCCTATACTGTCTTTTAGAATACCAGTTGGAGTAGATGGGGACTTATCGATTTGTAGTGAATAGAGAGTACTTAGTGGACTACCATCAGAGGTATAAGAGGGTCGGTAGCTGTCGACTGCAGTTTACTACACATATTTTCTACAGCCCACTCTAGAATTGGATTAATCTACTCTTTTCTGCTGGAGTAAGCTACTATCTGGTTAACGAACTCAAAGAGTGGTTTTTTCCAGGTCTAACCATACTCTCTCATGATGTTTTGTAATCTTCTGAGAAGGAAACAAATGGAAATTGGTGTTGATTTTCTCTTTCTTATGTAAATGCTGTGTAAGAGGATAGTTACTTGGAAAGGGATATGAGTTTGTCGAGATACACGCTCTATTCGTTCGAGCACTCCCTAAAGAGAGGTACTACAATTTAGAACAGAGTGTCTATGTATTGTGTAAAGCTAGCAGTCAAAAAAAGTGTCTAAACCCACTGTATACAGGTCAATGTAAAGGTATCCACTTATTTAGGGTTGGTATCAGCTATTCTTTTAATCTGTTTACTCACTACACCAGCACACTCTTCTATAACTTATGAATGAGCCAATACATTGCTGGAGTAGAATTTGAAGAGTGCCTAAATAGTTTCCAGAACCTTAACACTCTAGATAGAGTTTAAGCAACTGAATAGAACCCTCAGAATGATGGGTAGGTGGTGGGTGAAATATGGCACATACCTCTAGTTGGTCATCAACTACACCAGAGTATTACAGGAGATCATCATCTTAATACGAATGGTAGATTTGATGTTCTCCACCAGTTTGGATAGGATGTGGAGTGCCATCTACCCATTATTCTAAAATAGTTCATCACTGTTGTAGTTTAACAAATAGCAGAATTGAGAGTATATTCCTGGGTTGTCAGACTCCAAAAATACAGCTATGTTCTTGGTAATTGAGATTTATAGTTTGGTAAGTATGTCCTTTCTGTTAGAGTAGGCGTAGTTCAATATAGTGAGTACTAGCATGGCAACTTCTAATTGCTCCTACTTGCTAGCCTATTTATAAAAGGTTGAGTTCACAAATAAAGCTTCTGTGGGTATCTCATTGCTAAAGTAGTTATTGACACTTGTGAGTGCCCATGTAACTATTTCAGTGGTAGATCCATCAACATAATCACATAAAGCTTCCAGTAACTTCGCTGCCAGACAATGTAGAGTTTAGGATTACTGTTTAATGCAGATATCTTATTTAGAGGCGAGGTATTCAGAAGGTGATTACTCAGCTAGCAGAACCTCCTAATGGAGAGGTTTTAGAGAGGGCAGAATGATGTAATAAAAGATATTCTTTCTGTTCTAGATGAGATAGGTATGTGTTTATGACTACTTAACAGACGATATAACAATCTTGAAATAACTCTCCAACATCTCGTACTACTTCTCCCTCACTAAATGCAACTTACCCTCCAGTTACTTCATTGCCTTCAACAATGTTTGGCACATCTCTGGCAATATCTTTGCCTTTATCTGTACGAACTTCTTAATCTGAGTTAAGATACCCACTTACATTCAATTTCAATGTGCTATCTGCCTCAAACATCTTATTGAGGATCTTCAACCCTAAACATAATAGTTCTTGATCAGCGACAGCCACTAACGTACTGATAGTTTTAATTATGGTAGAGTTATTTACCATCTGGTGCCAGAATGCCTGGTACTTTTTGAACTCCATTGCTTCAAATAATAGGAGTGTTATCTACAATATCTGCACTAAAACGAATCTAGGTTCTCCAGCCTCAACAATCCTAGGGTCGATTACAAGGGTATCGAGATGAGGAAGCAGTGGCTAATAGCACCTCTTATAAATCATATTCATGAAGTGTGCATCCTTACTACAAGAGTTGATGGTTGCTCTCAGTACATATAGACATCCAATTGCATTTTAGCAGTTATTTTTGATCGTAACCCCCAACTCAACTATTCTACTATTTAGCAGAGTTGTATTGTTTTTGTCTGATAACATCAACACGTAGCTATCGACTAAATGCAGGTATTAGCTGTGTGTTAGGACTTTGGCATTTGATAGGCCCATTAGAGCCTATGAGAATATTGAGAAGAGACTCATCCTAGACTCTTTTATAATGTTGTTGCTGTAAGTGAACTGCTTCTGGAGGTACCGACGGATGTGCGTTAGGATAGCTAGACGGTAGTTCACCTGGTTGAGACTGGGAGCAGACAGGAGCATCTGGAGGACTAGGAAGAGCCTCTGGAGGTGGTTGGGTTAGCGCTAACGTTAGAAGATGTAGAGTTAAGCTTTCTAACGTTCGAGTTTATCAGCGACAGTGAAACTAGCAATGATGCATCGAAGTAGCTCTTATTGAGAGGAGTTGGTGTTGATTTACTACATAATTATTATAATAGTTTGAGATATTTGGTTATGATAGTATCGAGTCTCTTAAAAGGCAAATTATGGGGTGTGGCTAGATGGCTATGCAGTAACAAAGTAGTTTCAAATAATAGCAACCAAAACCGTAACCCTCTATAGTTGTCGAGATTAGTTGCCTATGGTTATTACCTACCTAAAGAATGGAACGAACAGATGATCCAGGATATTCTAGACCCCCAGAATAAATCATTAAAATAAGTGAAGGTAATCAGAGATAGACTGGGTAAACAGACAGGTAAGGCCATCTTCTACTTCAATTAATAATCAACTATGAAATAGTTCATTTCTAAATATCATGAGGAATACATTAAAGCTGGTAAGATGGTGCAGAAGATTGCTGTAGTTCCTATCAAACTCAAATAAAATCAGTAGCGTATCTAGACTCAGTATGGGGTTAAACTTTGGAATATGCATCCGTAGATGGATAGCCAAAGTATAGCTAAAATAGCTGCAGATTATGGGAAGGTAGTTAGTGTGGTAATGCCTCCTAAATCTAAGTTTAATAGTAATAGTCTATCAGCAGTAGTCTATTTCTAGACACTCAAATAGGCGAGAGAGTTCCTGCTGTTTGCCAATGGTCTAAAGCACCTTGGTAGGTAAATCAAAGCCAAGAAGTATAATAAGGAGGAGGAGAATAGACAGAAAACACCCTCTTCTGCTTAGAAGACACCTATACCCAATAATATTCTCAAATAGGCTCGGAAACTAAAAAGATAACAGAGTTCCACCTAACACAAATAAGAAGAATCGGAAGATTAATCCAGCAACTGATGAATCTGTAATCATGGTTTATGCAAAAATTTCTTTGGTAGGTGGATAATATCCTGCTTCAGAGTTCCTATCTCCTGACTGCCGATGTACTCTTCCAAATTCTGGAAGTTCATCTGCTTCGGCTTGCTTGTTTGAATTACCCACTGCTCGTACTTTCCCAGATCAGACACTTAGGAAGCTGTTATTAAGTTGAATATTCTTATGTAAATTAGGCGGAGCATCGCTTGTGCTATTTTGAGGACGAGTTATTGGGAGGGAGGATACTGTCTTTCGTGTTTTTAGAGGGAGCGTTCCAACAGTACATATATCCTATTGATAAGAACGTATACTAGCTCTCTCATTTCAGCGTAGTCTTTAAACTCGTTATTAAGGGCACTCGTAATTTGTATGCGTTGGTTTGCGAAGTCCTTGATCTGTAAAATACGAATTGTTGATATTTTGTGTTTTGACTCCAACATTATACTCTATCTTTCTTCAATTAACTACTTAATATTGTCGATCTCTTTCTGGTATTAAGGGGAATTCATGTAATTGGAGAGGGCCCTCTTGAGGAACATGTTGGAGTAGTAGGGTATGACATATTTAGTGAAAGCTGCCTCCTCTTAGGAAACACTACTGAAATATTCCGCTTCAGTCAAAGCTTGTATTGTATTCATAACGAATTGACTCTTCTACAAGTAAGAGAAGCCTTTGGAATCAGTGACTAGAGTGAGTTTGCAGAATTTGCTGTTTACTTCGGACAATTTCTGTAGCGTCGACACCTCTTAAGAGATTATAGAGGGGTGTAGAATTGGATTCAATTTTAAGATATTGCTGGGTAATGACAGTTGACATCCCTGGAATTAGGTTATTAGAGATCTCATGGGAGAGTTGGGAGAGTGAGGTTCTTAGTTCATTGTATTTAAATGCAATTATTATCCACTGATTAATTACATAATTTGTAGGTGGTCAACTCTTTTGTATTCTGGCCTATCATCCGAAGCTATCTAATCCAATAATTAAAATATAAAAAAGTCAGTTTCAAACCATTAATTTTGTTTAAACTTAGGTACTATTTATTGGAATGCTGCCTTCAGTGGTTTATAGGGACTAACTAAGTTCTGGGATGTTCCCCTATTAGCTTCACTAATATTTATAATTTAGTCAATAAATAATCTCCCATAGCCATATTGCTTCTCCGATAGTATACGATAAAATTTAGCTTAGGTTTAGCATCAGAAGATGATATTTACATTACCAATAGTTGGTGGCTAATATAATTACATAATGTACGTATTTCTTCTCATCATCTTACTAGGTTACACCAATTCACAACCTCCTATTATCGTTGAAAACTTCGTCAAGACAGGTACCTTTATGATCTAACTCAGGATTGTTCAGGCCGATGATAGGGCCTACAGTGTATACCCCCATTAGATACACTTACAATTATTCAACCTACATGCGCTACGTCCACTCCGTCCCCTACGGCATGACTGTGAATAGCCCCTCCGTCATTATAGGTACGCCTCCATTTCTTACTCAGGACTCTCCAGTTTTCAGATATCTAACTCTACGGCATTGTTCTGGTTTACCAGCAATATCTGGAGCTATTATACCACATCATTCGACATCTATCTAACACTGTCGAAGGATTACACTGTCAGCAATATAGGCATTTATTGGATGGTGTTCGACACGATTAAAGCACCATTCATGAAAAGGTCTTCTAGTTTTAGAACAAGTACCGTTAATATTACTTAGCCACTACCTTCTCATCAGCTGCTGTTGGATACAGAACTACAACAAGCACCTACTTCTTAAGTACAGTCAATTTCTCTAACATTCTAATCGCTAATACCTTTGTGACTGGCCTTAAAGCTTGCCAATCGCCTAGTGGGGTAAATGGTAGTTTTGTGATGTAAGTTCAAAACTCTGTTGTAAGTTCAACAAGCATAAAATATGTATGGATAACTGATGGAAGAACCCAGTTGTATTCTATAGATACTAACTGTCTAATTATTGATAAAACTATATTGTAAAATGGAGGGTTCTATCTTCTCACTTATGGAGATCTACTGGGATCACTCAATGTTCAGACAACATATGCTACTTTCACTACTCCAGGACCAGTGATTTCTATGGCTGGTATCAACAGATTCTACTACTAAAATAATACCATCTATAATGTATCGCTCAACTCCACCTTTTCGATAATATCAGATGAGTATGCGGATGTTCGCTTCAGATACTTCACTATTACTAGGATACCCTGCCACTACTCCTGCCTTAACTGTACAGTTACCATTCTAACATGTACTTCTTGCCCTACAACCCGTACCCTCAGTGGCTCTACATGTCCCTGTAACCCAGGATTCTATGATTCTGGTCTTTCAATCTGCCCTGCTTGCAGTGTTCAGTGTGCCACCTGTAATCTACTGGCTAGCAATTGTACTACTTGTGGTTTAACCAGGACATTTTCAAATAATACGTGTCCCTGCAACGCTGGCTATTACGAAGTGGGAACTGCTATATGCTTGGCATGTCACTACAGCTGTTTTACCTGTCTAGGCACTGCAGTAACCTGTACATCTTGCTCACCTACAACCCGATATCTAATATCAAGCTCTTGCCCATGCCAGGTTGGATTTTACGACTCAGGAGTGGCTGTATGTAGTGTTTGCAATAATACTTGCCTAACATGTGCTGTCTCTGCCAATAACTGCACATCTTGCAATTCTTCTGCTCTCAGAACCTTATCAGGAAGCCAATGCATTTGTTATTCAGACACTACTTCTATTTCAGGGGTATGCACATTATGTAGCTCTCTAATCAATCACTGCTTAATGTGTACAAACAGCGCTATATGCACAAAATGCTTAGGTATATTTGTTGTTGTATCTGGACAGTGTGTCTGTCCTTCAGGATACTATTTAAACTCGGGAACAGGTACCTGCCTATTATGCTAATTAGCCATGTCTGGGTGTCTAGAGTGTAGTTCTTCCACTATCTGTACAGTCTGTGATTCCAGCAGATTCTACTAACCAGATCTCACCAATCTTAACTGTACTTGCATAACAGGATATTCATATGTGCCCCTTTGGAAGTATTGCACCTGTTGTCTGGGTATCCCAAATTGTAAGAGTTGCTCTTCATCAACCTAGTGTGTAGTATGCTTCTCACCAGAATCAATTATTGATGGGACATTATGCTCCTGTTCAGTTGGCTACTATGCTGATTCAACGTCAATATGCAATATATGTGACTATACATGTCTTACCTGCACTACAACCAACACTAACTGTCTAAGCTGTGACCCAACTCGTACCCTTAACATCAATACGTGTCCCTGCAATAGTAAATTTTATGATACGGGTGTAAGTGTATGCTCATAGTGTGATTACACTTGTGCTACTTGTAGTGTATTCCCTAACAACTGTACAACATGTCATCCAACCAGAATGCAACAAGGGACATCATGTCTGTGTTTGGTAGGGTATTTCTAAAATGGAGTTTAGGTTTGTAGCATATGTGACTACACATGTGCTAGTTGTTAGATTGTATCGACTAGCTGTACAACTTGCAGTTCGACGAGGGTTCTGACTTCTAATGAGTGTCCTTGTCTACTGGGATACTTCGATAATAACGTTGCAACTTGCGTTATTTGTGACTATACCTGTCTCACATGTCTGGGGATTTCAACCAACTGTACCAGTTGTGTCCCTACAAGGCTCATAAATAGCAACGTTTGTTAATGTGTGTTAGGTTACTTTGATAATGGCATATCAGTATGCGAGGTTTGTGATAATACTTGTAAAAGCTGTCTAGGAGCAAAGACAAACTGCACTTCTTGTGATCCTACCAGGCTTCTCACAGGAAATACATGTCCTTGTTTGATTGGGTATTATTAGGCAGGTAATAGTAGCTGCTCTGTATGTGATGTCCTTTGTCTTACATGTTAAGTATCAGCAACAAACTGTACCTCCTGTAATACCACATTAAATAGGGTGCTTACGAGTACTCAGTGCCCCTGTAGCAGCCTCTACGTAGATATCTCTGGTACCTGTACCCTTTGTTAAACCCTCATAGATCACTGTACCAGTTGTTCCAGTAATAGTGTGTGCACTCAATGTTACCCTCCATACTCCACTGACGCAACTAACAAATGCTCATGCAGCATCGGCTACTACACATAAACCAATGGTAGCTGCACCCTGTGTAGTTCAACTATTCAAGGCTGTATATAGTGCTCATCAAACTCAATATGCACCAATTGTGATGCTGCACTATTCTGGAGTTTAAACATTACAACCCAAGTTTGTGACTGTAGTTCTGGCTACTCGCTTTGGGTTTCGGAGGGTACCTGCTAATTCGATATGTGTGTTGCTCTTATTAACTGTCTTACATGCATATCTCCAACAGAATGCACGAGTTGTGTGTCTCCAAACTCAACTCTCACTGGGGTTATCTGTCTATGCTCTACAGGATATTATCTTTAAAATACTACTAAGACTTGTTTGGTATGCCACTAAACTTGCCTCACTTGCTCTGGTCCTTCTGCTACAGAATGCATTAGTTGTGACCCATTGCTTCTAGTTTTAAATGTGAGCTACTGTAACTGTCCCGATGGGAAGTATTATGTATCACCTCTAACTTGCCCTAATTGTGATGTTACCTGTCATAATTGCCTAGGACCTCTACCTTCTGACTGTACCACATGCATCGTATTGCTAATTCCAGGAGTCATTAGCAATACTTCTTTTACGTGCATTTGCCCCGTATAAAACTATTTCTTCAATGGATCTGCATGTAAAATATGTGATGTATCCTGTCGTACCTGCTCAGGACCACTTCCAAACTAGTGTTTGAATTGCAATTTACCTCGAGTTTTTAATAGTAGCTTATGTGACTGTCCGGATGGCTACTATATCAACAATGCTTCTATCTGTTAGATATGCTACTCTAAGTGTCTTACATGTGGAACATATTCGAATTCATGTCTCAGTTGTTCACCTCCCTATTCTCTCCAAAATCAATCCTGTGGGTGCTTACCAGGAACCTATTAGTAAACTTTACCAACCCTGTTGTGTAATCCATGCCATACGAATTGTATATAATGTAATGGACCTTCTGAATTTAACTGTACCTCCTGTCCAACTCCTTATACTCTCAATAACGGTTTCTGCTAATGCCAAATCCCTTACTATTTTTACTCTGTTTTATAACAGTGTATACTCTGTCATTTTAGTTGCCTTACTTGTAGTGGATCTACCTCCAATTAATGTCTCTCCTGTGAATATTCTCATTCAAGAGAACTTACCAATAGTAGTTGTACATGTAGTAAATTCTGGAATTAGCAGGGAGTGGCTGCTTGTGTCTTTTTGGGATGTCCAACCGGCTACAGCTTGAATGGAAATAACTGTACATAAATTTGTGGAGATGGAATTCTATTTGATCTTCAATGTGACGATGCAAATACAATATCAGGAGATGGCTGCTCTTCCTCTTGTGAGATTGAACCAGACTATTCATGTGCTGGAGGGTCTTCCAATTCTACATCCATCTGTTCATACATCAAACCTCTAAATTTCTCTCTCCTCAATTCACACAAAATCCCATCTAAAAATACTGTTCAGTTCACTATCTCAATAATTCCTGTAATTCCTCTATTGAGCAAATTCAATTACAGTGAATTGTTTGCTGTAAATATAGTTGGGAACTTCACTTACAGTTATCTAGGGTAAGGGCAACTTCTAATCGATGTATCTTATAACTAAACCATTCAGTTCAAAAATCTGACACTCTCCTTCGTTCCAACCAATAGCTCCCCATATCTATTAGGAACCCCATCTGCTCAACTATCCTTCATGGTAGACCCTGCAAATAACCTGGCTGCAGTTTACTATTCCGATTCTGTATTCTAAATGCGGAATTCTACTAGGATATTCATTCTATTTATAGTCTACTTGGGACTTACCCTCTTTCTAGTTTCTCTCATAATTGGTAAGTACATTGGTGTGGAGATGATAGGTGTTTTACAGATTGCTTTCGTAACTTTGTGCTCGATAGAATACATGTAACCAACTCTCTAACCTATGACTTAAGTTGGTGTAGTCAATGGAATAAACACTTATTTTAGAGACCAAATTAATACTCTAGGTCTATCTTCTGTCCCCAAAGCACTTAAGGCTCTCAACTTATAATCAGAGTTTATTTATAACGTAAACTACTCTCTTATACTGCTACTGCTTCCGATCTTGGTGGGAGCTATCTTTTATGGTTTATCTAAAATTCCATCCTTATCGAATCGGTTCAAAGATATGTTTAGGACTGCTCTCTGTTAATTTACCTTTACCTCTGTCATCTTCCTTACATATCTTCTGTCGGCTTCCACCTGCGTATTCGTAAAATACAGTAAATCAACAGACAGTCTCTTCAATTAGAGCCTCGCGTAACTGTTAATCGTCGCTATAATCGCACTAAGTAACGTAACCTACTATATATTTGCACCTCAGCATTTCGGTGAGTTCAGTTCGTAATTAAAACCCACCCGATTTAGCCAACTTTACTACTCAGTTATGGTAATGTCCAGAATAGTGTTGGCTTCCTTAATTGTACTTGGAAATTCAATAACATTAACTCCTTTTATCGCAGTCATTATTCCTACTGCAACTGCAATAACAATAATTGTAGTTCGTCCTTACAACCTCGATTACAATAATTACAGGGCAATATTTAACGAGTTTGTTGTAGCAGTCGTTCTATTGATTTCTGGTTACTTCAGTCACATATAATCCTACCAGCTAAGAACATCGTCTATGGGTGTTAGTCTTGTGTACACTGAGTGCTGCCTCCTTCTAACATGTGTTTTAGTAAACTCTGCATTAATGGTAAAGCTTAGATACGATAGATACAAAAATAGCGTAAAGGTTGTCTAAGTATTGGATTCCGAATAGAAAAGCAAGTTCGTAAATTTGTAGAAGCAGTAAAACTAACTGTTCGATGAGCACACTAGGAACAGACTAAGAACAGTTACCAAGTTTTCCATAAGAAGTAAATTCGGAGGGAAGAATGTTGTCGAAGTATAAAAGCTTCGACCATCGATCACTCCAAAAATGTTCAGACCTGAGGCAGTGGAAGTCTCCAACTAGCTGTACACTGAATAGATTGACGTTGACACTTCCTACCAAATCCAACAAAAACTTATGAATAAGCATAAAATTATGAGAGATACGTGGGAATTCGAAGTTGATGAGCAGAAGATCAAGGAGATTCAAGATAAATTTGATGCAATATGATTATTCTTAGGCTACACCCCTTTATTTAGAAAATTAAATCAACTAATTAAATACAACTGTTTGAAGAGATCCATCAATAGCCGTATTTTTTGAAGATGTCGTGCAGAAAGTCCTGAGAGAGCACAGTTATCATAGCATGGGGAGCTATCCTGAAGTAGAAGGTAGGTAGCCCCACCCACAGTCCCAAAAATCCTTCGTTCTTAATGCTTTTCCTAAAACAGTCGATAAATCCGCTGTAAGGTAATACTCCTTGTTCATCTACATCGATATATACTTACTCTTCTTCATTCTCATCATCTTAGTCTTTATGTTATCGAATGGTAAACTACAGACTGCTGTTGCTACACCAGATATAGCTGATGATAACAGCCTTATTGACACAGTCTACTCTTTAGAACCTGAAGTCTTTTGCATGATTTCCTTAGCTTGATTATAAGTCACCAGTTGAGAGCAGTTAAGTGCCATTGCTCTAGCGATAGTTGGTGTGGCTCCTGTCCACATACCTCTGACTCCCTCTTCTGCGAACATTCTTCTGAGTGCATCCACAACATTCTTGTAGTTTCTTCTCTTTTCAGGGGGAAGACTATTGTCTGCTTGGAACCTTATTAAAGCCACATCAGTTGGTGTTGCAATAAAAGAACCCAAAGCTCCTGAAAATAAAGACCAGACAATTTTCTCTTGGAAACTCATATTCCTCCCATGTTTTTACTTTATGGTATCCTCCGCTTTCTTGTATATTCCTAGACGAGCTCCACAGTACACAAATTGCCTCATTACTGCTGCATCAAGCCCTTTATATAAAGCTGCATTATTCCATAAGCACCTAAAACACCATCTTTCTCCACTACCTTCCTTCCAATTGAGAAAGGAGATAGGTTGACTTGGGTCTTTCCAGCGTCTTCCTTTGCTGCCTGAATGAGAACCTGAGTAAATATGGGGAGACCTTGACAGTATCGATTGGTTGTATGACACAGGAGGCCATACTGCCTGAGAGTGCCCCTATTAAGAAAGGCTTAATAGCCGTTACGAAGCCAGATTTACCTTTGGCGTCTGTGCTCATTATTCAACTAGATTTTAATTATACTACGCAGGATATTGTTGAGGAAGAGTACTATAATACAGCAAATATGTTAAGACTCAAAGGTTATAACTTCAAATACGGAAACGAGGAACTCGTACTCAAAGACGTATATCGCCAAAGTACTTATTTTTGTAGTTAGGCCTCCCCTTCACAGATGAAGTTTACTACACCACTAACAACCCAACCTTTCTCTGCAAAGTTATCGATCTAACATCATAATTATCCCGTCTGAAGTTCCGACACTAAAAGTAAGCGTTCATCCAAGTAGGTACATATACGGGGTGTTGGCAAAATGCAAGGGAGTGGCCGAGTGTTCCTTAGTGAGTTAATTTGAATTTAAGAAGACTCAATACGGGCTGTTTCTATTAACAAACGTAAAACCAGGGGGGTCCTTAAGATAATCAACCCACTTTTACAACTCTTAAAGAGACATACTCACACTCTTGAAGGACCTTCTCATGTTCCTAGATATCATGCATCAACGATCCATGGCCTATCTCAATCTTACCCCAGACAATTTGGAGGGGTTGTCCTGTGGAGGCTTCTGTTCAGTCAACTTCTAGTATACAATAACCAAGGTAAACTATAGTAAACTCAGGTGATAGCCCAGTAATAAGCTAAACAAAACTGCATACTCAGTAATTTAGTATAAGGCGGATATAAGTATGCGTCCCCAGAATTAATTGACCCTTACCCAAAGTGGCTGATAGGCCCAGCGAGCGATATCTTCAACTTAGGATGTATTGCATATGAATTGTGTTACAAATAGTACCCTTTTAGTATGCGGTTAGCGGTGGTCAACTTCCAGTACAAAATCCCTTAGAAACTTGGAGTGCACTATCCCATAATCAATTAGCTGATACAAAAGTGTCTAGTGGAGCCTAATAGCAGACCACAACCTGCGTAACTGCTTAAGTGGATACATATGAGATAACAGCAAATTTTGAGATAATAACAACAAACTGCATAGGGGAGACTATTTTAGATGAGTTCCTCGATGTACAATAGCAGGAATGAGGCACCTCAATTCACAACTACAATATTCGACCAATTTAAAAATGCCCTAACTAAAATAACAAAATAGTCTTAAAGTTGGATAATAAGTTATATTGCAGATGATGAGAAAGAGCCTTAATAAAGATATTCTACTCTGTTATTAGCGAAGGTTTATAAAAATAGATAGAAACTTCATAAAATATATACGCTAATTATGAAGCATGTCTCCCTCAAACTTAACAGTCATACTGTCTGCCTTAAAACCCTGATATTACTCTTTACATTCTTGAGGAAAGGCCCCAGGGAAATTATAAATAGTTACTCCTGTAACATAAAGTAAATTGTAGATCTTATTGCTAATAGGTGGTCAACAGGCACTGATTTAGTCGTAAATTAACTGTGCAAACTGGTGAAGGCAAAAATAATGCAGGTGGTCCAGTATTCGGAGGTATTCGAGGGTAACTACCATCTCGTCAAGATCCAATCAATACTGAAAATTGATTACTCAACACTTTAAAACCTCCTCGGCTATCAAGCTTACCTTGTGAGTGTCTGCTAGAAGTTGCAATCGTATTCCTTTAGATGTTTCCCAATAGCAAACTTTGTAATGAGTATCCTATGCGACGAACTATACGACATAACTGCTACCCTAATAATGTTGTATGTTAGCATAAACAAGGATATATAGTTGGGTAGGAGGAAAGAATCCCTATAAAAGCTTTCATATATTGAGCTTCACCTTTAGAAATCTCTCAGAAATATCTCCAAACTTCAGAAAATACCCAAACTTCATGTAATTGGCTCTCTCCAAGGAGGAATGATGACATATCGATATGCTATCGATTTTGAGGCTATTGACAACATTGTTGTATCGACATTCGAACTCTTCTATCATACTAGCAGAATTTACAACAATCTCATATTGCCTCTTCCATTCTACTAAGTTAATAGTAGAACTATCAAATAAGATTTCAATTCCAACTCAGGACGTGCAACAACCAGCGGAATGAATAGTGGAATGACCAGTGGTTCGACATAGTGCAGACAGGGAAGTTCAACACTTATGGAAGATGATAATAGTGATAATTAGTAGAGGACAGCAAACACTGTGAGTGCTAGGGCATCTACATCGAATATGAGGAAGACTTCAGGAGACAGCAGTTTGTTCGATAACTGGCATATAAATATGGTGGAACCTTCCAATCCGAAACCAGCCTAATCACCAATTAATATTATGCAACAACACAGTACAACTGGAGATTTCGAGGTTACTTGGAGTACGAAACAACATGAAAAAAAGCCTATTAACTTTGATTTCTTCCAAATGAACACTGACTCAAATAGCAAAAAGCCGAAAGAGACTAACTACATGGGGAAGATGGAGGAAACAACGAAACCTTCTGATAAGCTTAACCTTAGCCAGAATCCATTCCCATAGATTGGTGCCCCTAAGACAACTGCGATACCTACTAAAGGTCAGTCTACTTACCAACTACAGAGGACTTTATCGACTAGCAATACGCAGATCAAACAAAAGGCCTCAAACCAACAATAGGTCAAATCAATAGATTTGATGGATTTCGGTATTGCAAAACCAACCAAGTAGGAGACTAAACCACCTGAACAAAAACCCTCCAACTTAATGACTGTATGGAATATTGATACTAAAGCTAGTACAATCAACCCTCTGGCAAATCCTTTGACTTACTTATAATTCAACAATAAACCAGCTCAGAGTCCCACTTTCCCCAGCAGAAGCTTTCCCAACATAACTGCTCTTCCTCCTCAACCACCAGCAAGAAATTCACAGCTCTGTAATTTTGCTCCGTTGGTTGGAAACTTCGAACTCATCCGTAATAGAATGGGGATTAATGAGTTAGTGAACTCCCCTGTAAAATCATAGGTGATAATAGGAATAGAAAACTAGATATGCGAGGATATGAAAGACGATGAGTTGAAGCAGTTGATAAAATGTAAAACGAGTATTATTTAGAGAACAAAATAGTTACGTAGTTCAGAAACATCGAGTTGACAAAGGTTATTGGATGTGGGAGCACTGGGTAGGTTTATAAGGGAGTTTTCTCTGGGTAGGTAGTAGCCATTAAAAAAATCAAGGCGAAGACACACAATACTAATACATTTAAATAGTTTGAAAGAGAACTAATTACCCTTATAAGAATAAAGAAACATAGAAACCTGGTATCTCTTATAGCAATATCCAAGAAACTGGATGAATACTATCTGCTTATCGATTTCTGTGAAGGTGGAAACCTCTTCTAGTTGCTGCATCGTAGAACAGATATCTAAGTGCCCTGGAGAATAAGGATAAGTATTGCAAAACAGATAGCAATTGCCATGAATTATCTCCATAATTGCTCCCCTCAGATAATACACCGTGATCTCAAATCTCTAAAGTAATGTTGGTCTTACTTAGTATTCTCATAGAGTCTAAATTCACCGGTAAGGAATAGTCAGTCAATATCAGAGTAACAGATTTTGGACTCTCTCGCAACCCAGATGCAGATTACATGACTACTGCTTTAGGCACATTGGTAATTATCAAGTAATATAGCACTGGATGGCTCCATAGTTATTGGAAGCTAAAAACTACTCTCATAAAGTTGATATTTACTCGTACGGGATAGTGCTTTGGGAGATTTGTTCTAGATAGACTCCCTATAAATAGTTCAAGTCTCCCCTGGCAATTATGAAATATGTTACTGTATAGAGTGGCCGCCCTAACCTAGCTCGACTCAACGTCGGATGCCCTGCATAGTTAAAGAAGTTAATGGTTAAATGTTGGAATACCAACGAATCTCAGAGACCAACATTTACAGAGATTACAGGGATTCTCTAATCTATTTAGTTGATATATTGATGTACGAGTTTATTGATTGATTCTACATTACATGTTATTAGAAAACAGGACTTCTCTGGAGGATAAAGGAAACTACCTCAAAATATCGATGCTCAACAAGAAAAAGACTAAATAGTCGATTGAATAACATTATAACATCTCGGAGGAACAACCTGGAGCCTACTTTCAGATGACTAAGAAGAAGGCTCGACTGAAGCTAATCTAGTAGATTGAAAGCATACTAAACGATTTGTAGGAAACTATTAAGGATGATTGGATGTCGATACTCAGAAGGTTGGAGCTAATCTAACGGAAGGCCAAAGAATTCGGAGTGGAAGATATTAACAAGTTGGCAGTGTTCTCGATTCTCAAATAAAGGCTGTCTAACCTCCAGAACGAAGTCAACAAATCCACATTCGTAACCTTCCCCATTGATTTAGGTCAAGCGAGACGTTGATAAGCCATTCCGTTCTGCCAAAATCGAGGTCTTCGACTACGAATCTTTAGAGAAATAGAAACTCGATTAGAATAGTTTTTTAGTGTACCCTTATCGGTGGGGGAAGGGATTCAAACCTCACCTTTGGGGCAATGGCCTCAACGACGAAGATAAATGGGACCAACGTAATCTTCCTAAGGAGTATTAGAAGTATACCTGTGCTCTCAAATATGCCCGATATTAGTAGACAGTAAAATCAATAAACAAAGTATTTTTTCATGGCTACAAGGACCCTGATTTAGTTGCGCATAATACAGCTAATAGATTGAAGAAAGTGTGCATCATAGTCCTAATTCTAACGATGATTGTGTACAATCTTATTGGAATCAGTTTTAGCGGTGGGATTCTCCAATTGGTCATAACTTTGTCCCTCATAACCATGGCAGGAGCAGAGTTTTACATAAGTTTGAGGAAATTCTTCAGAAAGCCAACTCTTCAAACCGAAATCGACAAAACCAGAGATAACGTCAAATAGTTCCTGGATGACCTCAATCAATAGACTCAGAACAACCCATAGATTGAATATAAGTATGTGTGGCTGTGTCCTAGCGAATTCCTGTATTTAGAGTTGAAATTCCTCAACGGCATCCCCATATATTAATGATTAACAATTTCTGATATTAACTGTATAAGAAAATTAAATTAAAAATGCGAGGGAAATTCATTGTATTCGAAGGGTTGGATAGAAGCGGCAAGAGCACTATGTGCCGCCATCTAAAATAATAGCTCTCTCAGCACTCCAAAGTATAACTCATCGCTTTTCCTAACCGGCAGTCCGAAATAGGCCAGATGATTGACAGATACCTGAAATCTCCCAACACTCAGCTAAGCAACTAGGCTGTCCACCTACTTTTTACAGCCAACCGTTGGGAGTACATGAGCGAATTGGAAGGAAAGCTTAGCCAAGGAATAACTGTCATATGCGACAGATATCACTACTCAGGAACGGCCTACTCGACTGCTAAAGGGCTTGACGCAGAGTGGTGCGCTGGACCTGAAAAAGGGTTAATTGAGCCTGATTTGGTTATTTACTTGAGGTGCTAACCCGATAAATTGTCGATGAGAGTCGGTTACGGTTAGGAGCGATTCGAGAGACTTTAATTTCAGAAGAAAGTGTTCAGTTGTTTCGAGGGAATGTTCGCTGATAAGCAGTTAGTCTAAACAATCGAAGTGGGATAGAAGTCAATTGAATAACTCAAAAAGTAGGTATGCCACAAAGTTGACCATCGGCTTTATGCTAAATGATATATTTGAATGCATCTATGTATGTATCAGTTTATGGCCTATGTTGCCTCGTCCTGAAACCCCCTCGAGTCGAGGCGGTCTTACCTGTAACTAAATGTTTTCTTATTTAAATTCGCTAGGTATTTAAAATTATTAAACTATCACTGTGCCTTACCCAACCCCTCCACCTGCTTCAGGAACAAAGACTTAATTATGTTGACTGCTGCTTTATTATGGTTCTACTTTCGAGACACCTATCCGGAAATCTGGCTCTGCAGCTCTCTCTTCAGTACCGTCATCTTCTCCTATACCAATTCCCTAAACTTGGATATTTTTGCTTATTCACTAACCTGAGTTTTCTTTAGTTCTGATATTTCCCTCTGGTTCTATGCGATTATCTTATCCATATGCTCAATCAACTTGTCTTTCTTGCTGTTGTTATCGCTCAAGTCATTTTTATTCGTAATTAGCATACTGATCTGCAAATCCTTCTCACTCGTTACTCTCTGCATATCAACTATCCTCTATTCGCAGCGATTCACTTCATTCTTTAGCTGCATCCTAGCCTCTACATTCCTAGCCAATTCCTCCTTTAAATTCGCTATTTACCCATTCAGTTGATTAACCTGACCCTTCATTGATAGATACCTCTCCTCCAAATCCTTGTTCTTTTCTCTAAACTCGCTTATTATCTCATACAATTCGTTCTCTGGAATAACCTCTATCTTCTTCTCATAAAATTTAGTATGGGTATCCTTCCTTCTCGATTCAAAACTCATCCTCTCTAATATTATCTACTCCACCTGCATCAGGCACTTTATCCTGTCGAATATACTCTGGAATCGAATATTTAGTCCTTATCCATCTGTCTCAGCAGGTGGGACAACCACCGAAGGCATCGGAATACTGTCAGTTTTGGAAGCTAGTTTATCAACCCATGTTAGTTGCTTCTGCTGGAATACCGCCAGCTTCTACTAGAGTACCTCTAATCCAGATGTGAAAGCCTGCAGCTATTACTTGCGTTCCTGTTCTAAAAAGTAATTTGTGAAGAATTCCTTGAGATAGAGTTTACCTAAGGGAGCTATAACGGACATACGAATATTCAAATTATAATGCTTCTTCTAATTTCATCACTGATCATCAAGCGTTCTAGACTGTCTTCACTCTGCTGTCAGCGTAAACAGCTCTTAAGTGGTTATCATCGTTCTGTTGGACAACAAGGTCAGCCCAAGACATAAAGAACGACCACATGGCTCCAGAGCTGAAACAGTTGTTAATGTCGGGTATCGGCCCATTTTCACTGAGAGCGATCATTTTGCTTCCTCCCACTATCCCATGAAGTTGCATAAACATGTTAATATTGCAGTTGTAGTTATAGTTACCAGGATAGCTGTCATACCCTATGATATCGACTCTGTTCTTGCCAGGGTACCAATCAGACTCAGGGGTGCTCCATACCCATATTAAATTGTTTATTTGATGCTTTCCATCGATAATGCTGAAGATCAAGTCCAGCAACTTTTTGCAGTCAGATGATGTCTTAGCACCCCACCAAAACCACTTCCCTCCAGCCTCATGCAGCGGCCTCCAGAGAACTGGAACTTTGGCATTCTGAAGTCTCTTCAACTGCACTGCTATGGCTTCAATATCCCTTACAGTTGCATTATATTATTCTGTATTAGCAATTACTGCTTTGGATGTATTAAAGTCGGTGTAATTTGTGTAGAAGGTGCTCGTTCTGAGTTGGCCTCCCATAGGAGAAAACCAATGCCAATGGAACGTCACAATACCTTTTCCTCCAGTGCTCTGGTGCCAATTGATCGCATTCTGTACTGTACCATCATCATAAGGTTGCCAGTTGTACCAGGGATTGTGAGGCGAGTAATTCTGCATATCGAACCCTTGGACGAGAGGACTCTTACCCACTTTATCTTTAAGTTCCTTGTAATAGTTGTTAGTTTGTCCTGACAGGATGTATTTCCTGTTATAATCTGAAAGCCTGTTAAAGAGAGCCTTAGCCTAAGCGCTAGGGTTAGTCCCCACCATTGGATCCCAACAGCTACCCAGAATAAGCACGAACAAAGTAACTAAAAGTCTGGTCATAATAGATTTTTTATAACTAAGATTGAGGATTAGAGAGTTCTTGTAATTTTAAATTTAACTTAACTATGAGTGTACATCAGAGTCCACCCATCGAACGTAGATGTCAGTTTAGTCAGAGATTTAGAGTCGGTACGTTAATGTTCCAGTAAAGGCTGGGGTACCTGATGAAATAGTCGATAACTACATGGCTTCAGAGTACTCGGGGTTTCTGGCATACCTTGATAAATTCTATGATTGGTAAGAGAGCCATCTACGTAGTGTGAAACCTCACTGGCACCTCGATACCTAACAACTGAACAATAATGTTAAGCAAATAGTTGGTGGCACTTGGCAGTTTTAGTCCAATACAAGCTTGTAAGAATATTGCTAACTTAAGCTATTTGGCAGTGTGGGGACCATTCACTTGCGGACTCCTCGCTCATATACTTAACAACTCTCCATTTGAATCTCGATTCAGCGTCAATATACTAAGCATCATGGCCATATTGGTAGGGTGGAATGCCCTTCTAGCTTTCTTCATGTTTGTCTTTGGCAAGTACATCGGAACAGTGAACATCGACTTCAGCCAGGTACTAATATGCCCAACTCAGCATATCAGCTTCATTTCTTACCTTTATCTACTTGTAATATTGTATTTTGTGATGTGCTCCTCGGTGTTCTCCATCCAATTTGTAAAACCATTGCTGACTATTGCGTACTCCTGCCTGCTAGCATATGCTGTGTTTAGAGTCTACAACAATACTCTACAACTTAATATTGGAGCTTTAGTGGTACTGGCGATTATATCGATAATGCTTAACGGAAGCCAAGCTTATCTCCTCAGCAACGAAATAAATCTCGTAAATACCCCACCTGCCCATGCCCGAGTAATATCTGTGTCGCACAGTTGGGTTTACGCACAATGATAATCGATTACTTATTTAATATGTTAGTTGCTTCAGACAGGTTGGTTTCCTTACTTTATGACATTTGTTTGTTTGTGGCGAATATTATTCTCAAAAAGCTCAATAATCATAGAATCGATCATTAGCCCTTACAGCTGGTGTCCGACTCCTTCTATTTCTCCTCACTAAATCTGTAATCTTAGATTTCCCTCTATGATAAGACACACTCTTTGCCAGATCCTCTATCCTTTTCTCAGATTATACATAAGCTTAGTCGTATATTGATCGCCGTTTTTATCTCCTTATGTAGCCTGAGTTTGCTAATTATGGGTTGTACAAAGCCTATTTTCTACTTTATTCACTATTTACACTTGGCGATCATCTAAATGGCTGGGGTAGTAGGCGTACCTCTTGTTTGTTTGTTGTGAGAGCCTTGGGTCCGAGTTCTCTCTGCCTGCCTGCTCACTTCTCTTGTAATTGTTGCTTCCTTATTCTTTAGGTTCAGCCGCAGCTCTAGAATTTGCTTTCAATTAATAGTGCTACAATGACCTATTGATTTTGCTGATCTATCTTTTGATTTAATTTAGAGTATCCATGATCTTCCTACTCTCATTTTAATCTCTCCTACGCCCTAAGTTTCTCGAGTTTGCCTTGTGAAGCGATGACGATCTCTGATGGTCAAGTATTTCAGTAATTAGCTTCTTCTTTATGAGAGCCATAAGTTCGTCTACTTTGTCTTCCATAATTTTATACAGCAACCGTATTAAAATTTATGTTAAAATCGTCAATTAACTGTTCAACCCCACCAAGTAGGCCGAACATGTTCATAAGTAGGTTTCCTGTCCTTTACGATAGGATTTGACTTTAATTCGTTTATTGGTGGAAGTCTGTTGTCTTTGTCTTTGGACATATGCAGCCCGTAGTTATTTACATCGTTATAGGGGGTATTTTTTTACTTCAGCAAAGACTGTGCTCTTTGGTTGGAGAGTATATAGTCATACTACTTCTCTTTATTTTTCTTTAGTTTTTCCTACAGAAGCTGCTTTTCCCTCTACTTTTATCGAAGTAGATTCAAAAGTTAGATGTTTTTGGATACATCCTTCAATTTGTACTCATCATAAATATCCCGAGGGGCCAGGTAGGCAGGATGTTGTGGCTTTACCAAAGGCTTTATCTCAGGAAGCATGTTCCTCTAGCTAATATTCTTCTTCAAAGAAGTGGTATAATTTATCTATCTCTATCTCTTTAATCCTTCCGACTTTCTAGAGGGTATTCTCACCCCCGAGTCCTATTATTTAGTCGTCACACTGTACTTAGATTTCGGTAGCATATCCTTCAATCCAAGTAGATTTTTAGGCAGTTTTATCGTACCCAAAAGTGTAATATTCTAAGCACCTTAAACCTTTAGTTACTATTTCTGATTTTGAGATTGTAAGGAATTGAGCAACTGACTACAGTTTGGTCTCTTTCTAGAGTTTAACTGAAGACAATTCGCGAGGAACTTCTGAAGCTCGTCCGAATAACGGTTGGGGATCCGATCGAACTGCCCCTTTTGGACCTGAATTAGTTGGGATTTACCTTCCTAAATAGAGACTACATATCTTTTGCCTGGAAAGGTGGTTTTAGAGCACAGAGCTCATAAATTGCGCAACCTAAATTAGATATGGGAATACCTAGAGACCAGATATCGCTTTTGCTATCGTAGGGCTCATCCCTCCAGACTTCAGGACTAGCATAGTAGGGTGTTCCAGTCTGAGTATAGGCTAAGTCCTTAGTCATGACTTTTGAAACGTTTAGATCCCCCAGCTTATAATTACCCTCCGATATGAATATATTAGCACATTTGAGGTCTCTATGCATGATTTGCGAATCATGCAGCACCTTCAGTCCATTGAGCATATGATTGATGACTTTCCAAACTTACTGCTATTCGAAGTAGTGTCTCTTTCTGATCATTTGCTCCACTCTTTGCTAAGTAAACCATCATGATACCTGTAAATCCCCACCATCAGCGTATTCCATAATAACACACAGACAGTTACTCGACTCCTCAATGAATGCCTGTTTATAGGAAATGATGTAGGGACTATCAATAGAGGCGAGTATCCTAACTTAATTTAGTGCGTTTTGCTTTTATTTGTCTTTAAGTGCCAGCAACCTCACCTAGGTTTTACCTATCATACCTTTTTAAGAGCGTAAACCTGCCCATCCGAAACCCTCTTTACTTTGAGCACACTCGAATAGGATCCTTCTCCAAGTTTGCTTATGACTGTAAAATCGCTCAGTGACATTTATTCTCAATTATATAATATGGTCAATCGTAATAATAATCTGGTTGAGCTCATTCGCTATCTCATCAGCTATCAATCTTTCTTGCTGCTCAATATGGTTTTGGCATGGGGGTTGCTCTTGTAATGGCTAGCCACCAGTCTCCTTACATCTTCTGCAGTATGAGGTTTCTCTGGTGCTAGTCTGTAGTTTGAGAACTACACTCCTTATGTGTCTGTTATGTGGTCCCACATATATGCGTAAAGTGATTCGATCCAATACAAGGGATAAAATGTTTTTTCGCGTAATGCTTTAAACAATGGGTTATCGTTTTGAATGCAGGATACTTATTTTTAGTCGCAGTAAGCATAGGCATCGATCCTCTGAGGGTACAGATACTCCACAAGCTGATACTCAACCAATTATCTCTTAGTCAGTTATTATAGGAGGAGGTTGATAGCAGGGGATTCTGTTCCCTTGAGTGCATTTAGTATATGGTAGATGTTATCGATGGACATATACTTGAGTTTTACAGGTATCATGGGTTCTAGATACTGAGAATACAACTTATCCTAAGTGACAAGATGTTTAACAGCATACATATTGGCGATAGTTTGTGCAGTCATTAAACCTCCACCCTGTACATATCTCTTCGCCATGTATATGCCCCTCTCCAGGTTCTACGTTGTGTAGTTCAGATTATGCTCTATATCCTTCGCATAGCTGGTATTCTCCATATTTTTGAGCATATCTAAGTATTGGTTTGCATGGTCAGCTAGAGTAGGCAGTGTTTCTGTATGGAGTATTGATGGGGTGACAGCGAGATACAGTTTGCGTCTGAGCAGCTGGTTATGGGCTAATATTGACCTGGAGGTTTCCTGGGCAATGTTCTTAAACTTAAACCACTTAAGCATCAACACCTAATAGCATTATATTTAATTAATACCTCCCCTCAACCCAAATACAGTCAGTCGCATCTATTAAGAGCTCATTATCCTTTACTTTTTGTAATATCAACTTTCATAATTTGTATAATCACCCAATGCTGCATTACCTCTCAATGGCTCTGCTCTTCCTCCTAGACCTTTCGATTGGTTTCGTTATACCCATCTACTGTACTATTCGGAGCACTCAAAACAGCTAGAGGTGGCTACTTCACTGGCTTGCCTTCATTTCAATTGGTTTTACTGTGTTCCCATTCTTACATTGGGTTTTCAGTTGCACTCTCTACTGGGTGCTGAAGATAATAATTGAGGCTGCTCTGCTCTACGTCATCGGAAACTACGTAATATAGTATTAATTCAGTCTGTCCAGATAAAGGAGAATTTACTGAGGGGTATCGGAATAGCAAAGAAAGCATTTGCTGACAACCTGGCAAAAGTTCAGAGGTTTATGGCTCAGAAGGGAATAAACCTATGAGATTAATGATGCTTATGTTGTATTCGCATTATGATATCCGATGGGTAGAGAGATATTAGATAAGATTGTCGTCCATACTATTCAGCATAGTAACATTATTTTAAATGGGCAGTAAAGAATCTACTCTCAAACATAACTCAGGTTACCGTATTCTCTAAATAAAACCTAACTCTCCTCTCCAGCAACACCTCTAACTCTTCTTTGACTTCATTGTTGACCTAGTTACAGAACAAACACCCAAATAAATACTGGGGAAACTTACTGGAGATGACCCCACTAAATAACAAAAACCTTTACTAACTCGTATGCGTTAACAGGAAGGTAAAAAGGTTATACTTAAGGTACGCTCAGCAAAGAGTGGAACTATAAGGTAGGTGGAGTTTGTACCAGACTCTAAGTGGAGCAATGGTTAGGATTCTGTTGGAATAACATATAGATTGGAAGGATATTAGAACATTTAGGACAATTTCTGCAGAATAACTGGGATTAAACCTAACTCTCCAATCTCTACTTCTGGTATTCAGTAAGGGGAATACTTACTTGGAGTTTTGGAGTTCAAGTATGGTAGCACATCTTAGTTGACAGATAAGTTTTACTAAAGGCTGTATGATACAGAAGTAACAGATAAGAATGTGCAACTTGCTATTTATAACATCACTCGGGATCAAGTTAGAATGGTGAAAGTGGAGTTGAGGAAGAAGTGGGGAGGACAAGGAATATTAGGTTGTTAACTCAACCAAGGCCACCTTTATAGGCTTCCCACTGATCTTACGAGAGTCAGAGCAGATCTCAAATAGAAGGAGAGGCGTAAGGAGGAAGTGCTAGCAGCTCGCAAGGAACTACTAAATAGTGATGGGTCTGGCCGATTACTTGCGGAAGTCCTTAAAAAGAAGCATTTAGGCCAACCAAAGAAGAAAGCAATAATAAGAAACCCCTAAAAAGCGCATATGGTTAAGAGCAGACTGTAATAGATAGAGAACGCCCCATCTGTGAACTAATCCCTGTAGTAGCGGGTAGTTAAGCTGGAGAAGATCGTATAACTCCTACAGAAGGTTATTTTATAGGACAGTGAGTAACCATGATCTTAAGTGTGTCTAATAGAATAGAAATTATAACTCAGATGTTCGATACTACCTTTCCTCGTGTTAAACAAGACTCTATCTCGTCTATTAGAGATTTTAGAGAGATAAGCAAGATGTCGAAATGGTCGATGGAGAAACTCGTTACCAAATACAAAAGCAGTGGGAGTGATTGGAAGTAGGATGATTCTCATCCACTTAAAAATCGATTTAGGTTGGAGGGTACATACAATAATAAGAGGAGAGAGATACTAAGAATGTTGGATACTAACAAGAGAAGTCTAATGGAACAGAACCATCGGAAAAGATAGATAGTTAATTTCAGCTACATTAAGTTGTTTAGGATGACGAATGAGCTTAGTAACCACAATGATCAGGTGAAGGTCAAAAGGACTAGAGTCAACATTGAAGCCCAACCTAGATAACTTAGTGGTTTTATTGTGCAGGTGGACAAAGGAACTAAATAGAAGACATAACCTTAAAAAATACAAACTGTATTCACAGTGGCTATCCAGAACATTTAGTACCTCAAATATTAGAAGTTCTATGGGTTTAGAGAAGGTGGATGTTTGGCTGTTTGTGATAAAAACCTTTATCTGTTTGGCGGATATTCCGGGGAAGTTGATAATCGCAAATCCTACCTAAACCAATTTGATTTCGGTAGTAAAGTATGGATCTCTCCCAACCAGAAAACAGACTCACCAGAATTCTCGATGATTGGACAGTCGGTGGAGGAGTGGAGGGGTAATCTTTACTTTATTGGTGGAATGGGGTTGAATCTTATGGGTAAGAAAAGAATATTCACGGGATAGATCAGTATATTTAACCCTTAAAGAGGAGAGTGGACCAAGATGAAAGGCATTTAGGGCAGAAGATATCATGCTAGCAGTCGCTATCTGAACTATGTAATAGTTTACGGAGGGATTAATGAGGCGGAACAGTATATTGGTAATATTACGATAGTTAATATCCAGAATATAAACTCATCTTCAGTTAGTTTCCAGTTGCCGGAAGATAATGGGGGAGTGGCTTATCACAAAATAGTCAGTACAATGGAGTTAGACATCAAAAAGCGAGGGGTAGCATTTAAAGTAATGTAGGATATTATCAAGGATGGAATTTACAGTTTTGGAGGGAAGAACAATAACAGTGAGTTCATAAACGACCTAAAAGTTCTCAATTTATAGATAAACTCAAACTGCTAACTGGTACCAAAATAATGGATTAAAGTAAAAACTGAAGGTGTGGGGCCTAGACCTCGAATAAACCACTCTATGAACCTTCTTCCTCGTCTCTGCGCAATCTGTGTTATCGGAGGGTATTTATCTTCTTATTTAGCCAATCTCCTTCCAATACAGTCTTCACAGATATCTTCTTCCTTAACCTATTCAACCTTAATTGGTACTCTCCACAAATCACATTCGATTAGTTCCTTCATCAAGGAGTAGGCAACCATTCCAGTACTGTTCTAGGTTCCAAAATATTCATATTCGGAGGGTTGCAGGCTAACGATAAGTACAGTACCAAACTAGTAGAGATATAAACTGACCAGAACAGAATCCATTCAGGAGTATACCACAAGATGAAAAAGGGTGGAACGATGGAGAAAGCGATTGGCAGTCAGGCGATGTTTTGATGATTGTAATGATATTATATAATTCGAATGAAAACCCATCAGCCTAAAAATGACCCCTTCGATTTCGACCTATAAGAGTAAATTGAGGACAACAGGTAGCATGAGTTTAATTCAGTCGGAAGCCAGTCCAGAATTCAAAACCAAAGAGCAGAGTACCCGAGTAATAACTTTTTGATTTCGATGAGTAGCCTTCCGATAAGAAAAAGAGCAATTCAAAACTGCCAATCATTAACCAACCCAGTTCTTCAAAGCTGCCAGCCACTAACAAATCGGCAGGGAAGAAATAACCCACCAAACTGGAAAGTGTGAATAAAAAAGATATAACGTACGATTTTCTATAAGAGTAAGACGGCATTCAAGACTTGAATGGTTATTCTGCTAAGAGGCCTGTGTATTAGCCAGAGTAGTATGAATAGCCTGTACCGAAACAACATAAGATAACTGAAGATGCTGCGCCAAAATAAAAACAGGTGGAATCTAAGGAAAATTATTATGAGGAGGAAAATTATGAGGATGAATATGGAGAGGATTTTGAGTAGTTTGCTGATGATCATAACTCTCCGAAGAAAGCTCACAAAACTTAGTTGAAAGAGGATAATAGGATTAACAATGCGGAAATATTGAAAAAGAAATAACCTAATTTAAAACCCATCATAACCAAACCTCAATCACTGAGGAAGAACCCATCTAGAGGCAGTGTTAAATCTAATAAATCACATCGAAGTGTCTCCAAAACGAAGAATACCATAGACAGCCAAACTGCCCAAGGCTTCGACCCTAAGAAGTATTAGAAATAAGTACAGAACAATTTCCCTGATGTTGAACTCTAACCATTGTCGGTGGATAATCTAAATAAACTCAATGATAGGATGAGGGCGATGATTAGAAGGCTAAATGATCAGCTAAACGATATTCTCACAAAGAACACGCTTCTCCTGAAAGCAAAAAAATAGCCGAAAGGCTAGACTAAGAGTGTAGAGGAATGCCTTAAGATATATTAGTAGGAGAAAAGAATAAACCATAAAATGCTGGACCAGTCTGAGGAAGAAATAAAGAGACTCAGATACAAATAGGGAAGAATAAAGGATTAGGACTACTAAGTTGATATGCACAAAAGAATAGGCTAACTGCAATAAAACAAGAAATAACTTGAGAAGGAAATCCACCGCCTAAAAGTCAATGTTTCTAGCGAAGGCCGAAGGTTAACCTCAGGCGAGAAGAAGAATTAAAACGAGAACATGAATATATTCAAGAACGAGTTGGTTCATCAGAAGAAGTAGGAGTTACGACTGACAGAAATCATCAAAAATATCGAGAAGAAAATTGAGGATTTGGAGGGGAAGTGCTAATAGACGGATTCTAAGTTTAACGCCGTATACAGATAGGCAGCCAATTGTGGGATAGACTTAGCTCCAAAAACAGACTTAAAATCAAAATACGAAACACTGGTTAGGAAGAAGTAATCTTAAACTAGGAATAGCACTATGACTGAAGGTCTAGTCAAGAATAGAATAGCCAAATGCCAGACATAAATCGTACAGACTAGGAAATCCATTCAAAATATCGATACCAATATAAAAACTACCTACAACTAAATTGAAGGAGTACTTGAGTAATGTCGTAATGCTATTAACAAGGCTAAAAATAACCAAAAATTACCCAAACCTTTCTAGATATCCTTAGACTCTATTTTATTGTCGCTAGCTCCTCAAGGTCCCATCGAGTTCGATAAAGTATCCCACCATAGTGCCAAATCATAGAAACTGAGGACATTAAGTGCAGATAAGAAGAAGCATGTGGTCGCTGAGGATGATTTCCTTCCCTTAAACCCAAAGAAAATTGCAAAGAATATCGAAGAATAGAAACCAGTCATTCCAACTTAAAAGCCTAACTTCAGAAAGAAGTAAACTACTTAATAGAAGAATATTGAGAGGATATGGAAAGAAGAAGAAAAGTCAGTCAAACCTGACTTAAGACTTTAGAAAAGTGTTCCAATTCCATCCTCCTCTGCTCTTGATAGTAGATCTCCTCCAGTAGAATAGTCTAAAACGGATAGTCTCAAACCGATGTTTATGTTGAAAAAACGAAATAATCCTAACCCACCCGCCTAACAACAATAAGCGGCTAAATAGCCAACTAAACCAGATCTGGTCTCTCTCCGAAATATCGTGTAGTCTAAATCGAACGTCGCAGAGTCTGTTCCTTAACCATTAAAACAGAATGATGAGTAACAACCTTTCGGAAAAAGAATGGTGAGACTTCGCCGTAACTAACCTAAATAGGAAACTTAAAAAGAAAAACCTGTATTCAACGAACCTAAACCTGCCAACCCAGCAATAATTAGTTAGCCTCTAAACAATGACATGAAGAGTAAATTAGATTTCTAACCACAACCTAAAATACCCTAAACTGTACCTGAAGAGAAACCCATCATTCCAAGGAGAATGCTAATGAAAAAGAAATAGTAAGAGCAAAATGCATACAACCCCACTTTCAAAGCACCACAACCTACTCCTCAGCCAGCAGTACCAGAATAAAAACCACAACAACCTGTATCATACCCTGGGTTCAATAAGCCAGCGTTAAAATTAGATGGCAATATCCCTGTATCCTAGCCAACCCCAGTATAAAATAAGCAATACAAACTTCCTGCAGCATAGCCTGTGGCAGTAGCACCCCAGCAAAAGGAAGAAAAGCAACCTCCAGTAAACCAGCAATTTAATAATCCTTACGCTCCTAAGTAAAACGGCCCCTCCCAAGCCCCAGTAAGGTAGCGTTAAGGTCGTGTTAAGAAGATAAAGGTCGAGGCACCCAGATAGAAAATTACCAATATCTATCAGGCTGCCTAAGTACCTGAAATTAACGAATTTATTCAATAGAACAAACCTGTTGAGAAACCCCTCAACAAACCTCACGCATAACCATCGAATGCCCACAAACACGAATAGTTGGATATTAATGCTTTGTTAGGAATAAATAAGACAGCTACTCATGATCCATAAGATGATTTGATAATGGGAAAGAATAAGAAAGTCGAACCGAAGCCCACAGTCACTGTTAAGAAGAACCGACAGCAGGATTTCTTTGGGTAATTCGATGTATGATTGTATTTTCTATATATATTCCGAATCATATTTAAAACTCTTTAACGAACCTTTGGAGTCTTTATGTCCATCGGCATTATTGATACTCCAAGTTGTTATACACTGAATAGGCTTTAGTTGATTTTCTGACTATTCATTGAATTAATATAATGAAAACTCATATTTTAACTAATCGCCAATTCACACTGCTAATTTAACCAGTTTGCTTTGTTAATCATAGAATGATTATACTATCACCTCAACATTCAAATTTTAATATTGTTTCAAAACCATTCCTTTAAGGATAATTAAGGCAGTTTAAAACCGTAAAAACAACCCAACATTAATATTGGGAATAAAGATTAATTAAAGGGTCCTGCTTTTATTATAACATGGGATACAGTAGTCTTAAAGTGTTTGGGAGTGCAGGCAGACGCTTAGAAAGAGAATTTCATCAGTAACGATCAGATTATTCTGTTGAATTCTTATAAGATCCCTTTATTAGGATAGAGGCATTAATCGATATAAGAATTTAATAAACAAATCTGATCGCGAATGAAACACCAAGCAACAAAGCTACAATACATAGTAGGGAAGAGAAACGGAAGATTCTACAAGATCTTTCTTAATGATCTTAAGTCCATCAAAGTCAAAAGCAAAAAACTCAGGCCAAAGGTCCCAGACTTCGAGGAGCCTAAGCCTATGCAAACTGAACTAAACTTCCTCCCGTTTGAGATCGAAACCTGTTGAACAGGCACATCTTGGGGGTTCCCAAATGATTTTACTTAGTACTCTATGCCAATCCATTTCTCATTACAAGCTTGAGTTATAACATCAATCTAAAACTTCATTTCCGTGGTCTATTTCCATCATAAAGTGCTCCGAACTGCGATTTAACAACAAAATCCGACTCAACATCAGTATTACGTAATAAGTAGTAAAACGCAGAGAAAGCGTTGGCTGTAATTTATAATATTTAGCATACAGAGTATGGAGAGTGTAATGACCCACCCCCGTCACAATCTGCTTCGATAGTACTCGTATTCAAATAGGGAGTTTAAATGGAAGTTTCAAAAATTCTAGGCTCTTACATACACAACCCAACATATCCAACCCTTTAATTGTAATATCCCCTTGACGAACAATCTTTCAATCAGTTGTTAGCCTAGTTGCTTTCGAGGTTGCTCAACTCAGCCTCTCCATTCAGCCAAACTTTCTTGCTCAGTGTGTTTAGTAGCTCGAATTCAGCTTCCTAATCACACTATTCTTGTACACTCTGTAGGTCTCTATCATCCTCGACAACGTCAGTAAAGAACCTTCCTTACCTTTGAATCTTTTGGTGTTTTCCCTCCAAACAAAACTAACTTCTGATGGCGTTACTGTATAAGTAAATACTTCTAGAGGAATTCTCGTGCTGAACTGTGCGACCTAGTTGAAGTTCAGCACCAAACAATAATAGTTAACACCTATGAGCCCTAGATGGCTGAGTGAATCTTAGGTAGGTTTGACTTTGACGGTAAAACTATACCACCTCTCATACTCACTCATGACCATCAGTATCTCTTTGTAAAGGGTTGTCTGGTCGTAGATGTCGGTTAGCTACTGGATTTAGTCGATTATTAGGTTGATCCAGTTGGGAAACTTCACCAGTTTTTAATACAACCTAAGTGGCAGACATTTTTTGAATATTTCGTAGGGGAAACTGGATCGACGTTGTCCTTCTATCCTACTGCGGTGTCTTACTAGTAGGTAGAGTGCACATATCCTACAGAAGTGAGTGCTATTTAGTGTTACTTCCCCATGGCTGATGTCTTCGAATGCTTGGTGGACTATGAACCTTGCTCTTTACTGTCTCAAGATTGGGATCTACAGCTCCTGGGGGAGAAATATATATTTTCTTATAAATAGTACACCACTCTGTAACTCATTCTTGTACTTAGGAACTGCAGTCTGTACCTTCTCGTCATTATCCAGCAGTTTGACTCCGTTTTAACACTCGATAAACACTCCCAAATCCTAGTAGCACTCCAAATTTAAAATCTGGCACACTTTGACAAGCAATTAGCCCACCCGAGCATTGCTGAAAATTTATACAGTCACCGACCAACCAGAATCCCTGCTCGCCATACCCACCTTAACCAGTTATTTCTATGGGCCAACCGAACGGCAAACCATCGCATAATCGATCCTACCCAGCTTCAGAAACAGGTAGAGCAAATGCTCGTAGTACGAAACATACTACTCGACGGGTACTTCCAACAGTTTTTTTGTCATGTAGCAGTAGTGTTCGAAACACACTGGTCGACTGAAGGATTGATGCAAACCTATTGTCCTCTTATTTAGGTAATTGGAGGGGGTGACACTCTACTCCGAGCATCGACCACAACTACACCTCAACTATTTGAGTGTAGAGGCCGCCTGCCAGATTTCCGTATGAATTAAGAGTTGGTTAATAATGAAGGCAGGATTTTACATTACTCGGTAGCACCTCAGAAGGAAATTTAGGAAGGTAGTGAGTCTCAACGCTCTCTCCTCCACGAAGTATGATTTAGAACTGAATAGCTACGCTTAGAGAGTGCTCAGTAGACCGAATTCTTGTATTGGCAGGTCAGGATGTTTTTGGTGAATGTATTTGTAAATGTTTTCAAATATGCTTAGTGGTTGATAACTATACTCGCATATCGAATGGGGCCTGGGGAGTTTATATCGTACAAGAAAGATGGGTTATTTTTTGAAGTCTTCACACCCCACAATAGTCACTCTAAGGTTCACCTGCATCTCCCTGGCATCCTTCCTGTTCTACAGACAGAATACAGAGAGCTTCTGTCCTTATTGAGGAACATTACACATCAATCTTTCTCTTAGTATTTGCTTTTCGTACAGATTAAGCAGCACATAGTTAGCCTACCTCACAAGATTGTCTTTAGTCGCTTAGTCATTACACTTCAGAGCATAACACTCCTCCTTTCCACAGATAATAATAGCATGAGTCAAATACTTCCCATTCTGAACAGCATAAATAAAGCTACCTTTAGCACTTAGCTGCAGTATTTTCTTCGTAGTTTCCTTGCCGTTCCTAAACTTAGTGATTAAGATTAGATCGTTGAACACATAGATGTTCCTGGGTTTTTCCTTTATGCTGCTCACCTCCAGTTTGTTCATGAGCAGTCTGTTAGGATCATGCTCGACGACCGGTATAAAAAACTTACCTAGCTCAGCCATCTTCTTGAGAGAGTCCATCTTGGCCAACATATGCTCGTTATGATCGAGTACTCTCTCTATCTTTCCAATCATTATCTCCAACAAGTAGTAGTCGTCTTCTTCAGGAAGCACCGCCTACCTATACTTTGTCAGCAGTAGAATGTATTTGGTTGGTCTCTGCAGGGGTTTTACCATGTATGACTCCATATCGTATGGCTTGAGAGACTCAGAAACTTTCTGAACCTAGGGGTTTGTCTGTAGGTTCTTGAGGATGGAGATGGCGTGAGAGTAGCTGCAATAGTACTCGGAGTATATCCGAAAGAATTGGTAGTACTTGTCGAAACATTTGGATAGGCTGCATCTTTGTCTACTGCTTTGAATTGGTCTGAAACTCTGGAGCTCACAAAGAAGGAACTTACTGAGCGACTGTATTCCCTATATATTGGAGAAGACGGTCTGTTCCTCAGACTTACTGATGACTCTTGACTCTACAAGAGGCTTCCGGATTCTACTCTGAATGATCTGGAGATCCCGAACGTAGCTCTCTTCAGTTTTGATCAGCTCTGAAACTATGTTTTGGCGAAGTAACTGCTTGCTTTACTATGAATCCATCGAGTGACTCAATAATTAATATAATTGAGGGGCTTAGCTCAATTGGTAGAGCAAATATTTCCATATAATATAATATCTCATATTCCCGGATTCCATCAAAAATAACACTTATCTTCGACCCATACTCTCACCTAGCCTTTTCCAACGCTTAACTCTCTTATTTTGGTACTTCCTTCGAAGATCTTTCTGTTCTGGTTTGCTACGATGATTTATCTGATGGGCATTTTAAGGTGTCCCTGTTGTTTTAAATACAGAAGCAGTTCCTAAATGGTAGTATTATCACGAATATTGAACGAAAACTGTCTGAAAAGCACTGAGGAGTTAGATGCCACCACCACACTCATTTATTGTCCATCTGCCTAACTAATTAGACTCTAGGACTTAAGGGGAACCTCAAGGTTGAGCTCGATAGTATCGTTCACCCTTTGAAGCTCAAAAAGCTTCATGTTGGGATTTACTTTGTAGCCTTGGTTATAAACAACAATATCTGACGGAGGGTAGTTGAGCTTTTTTTGCTCTAAAAGTCTCTGCAGGATGTAGGCGATGTCGTGAGTCTCGAGGTACTCGAAGGCCTACTGACAAGACATCACATCAGAGGAAGAGTTTATGATCGTACATACCTTATTGGTATTTTTATTATTTGCAGGTCTCTACACCTACTCCTAAACCTTTGGCACAATATTAGACGAGTAATGTTAGATTTGTTACTTTTCTATTTGCTTTTTAATCCTCGATTTCCTTCTTGCCTCCTCCCATGTTTCTAGCCACAAGCAAATATAACTAACAGAATCATCGATCAGACTCTCCAGCGGTCTTTACTTGCTCAGCTCAAAGTTATGGATGTTTAGCACTGTTATTCGTTCGGGCTCCAATGTTATCATCTTGCGCATATAAAGCTCACCCAGAATTTGGTTGAGAGCCTTGTTTCCAGATTGAGTAACCTCGATCTCATCGTTCATGACGATGTGGGAGTTGGATCTGAACGTGATCTTTTTGCTGGAGTCATCCTTCAGGCACATACCACCCATACCAAATACTAATAAATTGTATTACCAGAATTACTTTCGATATCTTATACTCGCTAATTTTCAGTTTGT
>JAOXNN020050035.1:0-35773 GCA_028571205.2 Hydropsyche betteni | reverse complement strand
CACCTATGTCAAATTCTGAGCTATAAAGCGATAGAGCCTTGGTGAGTCCAGCGCGCCCAGCGAGTGGAAAGGGTTAATGCTTAGGTTTATATGACGAGGAAAAGTGTTCGTATGTGGTGGTTTTTTTTTTTTATCCAGATATCGGCGATTATATTGTAACTAGTATATAGGACCGATGTTAATAACATCCGCTGTGAATGTAATGTTTGAAGAAATATATTGATAACGCGATATAATGTCGATTTTTTTAATTGAAATTGAAAAAATAAAATGAAATTTGTTAAGAAACGGAAAACGATGAAATGTGAAAATATTTCATTATCGCCAAAGGGTTTCGCTTTGGAGTGTCAATCGCTTCGTTCAATTCGGAATAAGATATTAGTAAATTATTTTGTTTATTATCGCGGTTATAGCCGTTATTATAATGACCATAAAGACTAGATTTGGAACTTGCGATTTTCGAGCTCGAGAATAACATAAATAGTGATTATAGCCGTTATTTTAATGGGCATACAGGTTAAATTAGAATGGCAAAGTCAGTAGTAACATCGGCTATCCGATGCCCGTACTCGATTTGAATATTTAATCAATAAAACTAGTTAATATTTTATTGTCACAATCACGACATATAAGCAAAGCCACAGGCAGTAGGTAATAAGCATCATATTATAGACGTTAACTGTATACGCATAAAGACTATATTTGTGAAAAAGTCGTGAATGTCTTCAAACGAACAAACACACGAACGAAAGAACATACACACAGAAATCCGCTATTATATATAGGGGATTGAATTGTATAATCTATAGAAATATATATTCGGAAAAAAAAACACATTTCTGATAACTGGATTTCTTAGTGAAAGTTTGAATTTGATTCGAAAAGAGTTGAATTTGATTTGAAGAGTAAAAATTCTAATAAAGAAATCATAATATAAATTTTTTTTTAATATAAACTGTCATGTTGCCAAATTGAACAATTTCGATTTCATATGAAAAAATTGTAGTCTTTCTCTAACTTACCGGAAAATCGAATGATTATACGGTGTTGCTACATTACATATCAACAATCAGAAATAATCAGTAATTCTATGTATAAGTAACATCCGTTCGAATTTTTTTTTCGTTCGTACATTCAACCGAAATGTAAACTTCTGGTTTTTTTCTTCGAATCGTATGATAAAATTAGCTGTGTAAAGGTTGGGTTTCATTTGAATTATTCATCGGGTTCTTATGGTCGTTTGAACACTATTTTTATATGGAAGTGACCTTAATATGTGAATTTTCCCACGAGGAAAATTGTTTTTCCATTGAAGCGGCTGTGAGAGTTTAATGTGAACAAAACAGGTGATACTTGTTATGTTACGGAATTTTTCAAAGGGTGAAAATTTCTGCAAATTAAAGACTGCACTGAAGCATGTCGAGTTGAAAAGGTCAAGTCAAATTACTTGTCAAGTATGAATGTTAAAGGCACATCTTTGAATAAAATATATTTATTTCTAAAACTTGTTCGTTGGTACTTCTGGGAAAAATTGAGAGAAGTTTGACGGATACGATTTTTCTTGTTTTATTTGATTTTCATGAAAAATAAGGTTTCGGATACATTCGTAAAGGATACTCGAGAAAATTCATATCTTCTGTGATATATAATATCTCACATGTTTTATGTTGTATTATTAGTTATAAATAAAATAAAATAGTATAATTTTTTTTCAAGTATAGATGAATATATTTTACCATTATAATTTTTCATCGAATTTATCAATTAATATCATGAATAATACTAAATTATTTCAATTTTCTAGAAGCAAGTATAATATAAATACAACATCAATAAAGTGCATCCTTTTCAAATTTAATAAAAGATACAGTAAAAATCTAAAATTTCAATTTGATGTGTACTAATAGATTTTAATATTGAAAATAATTAAATTGAAATTTTCATTTCGGGATAAATTCTACACTTCTTGAATAATTGATTAAAAATATATCCATTCAATTAGAATGTTGTTATTTATATTAAAATTCGGTCATTAATTATATTATAATTTAAAAAAAGTTTCAGATATTAGTTAATTCTAAAATCAAAAAATCGATAACTATGGGAAAAAAAGTCACCAAATCATATGCGATATATTTTATTCAGATAAAAAGCATAACAGCTTTAGCATGAAACAGTTCTAGAAATATTTTCATCGTTTAAAATGGAAGTTAATTGACGATACCATATTTACTACCAAGACTTTCCATAATATTCTCCCTCCTCATCATCGTAACCTTCTTTTTCTTCATAAACTTTTCCACCAGGGCCTAATTTGTCATGATCCCACTTATCATGGTACTCTTCTTTTTCTTCATCACTTTCTTCTCCAGGACCTTCTTTACCATGATCCCACTTATAACCATCATATCCTTCATCGCCTTCCCCATCAAAATCGTATTTATCATATCCTTCAGATCTCTCAATATTGGGATGTTCTTCTTCTCTGTTTTCCAAGAGTTCTTCTCTGTATGGATCGAGTATTTTTTGATTTAAGAAGTAAGGGATAATTAAATTCGATCCTAGTGGTCTCATCAAACGGTTATGTTCAACATGTCGCATGTCTTGATTATAATAAGGATCTAGGATTCTGTTGTATCTGTAAGAATAATAATACGGATCCAAAATTCTATTGTATTTTTCGGAATTGTAATACGGGTCCAAGATTCTGTTGTATCTCTCTGAGGATATCTGAAATCGAATATATTGTTAGAAATAAACAACAATAAAAAATTTCCATAGCTTCCGCGTGCTTACTAATTGTCCAAAATGATTTTCAATATGTTCTCCGAGCCATTGCCAAAATAATGGATCGATTTCATTCAAATGTTCAAGAATGGTTTCTATCGTTACTGGTAAAGTTTTAATTTCTTCACGAGCAAGTTGAACTTTTGTTGGAACTCCGATTTGAGTTTTACTCACTTCAATGTGTTTAGCATTATCGACAACAGGCATTGAATAAACAAACTCTGCTATCAAAAGCACAACCGAGACCACAAGCTATAAAATGTAAATAATTAAAACATTATACATATCAAATTAAATTATTATTTTTTTACTTACAATCTTCATTTTTGAAATCGCTTGCTCCTTTACCAGAGACAAACGCAGCTAAAGTATATTCAAGCATCAACTCAAGTAGGTATTTATAGTGAATTTTTTTTTATCTTAAATCAATTAGTGGTGAAGAATAGTTAAGCATAACTTGAAAGTGACAATTAGGTCTTAATACAGTTTCGATAATATAGCAGTTAACATTAATGAAATATTCATAGTTTTGATAATATTCATTTTTGATAAAATAAAATGAAGCGTTACTCACGTTGAGATTATGCTTATGTAATATTAATATTGAACTGAAAACATCGAGTCTAACATTCATTATTTGAATTATACCTTATTCTACGCATAATAATGTATTGGCAGTTAGTTCGTAGATTATTTTAATATTGTCTTGAAAAATCACGTAATATCATATACTACGTAAAATAAAGTATCATATATTATATATCATTTAACAGATAACATATATATTGCTATAAGCACATTGAATACCTTGTAAAGATTAATTACTTTACTTTAAAAAAGATGTTGCATTGGGATATGCATATAAAATTATGAAAAAGTTGTATATTTTGGCAATAGTTAATTTAAACAGTTTAACGTTCAAATTATTATCATCATCATGAACAACTCTCAAATAGTTGGCAAGAACTTTTTGATTCTCATCGAAACAAGATTCTTATAAATATTTAGATTACATAGATTTTTTTTCAAAGTGTAATACAAAATATTTAATATTTTCATAAATATATAGATTTGATTAAACAACATTTGAATTAAAAACTTTAACATTAAAAAAACAACGTTATAAAAGTCAACACATCAAACATAAAATAACATATACTGCATTTTACTTCTAAATGCATAATAAATTTTAAATCCAATATTATGATTATCAAAATTGAAATCATATTATACAGATCAATCCAAATCATTTTAAATTTCATGAGAACTCATTTCTTTATTTATCACCAATAATTTGCAACTGTGAACCACGATCATCAAATATATTCCCAGAGCTATAAAAAAACATATGATTAGTAAAAATACCAATTGCAAAAATTATGACATCAAAAAAATCGCAAACCCGTAAACAACATGTAGATGATAAAAAAAAAAACAGCATATCCAGGCATTGATAAATAAAAAAACATTATTACGATAATAATTGCAGGCAATAAAGAGGAAACTATATTATATGACCAATAGTACAACCAAATGTTGAAAAACGATTCGACCCTCTGAAACAATTTTAAAATTTTAATAATAAAACTTTCCTAGGGCAATGCATCAGTTACCGACCATGTACCAGTAGTTGAACACGAATCAGAAAAACGTAAAAATTAGAGTTTTTAACAAGCAGTTTATTAATCGCATTATTTCCAAAAGATTATCATCTATAAAAATCTTAATTTTTACGTTTATTTGACACACGGTCAACTACTGGTCCATGTTCCATTACTGCTGTCGTTATCCTACTTTTTTCACAGCATAAATAAGCATGATTGCAATGGGGAATCCAATCATCGAAATCAGGGTCGAGATCAAATGAATGGTATTTGAAGCTGCGATATTTTCTTCGGATCGGGAAACATCAGTAGAGTTCATCACCTGCGGCTGCGATGCCGACAATTGATGTATATCTCCGATTATAAAAGACATTGCCATAACCTGAAAACCGAATGATTTTTTGAGTTTTTGGATTTGTTCTTTTGCTTCAAATTGATATTTACCGCGTGCAAAGAACCGATGATGATTGTGCCGAGTTCTAAAGAGCAACCGCAGCAACATTTCTGAACTTCCGGTATTCTCATTTTGAAAACCTGAAAAATTTATTAGATTACATGTATGTACTGATCGCCGAGTTTCGGAGATGAACGAGATTCGAAAAATTATATTGTATGTTGCAATCTGAAAGATTGCAATATATAATATAATGAAGAGGGATGTGAAATTTTTCGACTTTAGAATAGTTCGAATGTTATGTAATTATGTTTTCAGTGCAATTACGTTTAATTAAATTTAAAAAAGGAAAAAATAATGATATATTTATAATTGTATGCAGTAGATGTTTATTTGAAAACTAAATTTTACCTTTTTTTAGTTAAAATATATATATTTGGGATTGACGTCTCTTAGAGACGTCATCACGAACTAACTATTCGATTTGGTCTGCATTTTTTTTTACATTTGCGCATGCGTAAATCCCATGGGATTCAAATGTTTCCCATACTATATATTCTAAAATATCTCAAATTTATTTTGTAGTCAATAATGTACAAAGCATTATAAATAAATTTTACAGTACACTTGATAACTTTTAATGTACAATTTTCAGTAAATTTATATAAGTCATAAAATTAATATGGAAATCCTTAGTTATCGTTAAAAAATCAAATAGAAACTTCCGATACTGATGACATCCCTTTTTAGTGCCATCTACTGAGTATTTTATTGAATCATTAATCTATTTTAAATCGCAGGGTAAATAGTGTTCTTTAATATTGTTTTAAATTTTGCTTATTACGTACAAGGCTCGAATTGTATTTTGGTTGTTAAATTTTTTAATGATTTTCTTCGTTATTTTATAAATGTATGAGGATTCAATTTGTTTGAGAAACAAGGGGGAAAAGGATGGTGTTTGTTTGGCGCCATAGAGTCTTGTATTATATAATACATCTCACCGATATTGTACTTATAGATACCGAAAATCTATTGATTAAAGTAGATCTTAAATAAAAAAGTGGCCTTGAAAAATCTATTGAATTTCTCGATTTCATGGAAACATCGAATTTATAAAGTTGCTATAACTTTTTTTTCAAATAAAAATGAAGTATTGTGACTTATTAATGGATTATTTTAAAATGAGGATTTGGTTTGATAAATAATAAAATTAACGGTTAAAGTTATCGTGTAATTTATTGTTCAAAACATCATGAATTTAATATAACATATTTATGAATGCAATCTAATATTATGTATTATTTTTAATAAATATATTTGGCAGATGTAGAAAAACATATTAACAACAATTTTAAAATTTTATCGCTCATATTTGATTATTCAATTTTGTTTTTATTTTACAGCAAAATATCATGAAAATATTTTGTAGATATATTGAATTGTAGTGCCATCTTACGAAAACCAATACAATTTTCGATCATTTTTGTAGTTTAGTTTTGGCTCAAAATCTCCGGTTTCACTTCAAATCTCCAGGCTTCGGTTTTATACGCAAAATCTGCGGTTTAAATAACGACTTATTTTTCTAATAGATTTCACATATGATAATTCTTTCAACACCGTTTTCTTCGGATTTGGGCCGGACAAAATTTCCACTTTCGACGCTAATCATCAGTCCTTATTAAATGTCAGTGATATTATCAGCAAATATTTTTTTTAATAAGCGTTTGTTTTTCAATTTGAATTATTGAGTATATATTTTTCAGGTCATTTAGAATATTTTATTTTTAGCTAATCTTTTTTTTTCGTTATTATCCTCCATATTTTCAAAATCTGACTGCCTTAAATAATCACAATAAAATAAAGATAATGATATATTTTATTTTGTCGTTTACATAAATACATATTATTTTGGATAATCCATGATTAAAAAACAATTAAATCCTAATAAATATTTATGATATTGGATGTGAAATTTAATATATTTGTACACGTTTGGCAATATATAATATTATAATTATGCCTTACATTATTTTTTTATAATTAACATCAAAAAATATTTCGAAATCTTACGATAAAAATCATCAATCATTAAATTGATAAGGATCCCTGGGCATCACCTCTCTCTTAATTTGTTGGATAATTATTACTCGAACTTATATTATAATTGTTTGCACTCTATACATTTTATGTATATAATTTCGATAAAGGCATATTTGGCAATAGTAAATTCAAAAAAGTTTATTGTTTGAATTATAATCATAATGAACAATCTATAAAAAGTCCATCACAGGACAGTCTTTTTTACATGCATCGTAGCAATATTGTTATATTTTTTTGAGGTATTTTGAAAATTTTCAAAGTATTTAAAATTATTATAAAAATAAATTTGATTATATAATATTTGAATTACAAATTTTAATATATAGAAAAAGCATAAAGCATGGCAACAGATCGTCGACTCGTAAACTTGGAACTTTGACTGTATGATTCTATGAATTGCGTAACCATGGCAACTTAATTCAACAAACGTGAGATCTTCGACTCTTGGTACTGAAATTTTTTTCATCTTAAATTAGCGTCAGATCGAGTTGCAAAATGATTTTAATGATACAACAACATTCTCGACAGAAAAAATACATATACATGCCAATTTTTATGGCGATCGGTAGAACGGTGTTGGAGTATAACGGCATCAAATATATATACAAACAAACAAACACCCATTTTTATATATACAGATAAATTATAAATCACATTTTTCAGTATTGTTTTATAGCCCTTTTTCTTACATACCGGGCTCGAATTATATAATATTTAGATTCTAAGACTTTTTTCGTTATTATTTTAATTAATTTAAGCTTAATTTTTTTGAAAAGATGGTGTTGGTCTGGCGCCATGAAAACTTGTATTATAATATATGTGTGTCGCCAATATTGTGTTATACTTTCAGTCAGCTTAGATAGTAAATAAAAAAGTGCACTTGAAAAATGAATTGAATCGTTTCGATTTTATGGAAACGTCGAATTAATAAATTAGCATAAAATGATTTAGCATCACGATTTTAATTTTTTTTTATTCAAATGAAGTAAACATTATCATTTTAAATTGTTAAGCTCATAATATTGAATTTAATTGTTCAAAATATTATGATTTTAATATAACGTATGTACATGAATACACTAAGGTCGTTTTTATGTGGTATCATGAATATATTTAAAATCGCATTGTGAATTGTATTTCATTAAAGTATTATTTTTATAAAATTTCCATAAGATAATTTATCTTTGCAACTTATATTAGTACTAGTATATAGGCCCGATGTTAATAACATCGGCTGTGAATTGATAACCATACTATTACGTAATAAAATAAAAATTAAATATATCTATGCGAAAATATTTTAAAACCGTGTCGTTGCAAAATGCCGTGTAATAAAATAAAAATTAAATGTATATCTAAGCAAAAATATTTTATAACCGTGCCGTCGCGAAATATCTCCAGGATATAAGATTATAGCCGTTATTATAATGATGATAAAGACTAAATTTGGGGCTCGCGATTTTATACGCCAGAATGATGTAAATGTAACTGTAATGTAAATGTAACATCGGCTGCCTGACGCCCGTGCTCGATTTGAATATTTAATATTTAATCAATAAAAAATAGTTCATTTGTTATTGTCACAAGACGTCAAATAGGCAAAGCCAGTAGTCAGTAGGTAATAAGCAACATATTATAGACATTAAGTGCATATGCATAAATACCATATTCGCGAAAAAGTTGCGAGCGTCATTCGAACGAACGAACACACACATACACGCACACACACGAACATACACAGAAATCCGTGATTATATATAGGGGATTGTGAACTATTGTGACTTGAAAAAGGATTATTTAAAATTGAGGATTTGAATAAATAAACATTTTTTAAAGGTTAAAGTTATGATATAATTTGTTGCTCAACACATTATGAATTTAATAAAACGTACATGAGTACAATCTAATATTATTTTTAATAAATGCATTTGGCAGATAGTGAAAATATATGTATATGTGTATATAAAATCTTAAAATTCTAAAGATCAAATGTGAATATTTAATTTTGTATTTATTCTAAACTAAAATAATACGAAAAATATTTGTGGGTATATTTAATTGTACTGCCATCTTACGACAATTAATATAATTTTATGAAATTTTAAAATATTTTTAAAACCAGTTGTAAGATGGCAATAAAATATCGATTAATATAATTTTATTTTGTTTCCATACCTATTTTATTCCGAAATTTTTTGGACAATTCGTAATTGAAAAAAATCAAATTGTATTCATAAAATTAGTTTTGCAAATCAACACATTTGGGCATACTTAAATATATAATTAGGGCTTACATTACTTTTTCATAAAAAACACTTAATTTTTTGAAATCTTGTGACAAAACATCATCAATCATTCAAATGATTCATAAAATTACCAGAATACATGGATGCTTTTGTATCAATAATATAACATACAGGGTATCAAATATATCAAAGAAAATAAATTGCAATAATATAAAGGTATTTAAATTACACAATTCAAACAGTTAAAAAAGTATCAAATAAATAACGTATGTTTAATAATGTTTCATCTGTTTTGTAACGTTTTAGTTGTTTTGTAATTTTAAACTTGTTGATTATCGGACATCAATCCCCTCTTGAAGTTTATCACGACGATTATAAAGTACGCTGTCAAGGCTAGAAAAAAATTAATGAAAAATGACTATAATGCAAAGAAAAAAATGATTTTTATCAATTAAAATTATAAAGCTCACCTGTACTAAGTATAACTAAGAGTAAGTAGACAATTCCTGTTCCGATGATACCAGCAATAAAGAGTTGAATGGACATAATGAACCCATTCAAAAATGACACAACTGTGAAGACGATTGAGGTAACAATAAATGTATGTACATATTTGGGCAATCTCTGTAAAAAAAGATATATGTTATAATATTTTGTGATGTTAAAAATACTATATTTCTGGTTTATCTTACCCTACTGACTCCTATGAGCAGTAATACTGAGGCAACAAGGAGAATAAGACCGCATATGATGCTGAATATTTGCGAAACCGTTCCTGATGATTGCCCATCTTTTTGTGGGCTTATAACTAAAATTATCGAGCCAATGACCATGAATACGGAAGCCACCTATGGAATATATTAAAAAAAATATAATCTCTGTTTTTTTTTTATTATAATATTAATGATAATATTAATATTATCATAACAAAAATAAGCTTTAGTTTTTACATTTCAAATTCAGTCTTTTACATTTCAAATTTAACCATTTAGAAATACTTCTCAACTCTTTTCAAATCAAATTCAGTCTTTCACAAAACAAAATGCATTGAAAATACATCATTAAGAACATTGCCATCAATGAAATAGTATTATACAATCTATTATATATTCTTCTATTTGACTTTAATAATCTTAATTGGTGATATTTATAAATTTTTACATACATTCAAAAAAAAAAACGTAAACTTTTTTATCTTATGGACGAATATGTTGCTCTACTTGTTTCTACATATTTAAATTTCATAATTCATAAAAAAATATATAAATATATATAAAAAAATGTATTTCTGATGCAATTTGATTTGGAAAAGGTTGAATTTGATCAGTAACATAACTGTAACTTACAAGGTTGAGCCATCCTATGATTTTGGTGCCAGTTTCCAAACTGCACCCACAACAACATTGGTTCAAAACGGGAGCCTTCATCTTGGTTTTGTTTTTGAAGTTTTTCCTATCTGTAAATGTGATACGTTTTAACATTACAAAATTTCGGATTACATCATGTATAAAATTTTATAATGTATGAGATTTTTTTTTCGGCAACAAAAAACCCAAGGTTGTGCAAATGGATTCTAAACTCGAAATGAACAATGCTATAATGATCGAATTTTTTAAGGTAAATTTGGTTCAATTAGTGAACGTAATTCAAATCAAAGTTTGTTCATTTAAAAGTTGAACGGTTCTAATTTTGATTTTACGATTTTCAGTAAACTTTCGATTCACCAAAAACGTTATTTTTCATAAAACTGGCTATTTTTATTTCGAGTGATGATTCTTTAATTACAAATTGGTGTCACGTATCAAGTTTGTGAGATTAATTAAAATCGTTTTCAGACAAAGTAACGACAAACTACTATTTGACCTCGCTTTTAATTATAGCACGTCACATTTATTTTTAAATAGACAATAGTCATAAAATCAAATGGATCATTAAAGTTAAGCGACGTGTGAAATTCTCAGCACACAAACTCAACTGATTGTGAGACTATTTAGTGAAAGATTTTTAGTAATTGCTTAGGTGTAGGACTGTAGGTATATTAGATTTTAAAATAATCCGAATATATATTAAATAGTTTGTAATTGAAATATTAAAACATTCATATTACATAAAAATATCAAACGTAACCAGTACTATTCATAGTTATATATTTCGATAAAAGTGCTTCGTTTCATAACAGATAACTATATTTAATAGATATTTAAAATTGTGTTAGACAAAACACATTGCATTAGACTAAACACGTCCGTGTTTATGTCACGTATTTTCGTATGCTTTTGCTCATTATAGGTCTCACCCTTAACTTTCGATAAGTTTTAATACTGATTATAAAATCATATATTTATTTTTTCAATAACTAATTCGTACTTTTGGTCAATTATTTCAATAATATTTCTATAATTTGTTAAAATATTCAATGGTTACTATTATATTTATTATAAGCTAAACGGTTAGATTTTAAATCAAATGATCAGTGATTCAAATCAGTTCGGTCATTTTAGTTTTAAAGGTTATCATTCGCTATTATAATTTTATGAAAGCAATTTCGTTACATCCAACAAAATTCAATTTAATATTTTCATCCAGCAATACAATAAACTGATTTCTATAATACTTTTTTAACGAACATCAATCGTTTTTAAACGCCCACTGATCAAACGATTGATTTCCAATAAAAATAAACTCATATTAAATCATCACAGTCCAACATAACATGCATCCATACTAATTCATTCATTGAAAAAAAAAATTTACGATTTACCAAAATTTTTTAACTTTTTTCGCTCAATAATCGAAACTTGCAATACAAATATAGATATTTTTATAACCTAACTTTAGAGTTAACTTAACTTATTATCCTGTCATGTCCCCAAATGGGGACCATGCTGTTTTAAATCCTGTCATGTCTCAAAATGGAAACCATGAAGTTTCAAATTCTGCTTTGTTCCCAAATGGGGACCACGCAGTTTCAAATCCTGTCTTGTCCTCAAACGGGGACTATGAAGTTTTAAATCCTGTCACGTCTCAAAATGGGGATCATGCAGTTTTGAATCCTGTCGTGTCCCCAAATAGTGATCATGCTGTTTTAAATCCTGCCGTATCCCCAAATGGGGACCATGTAGTTTAAATCCAGTCATGTCTCAAAATGGGGACCATGCAGTTTTGAATCCTGTCATGTCTCAAAATGGGGACCATGCAGTTTTGAATCCTGTCAAGTCCCCAAATAGTGATCATGCTGTTTTAAGTCCTGTCATGTCTCCAATTGGGAACCATGCAGTTTTAAATCCTGTCATCTCCCCAAATTGTGACCATGTAGTTTTAAATCCTGCCGTATCCCCAAATGGGGACCATGCAGTTTTAAATTCTGCCATGTCTCCAAATGGGGACCATGCAGTTTTAAATCCTGTCATGTCTCAAAATGGAGACCATGCAGTTTTGAATCCTGTCATGTCTCAAAATGGGGACCATACAGTTTTAAATCTTGCCGAGTCCCCAAATGGGAACATGTTAAAATTCAAAACTGTACTCGTTCGCCGCCAGCTCGCTGGCCATGGAGCCTCGCCCTCGAAGCGACCAGAGCAAAATGACGCAACTCCAATACCGATTCGTAAAATACGGCATCCTTTCATAAATAAAAATGGCTTAATCCGATCCGAGAGAGCGAGTCATCGCTAATATAACGCGTTACATTATTTCAGAAATAGTCAGCGACGATAAAACAGCCGATTTATTGGGTGAAACTCGGCTGCCGTGGACCTCGAGTTTATTTTCGTAGACCGCGGCGATTTTTTCGATTTCCCCGTTGAAAAAACGAACCGTTCCAGTGAATTTGCAGTGAAATTTTGCCTGATGACGAAGTCATTGACGGCTTCGCGATATGTGCTTGGGGTCAATTGAATGCGATGACGGCGTGTGTCGATTCTATCGATTGTGAGAAGATTTCTGATTGAAGGTCACCATATGGTGTTTGGGTTGAGTCGTTTATTATTAGTGAAAGAGTGTTTTGTATGTGTCTAGGAATTTTGTTGGTGCCTGACCTAACCCCTAGGTGTCCCAAGGTGTTAGATTAGGTTAGGTTGGGTCAGGAAAACAAAATTCAGTTCAGTCTGAAACGTAGTAGTATCGTTTTAAGTCTATTGTTTAATACACTCATTTTTTGGACTGTATTAAAGTGTCTAGTATAATTATATAGTATAGTAGCTATAGCGCTTTTTTCACAATAAAGCTGTTCTCTTTTTGGCTTCCAAATACGTATGTCGAATAATTATTTTAAAAGCCATTGTGTTATAATAGAATTTTTCAATTTTTGTTTAATGAACTTAGTTGTATCGGCTCATATATCAAAATAAATATTTCATCAATTTTAGAAAGTGAACGGTTTATATGCATGATTTAATTAAAATAAAAGCTATTTCGTTCATTTGCATACATAATTAGAAAATTATTTAGATTCCTGTTCTACTTTTTCAGTTAAAATATAATGCCTTTCATACAATTCGAAATATACACCTAGTAAAATTGGCAAAAGAATTGTTTACAAACAAAACGGTAAAAGTTCTTCGGTTATATCTTGTACAAACGAATCATTTTTTAAATTTCGCTCAATATAAATAACTCTTCGAAATTGCTGAAAATTGTTTTACTAAACCTAATCGCAAAAAAATTCAAATCACTTTTCGTAATTGTGAATATTTCCATTGCTGTTGCGAAGTGTTACATTTATCATCTAATTTCTTATCACGATAATGATTCTAACAATCTTGATCAAACTATAGAATAAAGTACAAAATCTCTAACACTGCGAATTATTATCTTTCACTAAACACGTATTATCTTTATCTATTTGTATAATATATAAAGCATGACTATCATTCAAATTTCATCAAAAGTAATCATTCTAGAATTCTATTATCTATCGATATCAATTCGATTATGAAATTTTCACATAAACACCGCTTCATATAAAATTTACATTCAACAAAAAATCGATATTCGACAAAAACTAAATACATATTAAAACGCTAGCTTCTGGAATTAACATGGACCCAAAAAAACACATCGTTGATTTAAAAACCCAAATTTAAAAACAATTTTCACGAATATTACTTTTTATAGTATATAGGCCCGATGTTAATAACATCGGCTGTGGTTTGTTTAAGAAACGGAAAACGATAAAATGTGATAATCCGATTGTGTGAACTCGAAATGTGTACTGTGTGTGTGTGTGTGTGTGTGTGTGTGTGTGTGTGTGTGTGTGTGTGTGTGTGTGTGTGTGTGTGTGTGTGTAATCATTATCATCATCATCTTCATAAAAAAAGAAGAAAAAAGTCGCGAGCGTCATCGAATAGACAGACGGACACACACACACACACACACACGGAGAAATTATGAAATTTTTACCCAAAAACACCTTTTCATATACGATTTTTATTCAATAAAAAAAAACAACAATATTCAATGAAAACAGAATACGTATGTATATGTTAAAGCACAAACTTCTGGAATTAACATTGACCCGAAAACACATTGTTGATTTAAAAACCCAAATCTAGAATTAATCTACTCGAATATTACTTCCATAAGATCATCACGATCGTTCTGATGATATATCCTTCATAACATCTGGACATGTCAAGGCACGCAACATCAAAGAATAATGTTTTCTAAAACACAATAGTTTCGACGATTTTATTATAGGAGTGCTTCGTGGATAACCTTCGGATTGGTGTGGTCGATGACGAAGGCATTTATTTAAATCTAGATGACGTATGTTTGAAAATTTTGTCGATTTCAGTACAATGCAAAATAAACTTGCATAATCGAGGCTGCGAATTTGCATAGTCACCTGTTATGCAAATCGAGGTTTTCGAAGAGAAAATTTTGTCGATTTTTTAATCATTTCGAATGGAATGATGAAAATGATGAAATTTTATCAGTATTGGAATCAATAAATTACTATCGTAAAATCTAAAGTAGGTATTTTGTAATCGAAATCATCGTACAAAACCAATCAGAAAATTTAATTATTTATTATAACATTTCAATAATATATGCAAAATGTAATTAGGAAACTAAAAATGTTTAATGAATCATTCGAATAACAGTAATATGTTATTTTTTTAATTGTCAAAATTCCAATGCAAAAAAAAATATTTCGTTTGAAATCCGACCACAGCTTCGAAATGGCATTTTTCCAAACTATTTAAAAACTTACAACTTACAAAAACCGCATGCAACGGAAGTCGATTTAACATAAACGGAAATATTGATAATATAATACGATTTTAAAAAAAGGTGCGGTCACACCAATTATAAAACGATATAAATTCGAAAAATGCGTCAATGTTAAAAAAAAAAGTCTCGTTAAACGCCATTGCGCAACGGCGCCAGCGAAAAAAACGCCACAATTAAAACAGTCCCGTCGAATTGAGCACATCCTTTCTATGAATTGAAAAAAATAATAAAAACTTAATATGTCCGCAAAAGTGTTGGCGGGAAACGCGTTTTCGTCACGGTCCATGTGCGCCGCTATAAACAACAATGACCGATGATTTGAACAAAAGTGAGTCCGAGGATCGACCTCGTTGTATGTTTTGCCATTACCATATCGATTGAATGGTAATCGTTTAAATGGAGTGGACTTCCAACGGGGGAAAAGTTGTTTTCGATTATGCCAGAGGTGTGTTCCGTTATATACGTTAAAGTCAAAGTGTATTTTTCAGTCAAAATATAGTTTGACTAGTTAAAATATTGTAGCGTCGCTACCTTTCTATATGGTTTGGCTGGCAACACCGCGTGGACGAGGGGTAGCAACCCTTTGCGGGGGTGCGCGTACGCACGCGGGGTGTTGGCCAGTCATTCTAGCCCGGGACGTCACGAGAGTAACATCTCCGAATAAAGCATCTTGACAATATTTGGCGTTTGCTTAACCTCAACTCGGAACCCGCTTACCTCCACGTTACAATATGTTTTGTCTGACCCGCGTAGCTGTTTCATTTGACACACTGGAAATATGATTTGACTGGTCAGAGTCGGACAATGTGTATTTTAACGTCAAGTAACGAGCCAGTGTTGCCAACGCCACTGGCGAACCGTCTCAAAGTCGCACGTATTTAGCGGTTGAAACGTTGAAAAGAATGATTATAGTTAATGGATCAATGTAATATAAATCTAGATTGTATATCGTTCTTGAATTGTTGAAAAATGAAGGTTTACTCAAAAAAATAGAGAGAAACGATAAATATTGTTGAGTCGAGTTAGTTGCATCAAGTAATTAACTATAATTTCAATAGTTTTCTAAAGGTTTTTGAATTTTTTACTGTTTTTCGATAAAGTAACATTAATAACATTGTAATAAGCTGGCGATATGATTATAATGCCACAAAAATTTCACTTGTCCACTAATATGGGTCATTAAACGTTACTTGTCCATTAATATGGACTCGAAACTAACATTTTTGTGATGAATGCCTTGTTGAGATTATTCTATTATTAATTTTTTTTCAATAATCAAATGTAGGAGTAAAATACACATATGGTTTAATACAAATATTTTTTCAAATATGTGAACTGTCAAAACTCATCTGTCAAGTTGAAAATACACTTTAACTAGTGAGCGGCAGTTAAACTGTATTTACGTCTGTTTAAATATACCTTAACTAGACAATTTGTATTCAAATAAACTTTATCTAAAACGGTAGACAAAATATAATTTAACTAAGAAATACACTTTGACTGTAACATATACAGTAAACCCCCCTATATCGTTCAAATGTATTCAAATTTATTTTTTTTTCAAATGCATTTGGAACAAGCAGTTAACACGTAAAAATTTCAAAAAAAATAATATTCATGATGTTATAGGGGGGTTTTCTGTACTTCCATAAGAAATGCTTCAATTTGGAATGAAATATTGTACGGTTAGTAAATATTGTTTAGTGCATTTCAAATATGAATATTTTTAAGAACCCATGTTACGAACAATAGGGGTACAGGAAACTGATAAATCCGTAATACGGATCATTCGCGATAATAATAAGCCGATTTTTTTTAATAATACCGACGTATTTTCGAAAACTATACCAACTAGAAGTTTGTTAGTAAATACAATTTTTAAAATTCAAATTCAATGTTTTTTACCTAAAATTCAACGTTTTACACTTCAAATTCAACTATAAGAAAGTTAAATTACTAAGATCGTTGTCATAGTAATCGATGAAATTCATTGCTATTAATTCTTGTTCATTTGTCGAATTTGAAGTGCAAAACTTTGAATTCTAAGTGTAAAATAATCATCCCCTAATCACGGATATCTGTGTGTCTGTTTGTTCGTTCGAATGACGCTCGAAACTTTTTCGCAAATATGGTCTTTATGCGTATCAGATTTGATCATATGAGATGTAACACAAAATTGGTAACAAATTTTCATCTAAATAATATTTCGATAAAAAATGTCACATCAGTAAACTGCACAGTAGAATTAGACAGTAAACTTTTTTAATTATTTTATATTAGAATACAAAATATTATAACTATAATAAATGCTTAATATCACGGAATTAATCATGTTTCCACTATAACAAGTATAGGAAGGCAGGTCACATAAACAGAATACCGAAGTCGATATTGGCAAAAAGAGGCTTTAATTCACAATAATTAATGGAAAAAACAACACAACGACGCAAAGATCACATGATACATAATGCCTGGGTACTTATGGGTTCTATAAGCTTATAGAATCCATAAGTACCCAGGCATTATGTATCAAGTGATCTTTTGATCGTTGTGTTGGTTTACCTATTGAATGATGTTCACTTCTAGCTAAAAGTGAGCATCACCCAATAAAGAAGAACAGAGGATGAAACTGATCGAGGATAAGGCTTGATTTGGACTGTAGTGCTTATAATGATTATGAAGTATGAAGGTGAGACTAAATCGCGTTGATGATACGAATGACTTTTCATCTTTGAGATGAATGGAGGTTTCTTTTTGTGTAAAAAATCGTCGACCATATCTATGCTATTATAAATATGAAATTTCATCTGTGCATTTGTTCATAAATCTTAAATAAATAAAGATTGTTTGTTAAGCATACGAATTTGGCTATTGCATAATTATTTCGGCATTTTCCTGGCAGATGATACATTTTGACATTGACAACGCCGGTTCGTTGATATTTGATTGGATTTGGCGTTGTTTTGAAAACAGAATTATCGGTAATATTATGATTCGACACTATTAAAAAAACATTGAACGAATTTTTATCACATAGTTAATTGATAAGGATGCAAAAATAAATGAAAAAATAATCGATTTTACGTTTTAATGAAAAATATTGAAATATTTATTTGATTTAAAAATGACGATATTCTATCGGTTCACCGAAACGTTTCCCCTATATTAAATGTGCATATAAGTACAAATAAAGATAAAATGATCAAAAAATTATCATTGTGCAAACAGAGTATGGAATCCATAATCCATCGAAATACATACATTGGAAACTGAGGGAACCGAAGTGTTTTTTCGTGTGAAAAAAATTTCTTGTTAACATTTCATGGGGACGTTATATTATGTTGACTTTGTTAGGAACATATAAAAAGAACATATATTTTACCTTAAATCTAGGCTTAATCATTTTTTTCTAGATCGTACAGTACTTCGCACTCAGGAAAATGAATTAAAACATTTTTCCAGTTAAAAGTCTAATTCTTGAAATGTTTTGATATCAAATAAGGAAATCGACGATTATGTGCAATTTTGCAATGATTTCAAACAGATAGAAAATATAATTAATTGCAAAAATGATAAAAGTTATTGATGTTTTAAGCAACGATTTCAAATTTCTTTTGAAAAGAAAGATATAAATCTTTTGTAACTTCTGAGAAACTAATGATTAATTAAAAGTATTATTTATATATTTTGAAATTTTTTTTATGATAGGTTTAAAAATGGATCATCATCACAATATATTACAAAAAATAAAATACCGAATGAAACTATTTTGTTTATTTATACGATTAAAGTTTATATTGAAAAAAATGAACAAAGCACATGGACAAGAAAACTAACGAATACTTTAAAAAATAAACAAAGCGCAATAAAAAATTTCAAACACGACACATTGTACATATTTTTGTAGATCACGAGCCCATTTCAATTTTTTAAATACCATATCAACACATGCTTGCGATCAAATTTACAAAAACGTATGTCATTTCTAAAAAAATTGATTACTTAAAGTTCAAGAGGACGTATCATTCAAATTAAAAAAATATATATATATATTTTTTTTTTATGCGTAAGTATTAAAATAAATATTTAAATCGAAACGATGAGTGATACTCAACGTACGCACATTAGAAATAGTCGTGTTCTCATAGAACTATTTTGTATAGCATTTGAATCAGATAAAGCGAGTGTATTTTGTATCCTGTTTTTTAAACAGCCTTGACTTTTCGTTATGAGGTTGTGCAATAAAAAAAGAAGCGTTTTGTATGCGAATTCGCGAATATGGTTCTCAATCCGACAATTAGTCGCATTGAACAATTGTTACGTGTTTTTATTCGAATGTTAATCGAACCTTTATGAAATTATATTGTTAAATAAAACCAAAATAGTTTAAATAAATATATTAATCAATACACCTAATCTTCTTTTTATATGAAAAAAAAGATATGGTGATCTTATAAAAATTGAAGATAGGTTCTATCAGTATATTTGAGTGAAAGTTAAATGTAATAAATATATTTTATATAAAAAAATTTCATGTGAAATAATCAAAAAAAATTTTTTTTATTTAATGACTATAATTGTATACTGGTCTGTTTCAGATTTTATCATTGTATCATAATAATACACATTTTTATTTTTATATTAAAAAATAAATAAAATAATCGATCCTATTGAACCGTGTAAAAAGATTTCTCGGCTAACGATAATAATAAATAATTTCAGAAGCTCACACATCACAAAACACCCAGCATACACAAATAGAAAAGTTCAAAAAAAAAAAACATATACAAATTCACAAACAACCGACACTTTTAAAACCCTACGAATTCCTACACGAAAAAAATGGGCGTGGGCTTCGACGCGTACCCATCAAACACCATTAAAAAAAAAACACCATAAACACAAAATATCGGCCGTTTCGAAGATCGTGCGATCTTCACGATCCGCGCTGGTTCAAGTGCTTGTTTACCTGATTGCAATGATGATGATGATGATTGTGTTGATGATGGTGTCGGACAACAGACAACAGTTGTCGTCTACGGTCGAAACTAGACAGAACGAGTTCACAAAAAGGCGGCACAGAAGAGGGGTATGGCTGCGTTTCTAACTGTTGGGACGCGAACGTTTTTTTTTTTCGATGGCGTCTGTTTTTTTTCGTGCTTGAAATGTTTCGGCGATGCGTGATTTTTAACGGTTTTGAAAATTGGTGTACGCTTTTGTTTGGTCGTAGAGTGCGATTGCGAGTTTACATTTCAAATTCGACGTGTTGCGTTTTGAATGTAAACCTTTACGAATTCATTGTTTTACACTTCGAATTTGATTGATCGAAAAGGATTTGTAGTTAAAATCTCAATCTTAAGTCTCAATAATACTTTTCTATAGTTGAATTTGTAGTTAGAAGAGGTCGAATTTGAAATGTAAAACGTTGAGACTTGTACTTTCGGCATAATATACTTACTTTCAATGTAAATATTTACCTACATACATTTATATTTTCGACATACAGTATTAACATTTACTTCAAATTCAATGTTTACACATCAAATTCAATAAATCAACAATAATTCATAGTAATAAATTTAATTGACAAAAGTCTTAATAATACTTTTTTATAGTTGAATTTGAAGTTTAAAACGTTGTATATTTGTGCTTTCGACATACATGCTTTCAGCACATATATTTACATACATTTGTATTTTCGACATACAGTATTTACATTTACTTTAAATTCAACGTTTTGAATTTCAAATTCAACATTTTATACTTCAAATTCAACAAATCAAAAAGAGCTCAAAATAATGAATTTTATTGATAGTAATCAATAACAACAATCTAATACTCTCCTATATAGTTGAATTCGAAGTGTAAAACATTGAAATTGAAGTGTAAAATGTGTTTCTTTCGGTATACATAGATTTGTATCATACTTTCGGCATATAATTTTTACACTTTGAATTTAATTTTTTAAACTTCGAATAGAACGTTTTACATTTCAAATTCAACAAATCAACAATACTTCACAGTAATTAATTTCATTGACAACGGTTGATTTTGAAGTATAATATTTTAAATTTAAAATATAAAATTTTGAATTAAATGTGTAAAAACTGTAGTAGGTTGCATTTATAGTTGGTGAAGATGTGGATAGTTGCTGTTGCAAATATTTTGTTTATAATAAAATAAATAAAAGCTCATGTTCGAACTTAACTCATGTTGCTCATGTCGAAAAATGTTTATATAATCAAAAAATAATGGCGAGTTCAATAATAGGAGTTAAAATTGAAAATTTTGGATAAAATTTTAGATCTGTTTGAAAACTGTATTCACTTTTATATGGGCGTAACTAACGAGCAATTTAAAGGTGTGGCCATGTAATGTTTATGTTACTGTGAATGTTTATGATTGGTGTCTATCATCGATTCTTATAAAAAAAGTACGTCGAATCTAATAATATCTGTAAGTAAAAACTATAATAATAAGTGCTTGAAATAATTCTATATAATCTATACAAACGTTCAACTATTAAAAAAAGCATTATAATATTCAAAATAAACATTCATCGAAGCGTTTTGAATTGACGAAAATAGCCAGGATTTTTAGGTGGAAGGGAGAGGGGAAAAAATACAACTTCTTATATTTAAATGGTATAAATATGTCGTTATTTTTTATTTGAAGTACAATATTTATTCAAATTCAAGGCGTATAAAAAATTGATTCTGATTGAACGACAACAACATGATTCTCATAATTAAGCATAATTTGTATTTATTTTTGAAATTTAAGGTAGAAAGGGTTATTTTTTTTACCGCCCTCCATTTATGGCCGTGATTTTGATATATTTATGGCTTCCATATCCGAAAGTAGACTCCAGGGCTAATATTTTCAACGACCCTCTCCCTTTTTACCATTTTTTTAAATTATAAATAATGATTTTTTATTAATGTAAAATTAATTAACTTTGCACATTCGCTAATTCCACGAAGCGTATTTGTATCTCAGTAAAATCAAACTTATCGAATTTCATTATTTATATTCTACGATGGAATCTTGTTGAAAATATAGCAACGGAGCACGTTGGTTTTCAAAATATTTTCAAATTAGAGAATTCTAAATTAAAATGTTCTAATGTTCAATGAAAATTATATTGAGTAATATGTTTCATATATTCTAGTATTACGTTTGCCGAAATGATTTGATAAAATTTAAAAATGGAAACGTTTACTAATGTTAGAATTCAACTATGAAATTTAAAGCTTATCGGACTTTGGACTTTTACAGCAACGTGAATTTCAATGCACAAATGTGAAGTATTTGAAGGTGAATTGTGTTTTTTTTTTCGACAATAGTTTAACGTGAAAAAAATAGCAGTAATTACGCTTTACCAAATGAAAATCGTTGTTTATAGAACGAGTTTTTTTTAATGTTATTTTAATATTGATATTAACGATATTTCGAAATTATTTTGCATTTGCCTAGTTATCATATTCACATGAATGCCTTTTCGATTGAGACATAAAAAAGTGATTTTATTTATTCGTATGAGATTGCATTGAAGATGAGTTTTCATTGAATCCATTGTAAATATCTTTAATTAAATAATCTTGAAAAACCATATTTCGTTTTATTGTAAATTACGGCCATTTATTTTAATATAAATAATATATGTTCAGTACAATTGTTATTATGTAGAATCGAAAGTTTATGAATTTATTAAGATGATTTTTTAATATCTGATATAAACCCAGTTTGATCATCGATTTAACTGTTTTAATTAAAATTTCTGATTCCTACCCACCATAAGTTAAGTAGTTAGCGATGTGGTTTATAAATGGATATATGTGTCATTGACCTGAGAATATTTATCAAAGAATGTGCCTCACCCTAATTTTTTTCTTATATGTGAAATTTATATATTATATTTGATCTTTCGATAAATTTGAAATAACCTTATTCTGTATATTCATACAAAATATATGTGTATACGATGCATATGTTTTTTTAAGTGGTTCGTTGTTTATGATTTCCTCGCTCACCATGGGGCCTCACCCTAGCTTTCCTCTTACGGAAAAATTAATATCACAGACTTCCAATGAATATCACAGATATCTCATTTTGTAAACATTTTTATAATACAATAAATACGATAAGTGTGTTTTTCCGTGTTATGTAAATCCACGTAAACAAGGAAAATCATATGTTTATATAATGTTGAAATAAAACGTTGTTTGAACTAATTGCAATTTTCAAAGAATCGATGGATATAAATAAATCTATTGAATGTGCGAATTGCGTATGTATTGATTTATAAATTTGAAAATATGAAACGTTTCATGGAGGCTTTTATCCAGTGGATGTTTTATCCATGTTTAATTGCTAATAGAAGAATGGTCGGTTATAAGGCAGCCAAAATCGAAACCATTTTTTTTAAACGGTTCTTTGTTTTGTTATTTCCGCGTGGTAAAAATAACGAAACCGGTTTGTAGTTAATAGGGCTGCGATGTTATGTAAAAAAGAGATATTCCAAATGCATCTTTGTTTTATAATTATTTTATAATATATATTTGATTAAAAAAATCATTCAGAAATTGAAAAATGTTTTATTTTCAGTTTTTCGGACGTATTTATTTTTTTTTTTATTGTAAATTGGGTGTTTTTTTTTTATTATTTTTAATTTATCAGAAATTGTTATCAAAATCAAAATATGATAGATGAAACCTATAAAAGATACTGAAATGATTTTATCATATTGAAGCTACTGAAGTATGTATTTTATTATTTTTCTTTGATTACCATTATTGGCAGAATAAATTAAATGATCACAAGTACCTACATAATATCAAATTTGAGATATTAAGTTTATAAAATTTAACTTTTTTGTATTATAGAACACATAAGAAATTTGTTTACTTGTAAAATTAAAAATAATAATTAATTGTTTGTCAATTACAAAGTATTTATTATGAAATGAAACACTATAATTTTTTTAGAATAATATAATATACAAAAATTTTTAACAATGTGAATTTGTATAATAGTTCACAATAATCTTGTATTTTATTTTTTTATACAAAAGTTAATTTTATTAAAAAGCATAGGTACATTGTTGTACATGTATTTATCTTCTTATCTAAAATAAACAATAAACCATTAGTGATTTCAAAGTGACGATTCCTATGATCTATACTTAATTTATAACTATGAATGTTTAGTTCAATGCTTTTAAATTTTAATATTATTAATTTAGGTAATATGATTATTGATCAATTTTTTCGTGTGAACAACAAAAAAGTTTCATAAAAAATAATTAAAAAATATTAGATTCACCGATTTTCTTGCCTCAGTACAATTTTCAGACTTCTTCAATGTCAATCAATTTAAATTATAGCTTCTTCATTTTCAGACGCATAAAAACTACAAGTAGCAATGTAACAATATATTTGAAGTACTGAAAAAAAAAAGATTATCAAAGATTTATGCAAATATTTCAGAATTAAGCCAATCTTTTTCGAAAGGTTCTTAATTATTATAGTTTTTCAAATTGTATTAAATAAAATAGTCTTACCAAGTCCTATGAAAGCGAAAATCATTTCGACAATTAGGAATGTTAACCAATCAAAATCAGTTTCAGTTGCTGTTGCTATAATTAAAACTATCGATCCATATAATATGACAACAATATAAGAGATTATGTAAAATATATCAAATACAAAATAAGGTATGATAAATCGCTTTTTATTCTGAAAAATAAATCATATTAACGTAATATGTGAAGTGTGTTTATGTATTATATTAATATTTTTACAATACTCACTTTCACTGTTCCAAAAATAAGTAAAGATAGACATATAATATTTACAACTGTGAAAAATATCACTGTTGAAGATAAGCCATGAATGATCTCATCTCGAAACCCACTTTTATCATCAAATAGTATTGTAATCGTTACTGAAGTTATAAATAATAGTATTGTAATGACCTATAATAAATTTATGATATGTATTGGATAAATATTGGAATCATGTAATATAATATAGTGAAACATAACCTTACTAGCTTAATAATATTCATGTTTAATACACCATTTTTTAGATTTATGCAATAACAAAACTTGTTCATACATCGGCAACACATTTTTTACTATATATTATATTTACGGATTCAACTTAAACATCAATCCTTAGGATTATTTTGTTATGTTTCCTGTTCAGATACAAATGCTCAGTATTAGCAAAGTTCCTTTTTCTGTCTTTTAGAATACTATCTTATCTTTAAAATACATGATAAATGTCTATGAGCAACGTAAAAGCATTGAAGTTTTATTCAACAATAAGAATATATAGACATAATTGTTTCTGTGAAATTTGACAAATGTTAAATATTTTACAAAGATTAGCGTTTCAGCATAATGATAATATTCTGACTGATAAAAACAAAGATTTTTTTATATTGATAAAATAGTATTCAGCTACATTTTTGCTAATCTAAAATAACAAACACGTGAGAATCGAGTGTTTTTTCTAATACTCAAGATTTCTAATTTGCTAATTTCTCGCATTGCACAGTGAAAATTAACTCGTCAGAAACTAATTATTTTTGATATGGAACATGAGACATCTTTGTCTATGGATATCGAACAAATGTTTGTGTATGTTTTCATCGGTGACATTTGGATGTTTATAAATAGAGCTTTGGGAATATGTAACTGAAACAAAGTTCACTTTTGCTCTCCTATTCCTTATGTAGAAAATGAAGCTTTTTTCTGAGTTTATTTTAAAGTTTTAAGATTTTTTTTATGAAAAAAGTCACATTAAGCATTCTAAATTGAGTTGAAATAGGAAAAGTTATGTAATACAATATATAATATTGAAAGCTTGTTATGGAAATATAATATTAGGAAGGGAAAATAGTTAAAGTAAATGCTTTTTGATAAAGAATTTAATAATTATTTCATTCGCTTTGATTTGTAATACAAATTATTAATTATGAAATATAGCCTGAAGAATATTTTTAATAATTAATATATAATATATAAATACACCAAATTAAAATAAATTATTTAATATTTACTATGTAAATTGATTGCAGATAGTATATGCTTATTATATTATTTTCTTTCTGAGAAAGAATTATTTTAATAAATATTTATATAAGTATGTACTACATTTATCTAACAATACAAAGCAGTTAAATATAAATAAAAATCTTATTTACATGCATAACAAATTCATCAGTTGTTTAAGAAAAAAACTATTTCTTGCAATTATTCTTTTTTTAAATATTTCCTTTTTTCAAGAACAAATAGTGAAGAAAGAAGAAATTATCAGAATTTACAAAACTAATTGACTGAGTTGAAAACTGCTATTTGCAAAATAAAATCTACATTTCAAAAACATATCATTAATCGAGAAATTGTGAAAATATTAAACACCACCGCCTCTAGCGAAATTTGGGCCCGACGGAACAGCGGTTGATGGTATTTTTCTGTAGTAACTGTAGACCACAAGGAAGAAGTAATATTGCAAAACTGAAACCAAATCAACAAAAACAATTAGGAAAAAAATTTCTTTTTATGAAAAAATATGAAGAAAAATTTCATTACATATATTCGCAACTGCGGAGATTATCAAACCAACTGCTGCCCATGTGGAATCATCATCGATATAGCTAATGGATGCGATTATAACGTTGATGAAATATGATGCGATGTATACATAAGCATAGAACAACCATGGCTTCATCAAATTACGACTTCCCTGCGGATCAAAACAAAACGAAATATTAGCTTAGAAATAATATAAATTTGGAATCACTTGGAATTCAATTTACTTTAAGTGCTCCAAGCAACAAGAGTAATGACATCAATGCGTATATTCCAGAGAAAACAGCATTAGAGATGAATGTGTTGGCTACAGTATCTTGGGCATCTCCGCTAAGTGTATTATCAGTTATTTGGGTGATGGAAGCTGCGAAGACTGAAATAGAAAGAACCTGAAATTTTAATAGAATATTTGAATGATGATATATTGTTTAAGGTTTTTTGAACATTATTTCATAATATAATATTTATTACTGTGTCGACTATAGCGACGACAATGGTTCCTATTCTAACAGAACAGCAGCAGCAACAACTATCTAATTGCGGGCAACACATTTTTGATTTTGTAAATTATCTGGAAACCAATTAATGTCGAACAAAAAAATAAGTCAATGGACACTTCAATAATGTTTTATAAAATTATATAATATTATATATTACCCAAAAAATAACAAGTGCTTTTCACCACCTCTGTGGGTGAAGTGTTATATCAGCGGGCCAACGTTATATTTTATCATATGCTATTTTCGACAATCGCGTTTTTTTATCACTGATTATATATAATTATTGATATCTTATGTCTATAAATCAATACATTTGATCAAAACTGATTTCAACGAAAACAAAAAAAATCATAACCAATTTTCAAAATATCTATTATTTTTATTATGAAAAACGCGACATGTTTGCCTATAAGTACCAAATAGAGTATGTTTTTATTAATTAACAGTACAGATGCTTAATGCGCTATGATTTATAAAGGTAATACGGTGTGTTTATAAACCATTCATTATTAAAAAAATCACACGAGAACAGATAATAATAGAGAAAATAGGGGAAAGAGAAATCACATAAGAGAAGACTAAAGTAGAAAAAACTTGAAAAAAAACAACCCGCCATTGGCAGAATACATCTCAAAAAAGTAAAAGACTGCAATTTGATAGATGAACTGAATTGCAGATGAAACATTTAAATGAAATATTTTTCTTTCAAGTATTATAAATTATTCAACTGATTCACATTATATGTTACAGCAAAGAATAAACTAATTTATTGTATAATATGAAAATAGAATATATAATATATAGTTATAAGAATTGAACATATCTATAATATTTCACATCATAGATAAAACTCTTGATAGTAATATTTGTTGAAGTTAAAAATATATGTATAGTTTCGGTTTAGCTATCTAAGATAAGTATTGGAAATATGGATTCGGAAAATACAAAATGAATTTTCTATAAAGTTGTTCAAGCATATTTGTTGAATTTGACCGTTTAAAAGTATATTTTGTGTGAAACTTACACATACAGTTTTAAAAGGGTAATTATAAGTAAGTTATAGACAGAATTGAGATATATAATTAAAATTGAAATTATGCAATACGGAAATAATTCAATTACCTCATATTCGTAAATGATTCAATAATTGTTGAATCAGATCAGATTTTAGAATTATATCATTATAAAAAGATAAATTATTTTTATCTTTCAGACGAAATCGGAATTATTATTACTAATTAGTTACTCATATCACAAAAATGTTCGAAATTCGACAAACAATATACCAATCATAATCTTTTAATGATATTGTAGTATTATAAATAATCAAATTTCCCATTTCTAATCTATAATATTATAATTTTTTCATAAAATTTATATTTATCGATATAAATCATACTGATAAATATAAATACTATCAAAAAAAATATTAGATGATTTAATGTTTTTAAATAAAACCTAAACGAAATTGATATGTATGTATTTCGTAGAAAAATCTATTTTGAAATAAAAAAAATTTTCGGTTCCCCGAGAGGTGGCAAATAGTTTTCATTCGTCTAAAAAAAATATTTAGATTAATAATTAATTAAAATTATAACACAGTAGTAAGAAACTGCACCAATTTACCATCAACAAGTTGTTAATATTTTGAAGTAAAATGCTTATTGTTAATTTCGCATTTGAGAGTTTATACGTAACTATTATATTTTAAAATAAGACATGAAATAGTTATCATATAAAAATCAAACCATACTAAATATGTTTCATCAGTACTTTTTATTAAATTCAAAATATTGACTATTTTTAGTACATGAGATCTGAAGAATAAATTTTACTACTACGTGAATTTTAGATAAACGGTAAAACCTCGATTATCCGGATTAAACGGGGATTGAGATAGTTCAGATATCGAAAAATCTGGGTAATCGAGATGAGAAAAAATAAATTGTTGATTCATTAGAAATTAAATAAAATTATTTATAGAAATTTTTAGTGTGCATAATTATGCACACAACCTTTAAGTATTTTTTAAACGTATCTACAGTCTTTTTTTCACTATTTTTGGTTATTTGATACTGGAAAAATTTGTAAACCTAACACAAAATCATCACGGAAGTGTATTCATCGGTTCCCAAAATAATATAATAAATAATGGATGGTAATTTTTAATGCCATCTGTGAGAGGTTTTTTATCGCAAAAATTTTTAAAATTAAAATTCGTGTCAGTTTTTAGTTTTATTGTTGAGTCTGTTATGAGTCCTTACTCATAAACTTATGGGTGCGTGTTATGAAAAAAAATCGTAAAATCTGCTATTTAAAATAATAAATATTTTTTTATGATCAATTCTAGGTCAGAATAATACACCTTCTACTGTAATATCAATATAATAATAATAATAATAGATCTGTATGTTATATTAATATAATATAATAAATACAATTGAAACAAAATATTGATGCACACATAAAATTTTCAAAATTTTATGAATATATTAAGAGATTTAAAAAAAAATTCCATAAGCGAAATTAAAATATAATAAATGCCACATAACACATATTAATTTTTATTTCTTCGAAATATTAGGTATTAAAATATAATAAAAAAACAATTAAATGTATTAAAGTAATTAAAAATAGACTATATATCGCCTATATATTAGATTCCTTTATATAATAATTTACGCATTGCCATCCCGAGCGAAATTTGGATATGAAGGAAGATCTGTCGTAATAGAGATTTTCAAATTTTTATAAAGGCTGTACACGACCACAAAGAAATATACTTGGAAACCTGAAACAACAATTATTTGTATCAACATATATAAAATTAAAAAGGGTTGCGACTATTTGCAGACACAGTATCTGCGAATTATTGGTTATTTGCAGATACCGTATCTGCGCATAAGAAATTATCAAATAATTCGCAGCTGCTGTATCTGCAAATAGTCGATAATTCGCAGATACTGTATCGGCAAATAGTCAATAATTCACAGATACTGCATCTGCAAATAGCTACATCCAATTAAAAAATATTGCTAATTGTAAGCTTCAAAAACACTCACATATTCCGATGATTCCAGTTATAAGGTAAGAATATGCATAACTGTTATATCCATTGTTGAAATACGACATAGAATTGACAATGGTACTGGCCATGTACATGATCACGTTTACGAAAACGTATATCAACCACGGAACCAGAAGGCCAGGTTTATCCTGAAACAGCACTGAGTTTAACAAATTTGTCCATGGGAGTATACAAAAAAAAAAACTTCAAAAATTCACTTTTGCTGCTCCAACCACTAGCATAATACATAAGGCTAAATATACGGCACTGACACAAGCAGAAATAACAAACATTGTATATAAGGCTACTCTGACATCTTCCAAGTCACCTGCATTTCCTGCAGTGTCGAATTTAACACTATTTATAATCGATACTATTAGGAAAATAGTAGCAAATACCTAAGTGAATAATTCGAAAATTTATTAATGTGTATTATGTGTTTTGATTTTGAAATATATTGTATTTTGCATACTGCTTCTACAACTCCTATGATCATAGTTCCCTTTTTAAGGTTGAAGGAACAACACGCATCCACTTGAGTCACCATTTCGATTTTTTTAAATATATAATTGAATCTGAAATGTTATTAATTGTAATATTTTTAATCATTTTACTATGTAATGCAATTGAAATTTGTAAAGAAGGATAACTTACGTATGTATTGCACAGGAACGCGTGTTAGAATCATTGGTAAAATATCGGATCGAGATAAATAAAAATATTATACGAATCTTATCTATTCAACCCCTTAAGTAGTATATTTTTCAGATTTATCTGCTCGTAATAATGTTTGGATTTGGTCTTTTAATATTTTTTTAATTCAGATATCGATGAATTCACCTACATTAATAAAAATACTTTTTCTTAAACTTTTTAATATTAAAATAATAGATATTACAAAAAATATGCGATTTTTATTGTCGAATCAATGGTTTTTTTTTCTTTCACTATTAGAATCAAAGTAACATATTATATTTGTTAGTTGATTAAATTTCAATAAAAATTAAAGTATATTTAAATTATTTTTATATTTAAATGCAATATGAAACCTTTACCTATTCTTAGCTATCGAATATAGTTACAATGTATGTACTGTAAACTGTAAATTCTTCGAAATTTTTACTTAATTTAAAATCAACAAAAAGTTAAACATAAATATAACATTTTATTTATTGTATCACTGTACCTATCATATTTTTTGAAAAAATAATGTCTCATCTTAAATTTATTGTCATAGCAATATTATACGACAGGTTTTAATCAATATTTTTATAAAAAAAAAACGAATATTAAACTTGCATTTATCTAATCGAATAACGAATCTTTCGATTCATTTTTCGATTAGATAAATGAAAGCTAATTGTAAATAAATTTTCGAAATTGGCATCTAAGTCATTGTTACCGATAAAATTTTTAAATCGTCGAGACTTCATTCAAGAAGGTGTCCTGGCGTTTATAAAAAAGTTTCAAAGTATGTACACAAAAGCATTTTATCAAATATTCACTTCAAAACATCGAACGAATTCCCCACATGCGTATTACCAACATAATAAAACTTATCGCATAGGGCGCATAGAAAACAGAGGATATCACAAAATAATGGTTTTATGTTACTTTTATCGTTCGATGAATCGCAACTAGTGTTTATTCTCGATAAAAATGCCAAATACTATTGTTCTCATTTCTCAATTTTCAAATTTAATTTTTTATTATTAAACATTTTAACACGATTCTTTTCTACTGGCACCCCTGCTAAGAGTGGCTTTTGATATTGTGGTGGCTACCCTGCGAGTAACGGTCCTAAGGAAGATGTACCAAGCTCACCTGCGGCCTTTTCCCAAAAATAGGACCTACCTCGAAAATAAGACCTACTATGATTTTAAAGGATGGTTTTAATATAAGACCAAAGCCAGCCCATGGTGCAGCGGTATATTGCGGAGACTATCAATCTTAATGATATTGGTTCAAGCTGCGGGTATGGCTAGAGTATGATTCCGTTTTTAGCATCTACTCATAAATTTATTTATATCTTGAAATTACGCATAAGCATCAGTGGTGTAGTGCTAAAAATAAAAGTGGTGGAGCGCTAAAAAAAATCGTGGAGCGCTATATATATCTAAGATAAAAGGATTTTTTTTTTCTCTTATTTCCAAATCTTTTGTGAAAATAAGTGTCAAATTTGAGCATAATGAATGAATGAGGGGCATGTGTTTCACATTTGACCACCCCTTTCTCTGCTCGGTCAATTCGTGTGGTACCCATTTTTTTTTACTTTCCCTATTACATCCAGATGTCTTGAAATACTCGATTATGAAGCTTTGCGGTGTAATGCTAAATTTCGAACAGTTTTTTGAAATGTGAAATTTTTATACTGGAGCGCCGCTCCACCTCAAAATAAAGTGGTGGAGCGGCACTCCAGTGCGCTCCTGCCCTACTACACCACTGAATGAATACTTCCTTAAAAAAACAAACAAAATTATTAAACTTTCAATTCGAAAATCATCCAACACCGTTATACACTCCTGATCAAATCCGACAATTAACCCGACGAAATTGCAACCGCTGTGCAAACGCAACAAACAGGTGCACTTTGCGCCCCCTAATGGCCGCACACCGATCAGTTAAGGCCGTATTCAGGCCCGAACTCGATTATCCGGCAATTCAGACGCGGATAAACCGGTTAACTGGATCAAGGGCGGCCACAGCACTCCGTTGCGTGATTGAATTAATTCGCGTGTCCTTCCTGGATGGAAGTGCACGGGCATTATTGATGCACTGCAATTCGGGGGTTTGCTATTTGCTGGAGGTACTAATTTTGACAGTTGGAAGATTTGATTTCCGAGTTATTCGATTAGTAATGTTCGTTTGGATGGAAATGGAGAAGATGCTAAAAAAATGTTAGGATTTGGTAATCCTGTGCTTTAGGTGCGTTTTGTGGAAAATTTTGCATTTTAACATGAATGAAAATGTATTATATCATAAATGCTCAAATTGGGATTAACTATTACATGCATTATAAGTGCGTAAATTATTTTTTTCACGAATTTCACGCGAAGTTTGGATAAGATATGTCATTAAATGATCCAAATAACAGTTTGGTAATTTACCGGTATTTTTTTTTTGTGTTTCGAATATTTTCGTAAAGTATTGTTGTTTTTTTATAGATTATTTTTGGAAAAGTCGGTTTTGCAAGTATTCGGCTTTTTTTGGAAAATATTTGTTTTTTCGGGAAAATATTTGTAGTTTTACGGTTTTTTCGACTTTTGACATTATTTCCGGTTTTACTTGGTTTTTATTTGAAATGACTGAATTTTATTTTTTAAAGGTTGAATTTGGAATAAAAAACAAAATTCAAAAAATACCACAATAATGTCCAAGTTTATTTTTCGAATGTATCAGTTTTGCAATATTAAAAATAATAAACAAATTATATTATTATTATATTATATGTATTATTCTATTGAGTATTGAAGTCTTTTTTGCCGAATGATATAATATTTAAGAACGTGATCTAACGTTTAGAGTTGGGATTTCTAAAGTAAATTACAGCTTATTTTACTTACTCCGTTTGCATAATTCTCGACAAACACAAAATGAAGACGAATGACACAATATAACAATTATATGTTATTTAATTCATTTATTTATTTATACGATATTAATTAATAACTTGAGAAACTCATATAACGTGATCGAAACGAACATTCACTATTTATATCTTTATTATATATTATATAATATATACATTATTATATGCATACTATTTACTGTATATGCTACTTACAACTAGTATCAAGACTTATAAATCCATTGTTTTTAATCATTTTTATTTTTTGAGAGGATTTTAAAAATCTAGCATTTCGACTAACAATGCTTATTATTGTCGATGTCTCAAATTATAAACTCCATCATTTTGATCTTGAAAGGATCGAAGATGACAAAGATGCCCAACTGAAAAATATAAAGGAACACCTTTATATTTATCATTTGGATTTTCGAGTTTCAAAACATTAGGAAGGAAGTGTTAACTGGCGTCTAAAAACATTATTTCAAAAAACTTGGAACTTTGATTGTGTGTTACGATGGTATACTTGTCGGTCATTGATAAAAAAAATTAAGATTTGTGATAGTAAAATAATGAAAATCGTTGATTTTATTTTATCATTTATCCTTGTTTATTAGATGGAATTGATTAAATTATTGATACTCTTACATTCACTTCTATTTTATATAGAAATGTCAAACTAACATTAGAAACTTCAAACAATGGATGTGTACGTGTGCATGCAAGGCCGCCAACTTAATAATTTGCGACGCTAATCGTTACCTTTACCAAATATTCAATACATCCAACTTAGTAAATTGTTTCGAATTAAAATTCAATAGATATGTCGAATATAAACAAACCAATTATCAAAAACAAATGAAATTCGAACACACAAACCCCATCCGCCATGTTTAACGGGGTCACCCTGGCAGCCTATTTCTCGGCCATATACGCGGCAATTGATCTAAAAACGCGACCTCGCCCATCCCGGATTCGAAAGCTTCATATTTCATAGGCACGATTTGATGTATACGAATATATATGTGTATATATGTTGATAAGTGGTCGAGTTGATTACGAGCTGGTGCATTCGAATTTTTTTGATGTATATTTATAGTTAAATGTCGTTTTTCTGATTCCATATTCGATGAATATGAAATTTGGATTTTTTTATGAAAGAATGTAAACAAGGAGTAAAGATGATTGAAGAAAAATTGAAAGTAATTTGAATACTTATGTTTTCAATGGTTTTTGGTAGATGGTATGTGATCTATCCGCTTATTGATCATATTACATATCGCTTAACTTCAATGATTAATGATATTGGTTGCATTACTAATATATAATTTTGGAAAAAAATATTGGATATTTTGTATTCTACTTTTTCTTATTTAGGCAATTTATCGAAATCAAAATTAATCACACGTTTTCAAATATTATATCTACAAAATTTTATTCTAGATAATGAATTTTAATTTTGTTACCAAAGATCCTCTATCCCCCTATATATGATAGCGGATTTCTGTGTTTCCGTCTGTCTGGGTATCTGTGTATCTGTGTATTTGTCTGTGTCGATGACGCTCGCGATTTTTTTTTCTTTTTTTTATGTTGTTGATGGTGTTGATGTTGATGTTGATGTTGATGTTGATGTTGATGTTGATGTTGATGTTGATGTTGATGTTGATGTTGATGTTG
>JAOXNN020048292.1:0-35896 GCA_028571205.2 Hydropsyche betteni | reverse complement strand
CTTAGAAAATCTTTTACCAAGGTAGATCGGGCAAAGCAATACACCTAACAATACAGATGCCCTCAGTATATGCCTTTACCTGGTTGATTTTATCATGGTTGATGATTTACACTTTGAACTTAGACTCAATTCTGGCGCCTTTTAAAAGACTTAAAACTGACTCTTATTTAGGTTTTAATTTCTTCACAATCTCCTTAAAGATTAGTTTCAGTAACTCGAAGCTCTCAGTGCGCGTTATTTAGTATGAAGAGAAAATTCGAGTATCTGAGCCTTAGAGCCTTCTGCGGATTAGCCTTTCGTAAGGATTCTACAAATAGCTGAGGAAAGGCTAGTTGAATAACTCAGCTACATCCATCTGGTGCTTCTGACGTAGCAGCACCAAGCACTTAAACAGCTCAACATGGACAATACGAGTTTACCTCTGTTTGTATAGTTAAGCTTACTGGTTGCTTATCATTTAATAATTAAAGTTTGCATCCTTCTAACAGTTTTAAATGGTGATGAGTCCTAAATAGCATACAGCAAATATTAAAGGTTATTAAATATGTAAAAAGTAGAACCCAGCAGACAACAATATGTCATCTATGTCTGTGGAAGTACTTGCAATTTTATTCAGAGTGCGGAAAGGAACCCAAGCTGAAGCCCAACGAAGGAGTCAGGTGCACCTCCTGTGGCTACCGTATCCTCTACAAGAAGCGAGACAACAAATAGCCTATCCAATACTAAGCTGTCTGACTGATTCCCATTTACCCTAATCTTATCTATTCTCCCTATTAATACTTAAGTGGAGGGGCAGGTAGGACCTTACCCCACCCATAGTGTAAACTTTCAAAAAGGAGGGCTTTAATGTTTGGACTTGTATAAATAAATGACTTCAAATTAAGAACTGAATGCTGCCTTCGACAAGGCACTAGTAGCAGCCAACATCCTGAAGGACGACTCAAAGAAAACGGGAGTAGTGCTACTGGTTCCAGAGTAGAGCCTGTAGCTGTATAGTTTCTACAAGCAGGCTACCGTGGGGGATATCAACGTCTCCAAGCCCTACTTTTTCGATTTGGTGGGCAAATACAAGTACTCAGCCTGGTAGAAGCTGAAGGGAATGTCGAAGTAGTAGGCAAAGAGACAGTACATAGAAGTGGTGAAGAAGTACATGAAGAAGTATGGTTACGAAAAATGTATCGATGGTTTCTGAAATGTTTAGCTATTAAATGAGCATACAATGGCAAGTTAGATGGACTATCAATTAGGTTTGCGACGGACAGGCGAGAATAGCCTTTTACGTAGCTGCTGTTACTACTCGGTGAAGAGGAGACCGGTTTTTAGTTGGGATTAGTTTATCCAGGAGCCTCTGGTGTAGGTGCTGGACTGTAGGACGAAGGGGACTACCTAGAGGCTTTTGGTTATTTTTAGCATGGCGGCACTACACCCTGATTTCCCGTAGTTTGATACACTGAAGATGCTTACCTTGTTCCCCTATGACTCGAACCCATCCTGCAGGCACTACCTGGATCGTATGACCATTACAAGGCCATTTTATTAGAGGAAGGTATTGATAGTGTTATCAGTGATTTTGGTAGGGTTGTATTTCATGACGTCTTTCCCCTAAGGGTAGGTAGTTGACCATAGGATATCTACCACAGATTTGTGCTTCTGGACTGTAGTCGGCCTATCAATAGCTTCCATTTACGCAAGAGTCTTAATATTCCCTACCCCACTATGAACGCACAATATCTTATCCTCAACTACTGCAGCCAATGGCAACAGATCGAACACTCTATTCAAATTATTAAAGACACTATTAGGCTATGAGATGTTCTAGCCTAGCCTAACTGCACACTCTTCTGCGAGTCCGAATATTCTGTTAACTTTGGCGTCTTAGTGGCTACCCCTCAACAGAATGATGTGCTCAGGATACTTCAGTTTGAGAGCTAGCAGGAGACAGATAGTTTAGAGTGAGTTGTAACCTTTATCAACATAGTTACCCAGGAATATGAAGTCGAAGGTTTAGGTTTAGTGGTCATCAGGGTTTCCGAAGTTCTGGAATAATCTTAAGAGTTAGTAGTATCGACCGTAGAGACTACCGTAGATTTTGACGGGGGCTCTCACCTGCACTAAACTGGAAGGGAGTTAGGTGAGTAAGAGACAGACTTCTTAGCATAGTCGATTTATTTTCTACTTTTTGAAGGGGAATAGGTTGGAATTTAGGGATTTTGGTACGCTATTAGTGGGTAGGAGTATCGATAGGAAACAGTCGATTAGTTAGGGCTCTACTGCGTTCTGTTATTAGAGTTTCGGTGTTTGGGTGAGTCGTTTTGACTATTAGACGAGGGTGTTGACGTGAACCCTCTGTATTTGCATGTTGTTGTTCTATCCAGTTGCTATTATTGCCTGGTTGGACAGTCTAATACTCCTGGTGGAGGTTAGCATTCTGCTGGGTGTTAGATCCCTCTATTTGTTTTTAAGAGTGGCTTGAATTCTGCTATTGTTAGATAGATTGCGTTAGTCTCTGATCTATCTCAGTTACCTTCTGCTGTTCTAGATAGGCTCTAAGACAGGGGAAGGAGGCGGCAGACGATTCTATACACCCCTGCTCCCTACTAACTTATTTTATACTATTTGAGTTTAGGAAGATTAGAGTGATTGGTGACTATTGAGAATTCCGATGTTGCTTAGATCGATGCTTACCATAGTTTAGAGAGGAGTACTGGCAAGTTCAGGTTCGAAACCTCCATGAATATAAAGTTTTTTATCTACTGTTGCGATAGCATGTCGGTATCGGCAGGTAGCCTCAAGCTTATGCCATTATGTGGTCTAGGTGCTGTAGACTTCGATAAGACTGGTAGCCTCCTCCGGTAGATTGGTTCTCCCGCCAATTATCAACATGTTTGGTCCGTAAAAAGTAATCATGTGCTGGTATCGAGGGAGAGGTTAGTAAGATTTGTGTTTGGCAGGGAAGGCCCAATCCCATACACCATTTCTGTGTCTCCTCAAACCCCAAATATCATTTAGAGCTGGAGAACTACCTGCTTTATTATCACCTTCTCTTTTAGTTTATCGTCTGCCCCCGAACACAATCATCATTCCCTGGGCCAATCCTACCTAGCAGACAGCCGCTGAGTGGTAAACTCTGGGGCAGGGGACAGGCTGATTTTGGAAGTCATACTTCTCCCAGTTGTAAGGCTTAACGGCAGTATTGAATAACCAAACATCGTTTTAAGCCTTACTGCCTGTATTTCCTCCGAATATTATCAAGTAGGGCTTGGAGTACACCATCGAGTGTCCGTACCTCTGCCCAGGAGTATTCTATTTATTTGCTATTTGCAGTGTTCTCCAGGTTGGGCTAAGTTATTAACTATTCGTACTCGTTGGTTAGGTCGAGTATGTGAAGATCATCCTTAAGGAGGCCTTGGGTGCCAGAAGCTGCTCCTCCGTACACCGCCATCTGCATTTATCCAACAGCTGCTGCTGCATGGGCTGCCCTTTCAAATGGAGCGTGACCCTCAATGAAGGTGAGTTTGCTCCAGCGGTTGGTAGTGAAGTCGTAGAGATAGGTATCGTTGGTAATAACGAACTTTCCTGAGATTAGCACAGTACTACCATTCTAATGGATGGCTCCACCGAAGAGCACAGCCTTGGTTTTGCTGACCATAGTGAGGGTATGACCAAATCTAGCGTTGGGTGTTTACCCAGAGGATTTAACTTTGAACGCTTGGATTTTGTTCATTCGAAATTGTCGTTAGTTAATTTTAATTTTTCTAATTTTTTCTCAGGGCCTGCTAGCCAAGAATGATTTATTGTTTTGGCTTTTTTGGAATTTCCTAGCAACATTTTGACTCTTACGTTGAGGAATTATACCTAACTCCAATTATAAATGCGTGCTATGAGTCAATCGTTTATAACCATAAATTAATAATGGAGAACTAGAACTCTAAGGTTTTCAATCTCGGTCTATCTATGTTAGATCCTGATTTAGAGAAGAAAATGGCCATACCATTCGAACTCGAACAGCTAGAACACAAGTATTTTATTTCAGAGATTGGTAAGTGGGTCATCAAATCAGTTTGGAAAAGATATGACACCAAACTTCTGCCGAATCATATGCATGCTTTACTGTCTGCGGCACTAAGGATCATCTGGAAAAATACCCCTGATCAAAGGAAATGGTGTACTGATTTGAGAACGATATGCAGAAGGCCCAAAAATATAGAAAACATAAGAGAATTATTATCAGTTGGCTGGTTTAGAGAGAGATTGATCGAGGACGACTTCAAACTATTTAATGTGGTATGGGAAGGTAAGTTCAAAAAAAATCTAAACTCAAGAGACTACTGTGAGAAGATGACAGAGTATCGAGGCCAGATTGAGATGTTTATCCTCAGGCCACAAGAATTTTCGGGTTTTACAAAGAAAAATTGATCTCAAGGATCGCTTGTTCTTTGATAGATAAATACGAAGGGTCTTCGGGCTCTTCTGTTTGGGTCATACGACTCATAGATTTAGGTTTGAAGGATGCTCCTAATTTGATGCTCGCCAGGTAAAAATTAATGCTCGCCAGGTAAATAATTGATAATTCAGAGTCGCAGAACACATGAAGAGTCCTTTCAACGGACAACCTGAAACTCTGTCGGCATAACCTTCATTCAAATCTATTAGCTATCAAAGAAAGATGATTTTGTTATGTATTTGATTATTACTTTTGCTTAGAATACTTTATTTGAAAATGGAGAACTTTCAATAAATGATAACACAAGCAGCCTAAATGAAGGAGTTCGAGCTCAAGAAATAAAGGAAAAAATATTAGTCGCTGCCCAACTTCCTGAAATCAGGGCTGGCGTATTCCAAAAAATATTCGCATCTGAGAACCCAACCTTTTAATCTGAGGCTGTTTGTGAGCGATATCCTGAAGGGAGAAGGCAACCAGTTCATCAACCAACAACAATATGAACAGGCATTATCTAAATATGAAGAGTCTTTGGCGATATTTCGATATATTTCCTCAGATAGCAACCAAAATCTTAAGGATGACGACCTTCACTATCATTTGGAAGTCCCCGATCCTAAATACATTAATACAATGAACAGCCATATGGTCAAACTGTACCTAAACATTAGTTTGTGCCTGACTAAGCTGCATCGGAAGTAAGATTCTATTGCTAGTGTTGAGGAGGCTCTGAAGATAGAGCCCTAATCAGCGAAGGCTTTCTATAGGAAGGGACAGTCTTACCTACAGTACGTAAATAGAACGGATGATGATGTTAAACTGGGGCTGGGAGCTTTGCGTAAAGCATATGAAATTTCTAAAGATCCTGCGTTGGTGAACTAAATCAACACGATAAAGAAATTGATACAGGAGGAGAGGGATAGAGCGAAAAAGACTTTCTCCTTTATATTCAATACTAAAGACGACTAGCCGAAAAGTACATAATCAAAGATGTAATAAGATAGAAAGGTCAAAGAAACTGCTGCAAAAGCCATTTAGAAAAAGTAACCCAAGAAAGAAGTTGTTCAACAATCTAGGGATGAAGTGTTTTCTTTCGAGGAGGAGGTGCGTAACGTTATTAAAATGCAGTCTTTGAACCAAAATAGTTAAAAGGAGTAATTTACAGTGCCTCGTATGTAGGAAAAAAAGATTGAGCCTCCATTAATTGAGCACAACGATTAGTCGTAAAGCTAATAGGAGAAGCAGCAGTAGCGAAAACCAATATTAAGATCAAATCCTACCCCTACCCCAGAACAACCCAGACCAAAACCTCGAGTTTCCTTCAAGGAGTAGGTGACATAGTAACCAATCAGAATAAAGACATAAATGGTTAAAAAACCCTAACCTAAAACTTAGTCTAAATGTGAACCGAAGCCCTAACCTAAAGTAAAATAGCCTCTAAAGAAATAAAAAGACCACGAGTAGAAGTAGGACTAAGCCAAAACACAATAGAAGCTACTGAAGATATTGAATGGTCCTGACTGGTAACTGTAGCTGTTGGAGAGGTTTATCAACAAAAATGGGAAGAAAATAGCAGCTATAATCTAGCTCTACAACTACTAATAATACCTCAAGTAGCACAACCAACTGCTGAGGCGATGTCTAACCATGTACGAGAAATTCAAGAATAGAGTGATAGAGTTTGAGGATAACGGTCAGAAACATAAAATAGATATGGAGGATCCTTAAGCTCAGAAGGCAGTTCGGGGATAGAAGATGACCATCTACAATGAGTACATGGAGTGGTTAGATAAGCACCCTATCAACCAAATCAAAAAGTATAGGGAACGTTACTAAAACCATAGAAAGTTTATGGTGAGGGAGCTAGAGAAACGGCAGAAGGTGTAGGTTGTGCAGGGGAAGTACAAACCCAAAACATCCTCCAGTGTGTCCATATTGTATGTGATTGTGGGCCTTGTTATCGCTTGGACGGTCATTAACGGATACTCGAGGTTCACTCGACTGTGATTTTCTTACTCGGATCGATTATCTCCTATCAATTATACAATATCATATCTTACGTTTGTTTGGTGTAGCTAGTTGAGGTTAAGAACACTCAAGTGAGAACATTATATTATTTGAAACAGTTAATGGCAGAAGCTGAAGACAAAAAAGCACCCAACATGGAGGTCAACTAGAGGGAGATTGACGTTCTTGAACGAGAGTTCCAGCAGGTACTGCCACTCTAATTTAGATTCTAAACGATTTAGCTGATGATCAGTCGCTGCTTCGATTTAAACAATAGTATGAGAAGCTGTACAGAGCCCTCAAACGCTCGCATTAGAACGAGAGGATCCTTTACCACAAAATAACGGAGCTTAGTCGAGATATGGCTAACCAAACTGCCAGGATTAGGGTGGCCCTTCAGCTATCTCAGGAGGATGCTCAGGCTATCACCTATCTGAAACAGGAGTTGGAGAAGACTTTCAAAGTTCTTGAAATGTCTAAGGAGAGAGAAGAGAGATCGAAGCAGAAAATAGAGGCGATGAACTGCAAGATTAAAGTTCTACAGAGTAATCTGGAACAGAGGCAGGCTATGTCAACTGGGCAGTCTAATGCGTTAAAGGAGCTTCAAGACATGAAGGAGGATCTACTTAAGCAGAAAGACGAATACAACGATACACTGGCTAAAGTCAAGGCTGAACTGTCTGAGCACTATGAGAAACTTAGAAGCGGTGATTCAGAGAGAGCCGCTCTCGAGACTTCCATCTCGCAAGTCAAGAAGTAGCTTGCAGAGGTGTAGGAAAAACTTAGAAAAGATTAAGGTAGGAAAATAAAAATCCAAGATGAGCTCAATAACCTGGATAAACAAAGAGAGACAACTGCTGCATAAACTAGGAAATACCTGGAAGAGCACAAGAGATTGGAAATGGCTATTGCTAAGAAAACAGCCTAAATTGAGTAAAGGAAGAACGAGTAGTCTGTTTTAGTTCAGGAGAACAATGAGAAGAAGGAGAGAATAAGGTAGTTAGAGGAGAGATACATCGATTCAGCGTAGTAGAAAACCAAACTACAGAAGGAGGTTGCCGAACTTGAGAAGCAAATTCAGCATACAAAGAAGGATCTCAATTCAACTATTGCCACTAACAGCCAAGATGAGAAGACTAATGACAAGCTCAAAAATCAGTAGGTACAGGCGAAGGAAATATTGCTGAAGGTTCAGAGAGAAAACTAGGTTTTGCTTAATAGTGTCACCCAGTTGGAAAGGCAGATCGCCGATAGAAGGAAGCTTACTGCCCAGGACCAGGCATAGCTGGAAGAGTTGGAGAGGGCTAGAGCTGCCCTTCAGAAATAGCTACTTAAACTGGAAACCCAAAATAAAGTACATAATGAGAGACTAACAGACAAATAACATAATATTTAGATCCTCTAAAGGAAAATATCTGACAGTAATTAATCGCTTGAGGCATTGAATAGGGATATTAGCACTCTGTAGAAAGACAAATAAAAGTATGGTAAACAGGCAGCAGTCGCTAACTCAAAATATCTTCATTCATTGTAGATGATCAAATTAAAGGGAAACTTAATATCGGAGTACCAGAAGAAGAATGTAGAGACAGAAGCTAGACTTAAATAACAGCAGCGTCTATACGAAGAGGTTCGATCAGATCGTAATAAATACAGCAAAAATCTGAGTTAGACTGAAGACTAAATCGCAGAAATAAAGAGAAGATATAAAATTGTCAATCATCAGATAGAACAGCTTAATGAGGAGCTGGATGCGAAGGAGATTGCACTCGCTAAGGAAAAAGTTGAGCACAAAAAAAAGGATAAGACTATTGAATAGCATTCCAGACAACTTTAGAGGCTAAAAAAAGAGATTGAGGAGCACTAGGAGCAGCTAAAGAACTTCCACGGGTAAATTAGCAAACTTCACTCCATTATTAAGGATAGTGAGTTCCAAAGACAGAGAAAGAAGGACGAATATGAACTTATTGTTGCTGAAAGAGATATCTTGGGTACGCAGTTGATTAGAAGGAACGACGAGTCTGCTCTACTTTACGAAAAAATCAAAATTCAACAGACTACACTCGCCAGAGGATAGACTGCCTACAGATAGAGGTTAGCAGACCTCAAGCTATTGGAGTTCAAGAAGAGCGATCTGAAAAGAGAACTAAAGCTTTTCATGAAGCAAGCTTCAAGGATCCCTCACCTCAAAAATTAGATCCTTAATATCCAGTTGGAACTTACAGAGGAGAAACTTAAGGTCAAGGCCTTGTCTGAAGAGCTTGAAAACCCACTTAATGCTCAGAGAATTCGACCTCTGGAAGGAAGTGACCCAGATGTTTATGAAATGAAGGAGAAGATAAAGACATTGCAGAAGAGGCTGATCTTTAAGACTTAGCAGGTGGTCTAGAAGTAAGTGCTGATCCATCAGAAGGACAAACAGACACAGTAGTTGAGAGAGATCATGAAGAGGCAACCTGGATTGGCAGAAGCTGAAAGAATATCCATTCTTCACAGGCAACTGAACAACAAAACTAGACAGATGAAAGCTCTAGCCTCTTAAATCAACATGTACCAAGCTCAGGTAAGAGTTATTTAATGTAGGTCAACCAATTCAAGTACGACATTGAGAAAACCAACAAGGACATCCAATAGACTAAGCGTAAATACAACGAACAGAAAAAGAGAGAGCAACTGGCCAAGGATAACGAGAGAATTTTACAACAGCAATGATTACATAAAACATACATCTAGCCTATTAATCATTCAGGCCGATTACGGTATTCCCTGTAGTCTTCAAGCATGCTAAGACAGTTTTCCTTCAGAGAATCTTCTTCAGCCTAATTATAAATGTTTTCTATCAGGATAAACAACTCGGCTTGCTAAGCTTGCATAGCAATTACATTAACAGAATGTATTTCCTTGAGGTTTTAGGAGTGATTTAACAGGAATCTCAGTATCTGAACAAGATGCTCTAGCATTTGAGAGTCTTTCTAATGGGATAGCCCTTCCTTCAGCAGTTTTATGAAGTCAATATTTAATAATGGAATGAATCTGTCGATTAGTTATTCGTAGCTGATTTTGCTTAGCATGTAGAATATTATGACATACACGTTTCGACGGTGTTAGGTATGATAGGATGAAAATCTTTTACCGATAAGAGACCAGGTGCCTTTGGTTTCGATGTAGGGATCGTACAGAAGGTAGTTCTTAAGGTTTTTGTCATCTACATAGCAGAAATCTCTGAACATCATAAGGCCCAACTTAACATCTACTTAGTTCTATGACCCTATTAACTCACAGGCGACTTGTCCCAGACCTTGTAATGCATAAGATCTGACCACTTCATCGTAGCTGTTACATAGACCGATGAGTGCCTAACAGTAGGAGTGCTTTCGACTAGTTTCAGGACAGTCTAATCGAAGCCTTTCAATCAGATTAAGAAATATTTGCTGATGGTTGCAATAAATGCTGTAAATCTCGTCGTAATCTGCGAATCGACACAGTTTAATAATAGTATGAGCAGCCCTCTAACTAACTCTCCGACTGTTGGATGCTATTGCATTCTGAATTACAGCGTAGAGGTGGGGATACTGCAGTACAGAGGGAAACTCTGTTAGACAGCTGTTTATTACTTCAATGCACTTTGTTCCAGTACACCATGACAACAGAGCCTTCTTCAGCTGTTTGATCTCCTAAAGTTCTACTTAATGTGTTACTCCTTCCAGCAGTGTGATGAACGCATCCTGAAATACTTGGCTAATAAGAGTGTCTTTGTACTTGTTTTAGGAAATGAACAGCCGAACGTAGTCAACGATCTCGACTGTGCATCTCTCTGGAGTCATATAGAGTTAGTCACCCAGAATATGCAGATACATGACTAAATCATGCTATTTTATGGGCTTTTGTATTTGGCTCTTTATTAAAGAGAAGTAGTTTGAGGGGTAGTTAAGACTATCCGGATCATAAATTTGATCAGGGCTAATCTTGAGCAATAAATCTCTGAGTATCTAAGATTTGTGGCGAGTGTCAGTAAACATAAGACCCTACCTCCAGTTCAGCTGTCTGCTCAGCTTGTGACTACGACGAATTTCCTCTCTGAACATCTGCCTTCGGTTATCGAACTCTTCCCTTTTCATTACGCTAATTATGCTAAATGAATAACAGAATACGGGGGATTAGCCGCTCAAATTATTAAGGATAAGGTATTTGCCTAAAAACTGATAATGATTTCTGGCTTAAATGGTTAGTGCAAATACAACAATATTTAGATATTAAATCTAGTTTAAAATGAGTGAGAAGCCACGCAAATATGTAAACAATTTCGAACTGAGAGACCGTCCCGCACGGTGCTCTCCATTTTAAAGTCAATTATTTGTTATTCAGGACTCGGAGCCCTCAGGTGAACTCCAGACGCTCGCTGGAAAACTCGACAAGAAATCCATGGGAACCAAAGTTGCTACATAAAAGCCTGACAAAAGGCAAATGGCGAAGCACGTAACGAAGCGCACAGGCCCTGTTTCCAGTGACATCATTACAGGCCCTATTAAAGACTCGTTGATTTACCATCCCCTCACCAAGTAAAATAGAGCCATCCATCAGCAGATCCTCGCCAAACTTTACCATCTACTGGACGACCAACCAGAGAGTGAGTTTATTTCTATTGCCGATGAAATCCTAGCAGTGCTGAAGGATGAGAAGATGAACGATGGTGACCGAAAGACATAGGTGGAGAATCTTCTAGGCTAAAAGATCAAATCAGACTTTTTCATAGATCTTATGGGGCTGGCTAGACAGATCACCGACTACAAGTTGGATTCGAAGCAAAATGAGTAGAGCCAATTTATTAACGCGGCAATCGTGTTTGAATAGAACTAGGAGGAAGATGTTGAAGTATCCTAGTAATTGGATTCTGAAGTTAACTAAGTTATTGAGGAGGAAGAGCCGCTGCCCGAACCCACACCCACTGCCACTCCCGCCAATAAATTGATTTTGGATGTGAGTCAGATTGACTCGCAATGGCTTACTCACCAACTCGCTAGGTATTATGAGCCTCCAGAGCTTGGTCGAGTAGAGAAATAGATAATGCTGATACTGAAGTCGAAGAGCAATATGGAGGTGGAGGGTAGACTCACAGGGCTTCTACAGGCCGATAAGCAGTAATTAATAAAGCTGTTAATCAAGAACAGAATGAAGATTTACTACGCTATTAAGTTTACGCAGGTGATAGAGAAGGATAGGGAGACTCTAGTGGAAGAGTTAAGAAGATTACCGGAGGGATAGGAGATACTGGCTCATCTAATCAAATCCAAAAGTAAGAAAGAGGACACCCGAATGAAAGATGAGACTTCAATCGATTAGAGGTAAACATTATCTCTAACGCACATGAGTTCACTGAAGGATGAGGATGTTGGTAAGATCGCCAAAAAGATAATCGACTTGGATGATGCATCTCCATTCGAATCGAAGAAGTAAGTCACTAAATTGAAACTACCTGAAGGAAGCCAAAGAATAGAGAAGCTAGGTTACTAATAAATCCATATTCCTGCTATCAAACATAAGAAATCTGATCGGTTGATCGGCATAGAAGAAATTCCTAAATGGATGCAGAGTAGCTTTGTAGGAGTGAAGAAGTTTAATGCTGTACAGAGTGCTGTCCTTCCATTCGCTCTGAATAACCAAAAGAATATGTTGATATGCGCTCCAACTTCCTCAGGAAAGACTAATATTGCTATGTTGGCCATCCTTAATACTATGGGACAGTACCTGATAGGATAGAATCAGTTCGATGTTAATAAGTTTAAGATTGTTTATGTGGCTCCAATGAAGGCGTTGGTTGCAGAAGTTACAGCCAATCTGTCGCTCAGGCTTCCAGGGATAGTGGTGAGGGAGCTTACGGGAGATATGCAGCTATCAAAGCAGCAGATAAACTAAACACAGATTATAGTGTGTACTCCATAGAAGTGGGATATTATTACCAGGAAGGCAGGAGATAGGCTGTTCACTTAGTTAGTTAAGTTGGTGATTATTGACGAGATACATCTGCTGGGAGATAGTAGAGGACCTGTACTGGAAGCTATCATCGCTCGTACTATTAGGCAAGTAGAGAATACGTCGGAGCAGGTGAGAATTGTGGGGCTTTCTGCTACCCTACCCAATTATCAAGACATAGCCACAGTACTGAGAATTAAATCGCAGTAAGGGTTGTTCTATTTCGATAGTAGCTACAGGCCTATTCCACTTGACCAGATCTATATTGGTATTACATAGAAGAAGGGAGTGAAGAAGCTACTGCTTCTCAACTAAATACTCTATTAGAAGGTGATGGAAAGGGTGATATCCTCTACTCAAATACTAGTATTTGTGCATTCTAGGAGGGATACTGTGAGGACTGCCAAGGCTCTGAGGGATATGGCTTACGCTAAAGATCAACTTAAAAATATTCTGAGGCCTGATTCGTAAAGCAAGAAAGTTTTGGAGGAGATTGTAGCTAAATAGAATATTGGTAGCGCTGAACTTAAGGAGTTGATGGTGGAGGGGATAGCTGTCCATCATGCAGGGCTTAGTAGAGGAGATAGGGATATGGTTTAGCAACTGTATGCTAATAGGCATATTACTGTATTGGTATCAACTGCTACGTTGGCTTGGGGTGTTAATCTGCCAGCACATACAGTTATTATTAAGGGCACTCAGGTATACTCTCCGGAGCAAGGCAAATGGATATAGCTCTCTCAACAGGACATCTTCCAGATGATGGGAAGAGCAGGTCGTCCCAAATACGACGACAGTGGCTAAGGCATAATTATTACAGGATATGATGAACTTCGGTACTACCTGGGTATTTTGAACACTCAAATTCCTATTTAAAGCCACATGATGAAGCACCTAGCAGACCAACTTAACGCCTAAATAGTACTGGGTACTGTGAATAATATTAGAGAGGGAGCAATATGGCTGAGCTACACCTATTTGTATATCAGAATGTTGAGAAATCCAGCTGACTATGGAATAACCAGTTAGGAACGGGAAGAAGATCCACTGTTGGTGAAGAGGAGAGTCAACCTGATCCATAGCGCTGCAGCCCTACTGGATAAACACGGCTTAATTAAATATGATAGGAGATCCAATACATTATCGAGTACTGCATTAGGCAAGATAGCCTCGTACTATTACGTAAAGCACTAATCAATAGCAGTCTACAACGAAAACCTCAAGCCTGGAATCAGTTTGATTGAGCTGTTCAAGATATTCTCGATGTCGGCAGAATTCAAGCTTGTGCCTGTACGAGATGAGGAGAAAGGAGAGCTGACGAAGATGGTTGAGAGTGTTCCTGTACCTATTAAAGGTTCTGCTGATGAGACGACGACTAAAATATCGGTGCTGTTACAGTCTTACATTTCAAGGCTATCCCTAGAAGGATATGCACTCAATAGCGATAAAGTTTATGTCACACAGTCTGCCTCTAGAATCATGAGATCGCTATTTGAAATCTGTCTTAGAAGAGGATGGGGACAGGCCACTCAAATATCACTACAAGCAGCCAAAATGATCGATAAGTGCATGTGGGCTAGTATGAATCCATTACGTCAATTCAAACAAATCCCTGATTACGTGGTCTCCAGGCTAGAGAAAAGAGAACAGTTTAGTTGGTAAGCCTTTTACCAGATGAGTGTGCAGTAGATCGGTTAATTGGTTAAATTCCCAAGGTTAGGTAAGGTCCTTCATAAGTTCGTTCACCAAGTCCCCAGAGTATAACTGGAAGCCTACGCTCAACCTATCACTAGAAGCTGTCTGAGAATAGATCTGACTATTAGATCTGATTTTAAATGGGAGGATGAAGTTCACGGGAAATAGTAGCCATTCTGGTTGATGGTGCTAGACTGTGATGAAGGGCATATACTGTTCAGTACTCAGGTAACACTTAGGAAAGAGACGCAGGAGCATTTTATTCAGTTCACTGTGCCCTTGTTTGAGATATTGCATCCACTTTACTACATTAAAGTTATCTCAGATAGGTGGTTATGCCCGGAGAGCACTCTACCCCTCTCCTTCAGATCGATCATCCTACCAGCTAAGTTCCCACAGCCTCTTGAACCTCCTGATGTACAGCTTTTGCCAGCTAGTTCAATGGGCAGCTTAGGTCTCTTCGCCAAATAGCTCAAAATTAATGTACTAAATCAAGTCCAAACCCACATCTTTAAGACTATTACAGAATCCAAGGGTAATGTGTTTGTGGGGGCAGCTGCAGGAACCGGTAAGTTTACTATGGCACTTATGGCAGTCTACAAATGCTTGGAGGTGGGCAGGAAGACAGTTATCATGATGCCCAATACCGACCTTATGAATGTTCAGTATCAATAGATCGAAGGAATTAAGATGTTCTCGGGGAAGGCATGCTGCTTATCAGGGCAGGCTACTAAAGACTTAGTCAAACTGGTAAACTACTCTATTATACTGACTACTCCTGAATCGTGGGATGTTATTAGTAGAAGATGGAAGACGAGAAAAGGGTTTTAGGCTATCGGTCTGTTTGTAGTCGATAGAATTCAGTTATTGGCAGAGTCTAATTCAGCTATGGAGGTAATGATCAGTCGTATGAGGTACATCTCCAGTCAGGTGACCAGCTAAATTAGGATAATTGTGCTTGGTAGCAGTATAGCTGACTATAGGGATGTCGCTTAATGGATAGGTGCCTCCCAAGACCATACTTTCAACTTCCACCCTAATGCCAGGCAACAACCGATTGAAATGTTCATTCAAGGATACGACCAGAATATAAGAGAGTCTCGTATGCATGCCATGCAGAAACAGCTATTCCAGAATATGAAGCTATACTGTCGGAGTACCATTGTGGTTGTAAATGATAAAAGACAGGCTAAATTAACTGCTCTCGACCTATCCACACTAATCGCTAGTGATGCCTCTCAACGAAAGTTCATCAAACTACCAGAAGAGCAGCTTAAGATCTTCCAAAAGAATATTAACGATAGGGCGCTAGCTCAGGTCGTTGAGCAGGGTGTCGGTTTTATATATGAAGGCATGGTCGAGAAGGATAGAGAGGTAGTGCTAAACATGTTTAAGATTGATGGACTGTCTGTGTTAGTGTGCACTTATCAGCTCAGGTGGCAGATCACTTCTAAAGCATTTATGGTGGCTGTATTGGATCCAGCTAGGTACGACGGCAGAGAGAACAGATGGATCGACTACTCCATACCCGATATGTTGCAGATGATGTCATGGGCCTATTCCTCCGAGAAGGATAGAAAAAAGAGTAAGGAGCTCTACTCAGCAAAATTCTCAATTATGTGCGTTTCAGCCAAAAAAGAGTTCTACAAGAAGTTCCTATTTGAGGCATACCCTCTGGAATCCAACCTTAACCTTCACCTACCCAATCATATGAATGCAGAGATAGTTGCGAAGAAACTCCAAAGCAAGGATGATTGTGTAGACTGGATTACTTGGACCTTCCTTTATAGGAGGCTAACCAACAACCCTAACTATTACCACTTGAAGGATGTAACGGAAGAAGGTATTAACGATTACCTTTCAGAACTTATTTAGAATACTGTGGAGTATCTGGAGAACATTAAGTGTGTGGAGGTGGAAAATTAGAGAGAGCTCAACGCTACCAATTTGGGTATTGTCAGTAGCTACTATTACATAAGTACGACGTCGGTGGCCACTTTTGTCGAGAAGCTTACTGATAGTCTTAAAATGAAGCATCTGTTGGAGATACTTAGTAGTGCCTCTGAGTTCGATGACATTTCTTATAGACCAACAGAGGAAAAGCTACTTGCTCAGATGACCCTTCCCCTGCAAATACAACCTATTAACAAGGCTCATGCACTATTGTTGCTTCATTTGAGTAGGGTGGCTTTACCCCTTGATTTGTTGGATGACTGCAAGAAGGTCCTATTGGTGAGTGTTAGGTTGCTGCATGCTTTGGTGGATATTATTTCATCGTTCGGGTACCTAAAGCCTTTACTCCTAACTATGCAACTCTGTCAGATGATTGTTCAGGCACTTTGGATAAACGACTCGCCTCTCCTTCAGATTGTCGACAGACAGACAGCCTAGAATCTAACTACGAACTTCAACGTGAATGGTATTACCGATTTAATCGATATGGAGGAAGGTGCCAGGTAGAAGGCACTGACCGGTTGCAATCAATAGAAGATAGCATAAGCTTGTAATCGTTACCCTATGGTGGATATGTCCGTATAGGTTGCTCAGGATGAATAAGAAGTAGAAGTGAATGTTGTGCTACAGAAGGACTCAGAACCTACAAATGAGTACGTGCACTGTCCCTTCTTCCCCAAGGATGATCTAGAGGAGAACTGGTGGGTTGTGGTAGGAGATAAGAAGTCGAATAAGGTGCTGACGACGAAGAAGACAACGTTTAGACTGACATCTCCTAACCTAGCTCTTAGGTTTGAGCCCATACCAGAAGCGACTAACTATACACTGTATGCCCTGTGCGACAGCTACCTAGGGTGTGATCAGGTGGAGTAAATTGCGATTGGAGAGGCTCAGAATTGAATGATAAATATACAAATCATGTAGTATAATTAAATAATATAGATTGGGGTGCTTAATTGAAATAAAATGATAGCAGCATGGCCTATTATTTAGTTCATCTTTTTGATACAATTTGCATATTATGGATTTGTCAGAAGTTAGTTATAAACTAAATTTAAAAAACGCAGTCTTCAACCAACTCAGTAGACCAGGTGGCTGCAACTCCCTCCTGGGTCATTTAACCCACCAACCTTGGCTACGGCTTATGCATATGCAGTCACCACCTGGCTAGAGACATTCCCAGGCTCCGACAGCTATAAATTGGTGCTGTTTTATCCGTAGCTTACTAAACAGTCGATCTGCAACTACCCCCCGACATCCAACACTTCAAAATAGGGTTGGTAGACGCCTAAACATAGAAACTGTACAACTATTTCAACTTGACATACCACTTTATAGACGACAATATTCAGAAAACTAATGTTTTGGTACATTGTGTAGCTGGGGTATCCAGAAGCCCAGCAATAGCAATCGCATACATGATGAGGAAGTACAGAGTGAGCGTTAAGGATGCTTGGGTTATGGTGGACCATCGAAGAAACTACATAAATCCTAACCCAGGGTTCATGAGAGCACTGGAAAGATACGAAAAAGAATTGGAGGGGGACCAACAATGTGCATCTCCCTAGTGCACTCTGATTTGATTTTGTTAATAGATGCAACTAAGTTCAAATGTGTTCGATATTAGTTAGGGGAGGGGATGAGTGGAGATACCCTTGGTATAGAGGTTAGAGTTCATAGATCATCGGTAATTATGAGTCCGGAGTCTCTGAGAGAACTGATCTGCTGTTTATTGAGTACTATCAGTTATCCTTTGGGTCCCTCGATATACCTGCCCTGGTCATCCTGTAGGTACCCATCCATGTTAATCTGGTACGTCTGTACATTATCCAGTTCATCACCTAATATGCTACACTCAGAGTTCAAAATAGAACATCCACCTACGGGAGGGCTGCACTGTAGCTGCTACCTCTCCTCAGTTTACTTCTTCATCCAAGGACTAGAGTTGATTCGGTAGCTTTCGTTCATTTCGTTACCCATAACGATGGAAGTTACTGATGGTTAGTCGATTACCATAGATAAGCTGAATAGTTTGCCACTGCTGACGTTCTATTTGGTGGTTAGTTACTATTTTCGGGGTGGAGATCGAGGATGGGCTGTCTTAGAGTCGATCCGTTTGATTGTTTTTATCTTGCTGATTTATAGATCTAGCTTCATTTTAGTCAGTTACTGCTGAATCTCTTATGTGCTCTTCTTAATTGTCTCTTCAAGTTTGGATGCGTGTGTCTGCTTTAGTTCGGCCAGTTAGCGCATTATTGAGGCTATCTAGGCGTTAACCCGTTTGCGGTCCTACTTCAAATGTTAGACGATATGCTTTAGGCTATCAAGATCTTTATTGGGACTGGTGTTGAGACTCACTTATTTAATACTCTTTGTTGAGTTGGTTGTATTGCTGGAGGCAACTACCGAGGAGTTTTCTAGCCGGTCTATCCTATCTTCGAACTCGTTAAGCTGGTTCTAGATATCATCAACAAACTCACTGGAAACGAAGTCTTTGCTGAGGCTCTACCTTATTTATCTACTCAGCACCCCTACCAGCTCCTTCAGGTTGTTAATTGTAGAGTGTTAAGTTTATTTTATGGTTAGTCTCAGCTCCTTTCGCAGTTGGTTGGTCTTCTCCTATACCATTGTTGCCACTGACCTAGACATACCATCAAGGGTCACCTGAAATGCCAAGTATTTATCATTTATCTTACCAACCTCAGCTGTAACTGAGAGAGCATCCAGTTATTAACGGACTATCCTCCTGATGACTTAGGTTTGTGAGTCCGCAGTACAGATCGGTTTGATTCTCTCTGGCGAAGGTATTTAAATCTTGGTTTAGTTGTCTGTGACTGAGTAGCCCATAAATGGTAGGCTCCCACACTTCTCCACTTCGAGGGGAGCATCAGTTTTTTTTATCAGTTGGATGTTAACTCTGCGTCCGATGTTGAGATCGATGCCTCTGCGCTCAGTGTTGAATATGCTTTTCTTCATATGTTTGAATTGAATAATATTAATACAGTGGCAACTATTTATGGTCTTCTACTATACGACATCGGACGGACATCTAGTCTATAAGGGAAGAGACAAATTCTAAAATGAAACTCTTATTAAGTATGCCTGGGAGGAGGATGTGTGGTTCCACGTGTAGGACCTCTCCTCAGCGCATGTGTATATCAGACTGAATAAAGGGTAAAACTGGTAGATGATAAGCAAGTAGAATTTGCAGGAGGTGTGCCAGCTGCTGAAGGAGAACTCGATAGAGGGCTGTAAGAAGGCCAAAGTGGACATAATTTATACACCTGCTAGAAACCTTAATAAAAGTCCTGAGATGGAGGTTGGTTCAGTCAATTTCAAAAACGATAAATTGGTGAAGAAAATTAGGAATATTGAGAGATAGAAGGTCATCCTCAAAACAATCGAGAAGACCGAAAAATGGTAAGAGCCCAACCTCTAACAGTAACTGTTAAAGCATGAGCAAGAATTATCGAGATAGAAACACAAATAAAAAAAATAGGCATAGAAGTAAAAGAAGATTCAAGAGGAAAAACAGAGGGAAGAAGTAGCGAAGAGAGATTACAAATTGATGCAGGTGGAGGAGTATATGGTGAGCAACGAACAGAATAACGATGATGATGATTTTATGTGAATAGGAAAGGTATTTAATCAATCCTGTAAGCTTACCAGGATTACGGTTATATCGTCACGTGATAGGCACACCTTTTTCCATATCGATGCTGCGTGGTTTACAACACGCTCGCACCCTTCCTCCAGGTTGTTTTTGTTGGCGTAGGGAATTATTAATTGCTTTATCTAATCGTTTTACAAGTATTCCCATACCCCGTCGGAAGCGATAACAAGAAGCTTGTCTTATGGGGCTATTTTGTGGGCTATGACTTAGGGGATGGCGTTGGTACCTGCCCTAACTCCCGCCTTATCGCCAAACGACCTAGTCATCGCTAGACCTGGTAATTGAAGGTTTGCCATCCAAACTCTTAAAGGACCTATGGGTGAACCTTGTTCATCAGTCTGTGCTTCTATTCGACCTAAATTACTCTTTCTTTACCTCCAGCCTTGACGATTCTATCATGTTCATCCTTTCTCGAAGGTTTCTGGTCGATAGACAGTTCCTTAGCTCTCCACTCAGAGCCAACTTGACTTATTAGTACAGCTCTCGAATCCCCCACATTAAAACAGTAGAGAGTCTACTCGTAGACAACCACAGCAACTACCGTCGATCCACTCAAATCCGTATTGATCTATGAGTTTAGCAGCTAGGTGTTGGTGGTAGCAAAGGCCTCCTCAACGATGGGGATGATTTGATCGGGTTTTTATTGTCTCCTTCTCAACAGCTTAGTTAGATTTTCTCTTGCGTGTCTTAATTATAATTATACTAACTAGCTGCACCCGTATAAAGGCGGATACGAGGTGCCCATTAAGCCCATGGCCATCGCACACGCTGAACAGCTTAACTCCAAACGGTAGTCGATTTTCTATTATTGCAATGTCCTGGTTGATTTTGGTCTGGCTACCGTTGCTACCAGCCTTCGTTTTATAGCTAGCCCTTATCTTTTACTGCTTAATAGGAATTAGCTTCTTCTTCTTCATATCAATAGTAAGTGAGGCGGTGTTGGTGGGCGTCTGCCGAAGTTCTTGATTAAATCAATTTTACAATTATTGGCACGATCCTGGAAAATTAACTAGGCTTCATGAGTTTAGAGTTTAGGTAGTTTAACCTTGGTAGTTTTCTTAAATGTTGAGTTATGGTCCACTGAAGGCGAATCGTTGGTCATTCCTACTTTAATTAATTGATACTGCGAGAATGGCCAAGATCTAGAGAGCCTAACCGGCCACTCAGTTCCGACACACTTCTATTTTATACATGAAACCTCGGACGCTGGATATTATTTGAATCTGGTTTGACTAAATAGAACTGAGTGATTTACTTTCGAGGGAGGGCATTTTCTCAATAGCCTGGACAGCCCCATGCCGAAGACCTGGACTCGATGGCCTCCTAATATTTAATTCTTTGAGGAAGGATTCCATTTTGTTAGGTTACTCTGTTCTCTGTATATGAGTTCTCTTCATCTGTTTCAATATAATATAATCTGATGGCCACCGAACAACCTGAGGATAATGGTAGCAAACAGGTATGGACTAGCGCCTAGACTCTTCCCAGCAGTGGATCTATTTCTATTCCCAGTAGCAAATCCCTACCCTCCCACAGAACTATGGAACTCAGAATTATGGAACCTTCCTGGATTATGGAACCCACTACTAATAGCTATGGGCTGTGCCTGAGTAGCATACACGCAGCTAAAGATCATAGCTGGTTGTTGAGAGCGAATATTGGGTTCGTTTTGACTGTATGCTGCTAATAGAAGGATTTACAGATGCCACCCACTATTCAAAGGTTCTGCATTGATATCGATGATAACCCGAGAGAAAGGATTTATTCGTTTTTCAATACTACCTACCATCTTATCAACGATCAACTCAAAAACTGTAATGTTTTGGTACACTGTATGGCTGGGGTATCGCGTAGTGCAACCATTGTGATATCCTACCTGATGAGGAAATACAAATATAGCTATAAATAGGCAAGAGCAGTCGTGGAGGCTAGGAGACCATGCATAAGCCCCAACATCGGATTCGCCAAACAGTTGGAACTCTACGAGAAGGAACTAGCCAACGACAGGTGTACTTTATTCTGAGCTAATCCCCTACTATTTGATGTAAAAATGCATGGATATCGTATAGTATATTTGTAGAGTAACTTGTAAGTTAGAATATACACACTTCATAACTTAAAATTTGCTTTATCCAGGAACAACTCGATCAGTCTGTGATTGCCCTACTCCAACTTCTATTAGGAGATCCATTCGGAGGCTTAGAGATGCCTGTTTTAACGTAGAAGTTACTAGAGAAGATTGAACTCGTTTGGGTTTGCTGTTTAGTAACAGGAGCTATCTGACATGCTGTCATCACTCAGTATGATGATTTCAGGTTAAATTGCATTACTTATTTGTCTTTAACCTAGAGCCTTGTAGATTTTACGCTAACTTGGCACCCTATTCTATTCCTCCATTTAAAAATCAATCCTGACTGCCTTCTACCTATCCATACTAAATAGTGGACTTTAAAACTGTCTATCGAACAGGGACTTTCTCTATTAGTTGGTGATGTTTGGCTATTAGCTGGGTTGAACTTATTCCTAGTCATCTAGAGAAATAAAGTTTTTTAGTTAGTGTCTTTGTTACAGCTTGCATGAGTTTAACTATCTCCGGGATCTAGGTTTGTAGGTTTCATCATCCATCTCTTTTTATAGGGGTTAGGTTACTAGTTAGTATTGGTCGATACGAAGGAATTTTACTGCGGTTGCTCGAGGCTACTATCGGAGGATTTTGGATAGGAGGTGGTCGATCTAGAATTAGACGATGTGCTTGTTGCATACGGGGCATGTCCATATCCTGCTGTTGCTGTTTAGGAAAATGAGGGCTACCAAATCGAAACATTTGAAATGGTTGCATATTTTGCCTCTAGCAGGGGTGGTCATTCGCTTGAGACTGTTACTGCAGATGAGGGGAACCTTGTAACTCTCCACTGTAAATTCGTCTTCGTTGAGCGCCATCCGAAGCAGTTCTTAGGATCTACTTGAGGTATTTTGAACTTAAATTTTGGAAATTAGCTCTGGTACTGTCAGTCTTTTGATTTTGAATACTCCCATTACTAAAGGGTCGTTGCTAAGCCGTACTTTATCCTTGGGGTAGGCTGATTGCTCACAGGCGTACTAAAGAGTATTGACACCATTCTTTAGCACAGCAATATGAGACTTATCCTTCCTTCTCTTCAAACTAACGTTTTTGTCGAGGGGCTTGAATATTAGGGGCTTCTATCTATTTATTAGGAGTCGACCTGCATCCGGCCAACACTGTAAACAGTTGTTGGCGGTGTCCAGTTTGATGGAACGTATTTCAAACTATTTTTATGGCTATACAGAGACCGTAAATTGAACTTTGTGGTTGCTATGCTGTCGGAGTAGGAATACTGCGCACACTTCGATTACTTGGTTCAAGGGGTCCATTTTCTAGAGTGAACAGTAAGGACATTCCCATCTCTGAGCTAATTTTGCTGAAAAGCAGTCCTTATGGAATGGTAAGGAGCAGCTACCACATCTAATGCTATTGGCTTAGTTGAGTACTTGGATAGGACCGTTACACAAGCATGTTTGTTTAGCTTGTGACCCTTTCAGCTAAACTGGATGATTAATAGGCATTGCTCTCATGTTGTAAATCTTTTTCAAAATATTTTACAGCTCCTGGATATTGGCTATTTGCTGAGAGGATGTAGGTCGAATATATTGGCTAACTCTGAGATCAATTAGAAACGACTAGAGTGTTATGTTTCTAACCCTGCTCACTTAGATATCTTTAGCTAATTGCTCTGCTATCTCTTTGGCGTACTCCAGGCGAGAAAGCCCCTGTTTATTGATGCCCAGGAACTTGGAGATAGGCACTAAAAACTACTTTTTGGCTTTTTTGCTGAGCTCCCGATAAAGTTCTTCACCTCTGCTAAGCATAATAATTATAGTGGGATGGCCCAAAAATTCGAGATTGTTCTCAATTACGAAAATTATGTTAGCGTTTGAAATATACTGAAAAAGGATTTTCCTCAACTTTCTGATTTTTTTTTATGCCGCCTATTTTGCTACTCTGACCTATACACTCCTCCAATTCTCGACTTCGCCGCCCTGAGTACTCGTGTGTTTTCTTCCATACTGGATCGCAACTACCATTTTTGTGACGATTTGTCAAACTCATCGAGTGAGCGATCCTCTCGCTCGCTGATGTTTTATAGCGGTTTCTCGTCGACTTGCTACCGCTGTGTGCCTTTGTGTTCAGGATCTCTTGCAGGGATTCACGTTTAGGGTTGAGGTTTTTTCGATCTGGATGACCCGCTGGTCCCTTCCTTGGTGTATAATGTTTTACTTTGATGTTCTTCTTAGTTTTGCTAGTTACTCTTACAGTGCTCTTCCCAGATCGCTTCTTCTTCGCACTCTTAAACTTCCTCTCATCAGACTCCATTTTCTTGACGAATGTACTCACAAGTTTTCTAAATTGGTTGGGTTTGAATAGAATTTGGTTAGAGATTCGGGGAGAGGTTGCAGGTGGTGGTAGAACTGCTGTAGTCGATATTAGGGTTAGGTCCTACCTGTCTCTGTGCCTCCTTCGGTACACCGAAGAAGAATGGTCTACCACTTTATTCATCTAACGTTCAATTTATCTAACCAATCAATACACAGCATAAAAGCCCATTTTGAGATATAATCACTTCAAAGCAGTTAGAAACCACAAGAATTGGAATAAGTTTTGAATATCTAATCTCTGATAAATGACAACGCCAACCAGAACGCTTTGTGATTCGAGATGTACTAGACAGATAGTCGATGTAAATAGCACCGGTATCTGGTTTAGAGTGCAGACAGTTAAGACTTAAAATTATTTGCTTACCTAGACACCCCCTAAATAAAGATTTATTAACTGATGTTTTTCATTGATAATTAGTAGTTACATTTGACTTAAAGTTTAGAACACCAGCTATTAATGTAATTTCTTTAATTGGTTTATTTAAGCTGATCAAACCAGTTCCTCAAGGTAACCTTTGTAAGTTGGTTAGCTGGCTGGCATAGAAGCAGCTTAGTAGTTAGCTACTATTGGGAAGCTTTATTCGCATGCCCATGGACTGTCGGAGAAGTAGTAATCACCGTAAGAAGGGTCTCTCTCAGATTCTAGCATCCAGTTTCTGTCTCCCATCAACACGTGGCGGTAGAACTTATGTGTAGTGAATTTTGCAGTTTTCCACCAGATTAAAGCGGCTAAGTTAAGGAACTACATGTACCTCCTCCCCAGCATGCAAAAGCCACAGCTGCACCTACCGGTCCGAAATTATGGTAGAAGCTCGTTTGACTGATAAGTTTGATTCCGTTCTTACCAACGGGCATGAGTCTGGTAAGCCAGGCACTAGCACTGTAGAATCCCATTGAAATTGCTGTGAATACTGCAAAAGTTCGAGGGAAGGTGAGACATTTGAGATCTCTCTGCATGAAATCATCCCAGTTTCTTGCGTACAAGAACCTTGATTAAGCAGGTTGTTACCTTTTGGATTGATCGATGAAGTAGGTACGGAAATCCAATCTATTTGCTCCCTTATTGTTGAGGACAGCTAGCTCCATATATCGTTTTAGGGCTGGGTTATCACCATGCTCGTAGAATCCTTCCGGAGAGTAAAGATAGTCCAGATCTTCACCACTTAACACTAGTGAGTTAGGCATAGTTATGGATTATAACCATTGCACCCATAATTATATGTCTCGGGGCAAACTACCCGTAGTGACAGATACCTAATCATCGGAACTACCAAGAAAGCTCAAAAACCATCAGTCGTATACTTTAGATATGCTGGAACTACCATTGATTGACCCTACCAAAATAAGAAAGCTTCACCGATAGACTATTAGAATGGATAGAGCTCCTATTTAAAGATAGATATTTCTGTAGACTGAAGAGACACCGAAGAGTAAAGTACAGTGGTAACCACGAGTAACTATTAAGAGTCGATATGATATGAGTCAGAAGATAAAGAAAGACAACACTAGAATGTTGGACAATATAATGAGAATTAAGGCTACAATGCAGGTAGATAAGCTCGAGTAGGACTTTGAAATCCATCTGATACGGAAGAGTATGATTTCGAGGTATGAGACACCAACGATGAACAAAAAAGTGGAGTTTAAGAGGCTTAATAAAAAATATTAAAGCAGTAAAGATGTGTATAAGCAGAGCTAGAGGAAGAGCAGATCGCTGAAACCTAATTCTTATGGGGGATAGCCATCGGGATAACATTTCATTGTTACAGGTTCTCGTTCTCTCACCAGGAAAACACAATATTGATATTTTTTGCTATCTACATTTAACAAACACTTTACTACGTCATTCAATATTTGAATATTGAATATAACACTCTTAATATAACATCACTAGTGCTTAAACATAACTCTTATCTGGCTTCCTTTAATCCATTTACACTTCTACACTTTAATATACTGAGGATTATGCACCTTGTAGTATTCACCATCGATCTGCAAATACGTCTCCATAGTAGAATCCGAATGTTTAAAGTTTATGTAGAATGGTCCTGGACCCTGAGTCAATTTAGATGATCTGCCTGATAGCACCTTCTACAACCCTAAATGCAGTTAACTCTTGAAACTGACGAACTCTAGCTATCCGTCACCAAAATCCTGTTACTTGAACCCTACGACAGAACTGCTTTCTAGACCCAATTTATTGCTACTCCAGACTTTGTTAGCTCCTCCCATAAAACTAGTTGAATTTAGGCACAGTATATTACGGAATCCTTTTTTGAGGGCTTTAACATTACCGTATTAGGCTAAGTTACTCAACAAGTACCTTAATTTGTGTGGAATATGATTTGTTTACAGGACTACTTAGCTTAGAGCTAGGGTTACGTCAGAACGTCTGCATCAGCAACTTCATGCTACATATTTTAGATTAGTTCGTCGACCTTCTTAGATCGCTTGAACAGCTTAACCATTCCGATGCAGGCGTAGCATAACAGGTTAGTAAATACAGATTTGGTTCGATGACGATCGAAACTGTACCCGATACGGGCATCTATACCGACACTAAAATAGTTTGAAAAGCTTCGCTTGAGTAGTTTCCTCTCGACAATTACATCCTTCTTATTCTTTACCCTCATGATATCCCCATCTTCATACAGTGCCATTTCGAAATCCCAAATATCATACTTCTTTATTTAACTGTGCAGCCACTACCCTACCAGATTCTTTAATCCACCAGGGCTCCAGCTGGAGAAGGAGGCTGAAGTAGATCCCCATCCCAACGTCCTCGAAAAATCGTTGCCAGTACCAATAGGTATAATACCAAAAACCACTTTTGATACATCAGTGCCTGCCTTAATTATCTACTCCACCACCCATAAGACACTTCCATCTCCCCCACAAATAACCACTCTCATATCGTATTGATCTTGAAATTGCTTAACTGTTGTGACACCTTTTTATCTGTCATGAGGATCGAATAGGTCGAATAAAAACACTCGAATAACTGGGCCTCTATCAAGTTTGAAAGTGACCTCCTCTGAAGCTAAGGTTAGGTACTACTTTCCAATGTTACTTCCACTTACTGAGTTGACGAATAGAGCGAACGCTACCTCTTTCTATTGCATTATACGATAACTTTATCATAAAGATTTCGTGTAGCCGCCATACAGACTCAAGCAGTTGGTGAAACTCGCATAACGACATATAAAATAGATATTACATAGACTCATGCAAAGTACGTCTATTAAACTTCAATATTAATAGCAAACTGGGGGGAAGCATCGATAGCAGCTTGACAACATAGATGGAGGTAAGATTGGCAAGATTGGAAATTAATGGAAATGGAAGAAATTATTGGGCAGTTGTTTACACTTCCGAAGATGAATTCTAAAGTTGGTGATATAATTGGTGGTTTGAGAAGACTCAGACAACTCCAAGCACCATCCATCATGTTAAATACGCCTCAAATCGTCCCATAAATTAACACGCTAACTATTCATATAAATGATCTAAATGTGGTGTATTTTCAGTAATCTGACTATCCCCTTTATCTTCAAATTCCACTCCAGCCTGAAAGGTTAGTTCTAATTTCTCGCAAAATTAATTCAAGGCTCAATCGTTCTTTAGGCTTAACGACAGTTTCATGATCTTTATTGATCAATAATGGTGAGGGTTGGAAATTTTATTCCATTAATAATTAGGGGTAAATCATATCCACATAAATCCAATTTAGTTGGTATGAGCTAATTGTTGAGGTTATCAGAGGGGCACCCAATTTTTGGGAAGGGTATTTTATCTAATTATTGGGGCCTTGATTTTGTTTGAGTATGATCAGCTCTTTACAGTTTTTTATTTAAATGAACAAGCTTAGCACTCACAAGAAATATATTCTGAAGGATGGGAAGTATATTGCCCAGGAAAGAGACTCAGCCGACAACCAATCCGTTGGAGTGAGGAGCTAAATCGACTCAAATCTTCATTTTCTCAAGAGGAGTTCTATCGGCCCACAAATGCCTTCTTCGAGGAATACGCATACAGTGAGGCCTGGGCTAAGTGTTTAGATGACTACTAGCGCCATCTACCCTAGAAAATCGGACTACATCCCCAAACATTTCACCAGTCGAAAAATGAATGGAAATGACACCAACTCTGTGAACCAATCGCTACATAAAATTTAACACAACTCTAAAGCACCGAGATTGACCATCGGCACTACAAATTCTCGCCTGGCTGTTGAGCATTTCGCTATAGAGGCCAAGTCTAATCTCAATTCCGACGAAGAAGATTAACTAAATCTTCCAAACAATCACCAGGGGGGTCAAGCCCATACCAGCAATATCAAAAACGTTGAGGATTCGTATGTCGATGGAAAGTTACTCGAATCAACCATTTTGAACAGAGAGCTGGCCTGCAAACTGAAATTCCAAGCAAAGGAAGAAAGTCAATATCGGTTATCTGCCCAGCAAGAGATTATTTGGCTTAAGAGGATGTTGGAGGACAGGACGAGAGACCTGGAAAGGGCCTCAAATCAAAATAACGCTATGCAAAATTAAATTTTATTTTTAAAGGAGAGGATAACATCCTTACAAAGAAACAACCATACTTTGTAAATTGAAAATACCAAGAATAAGCTCCAAGTATTTACTGAGAACGAACTGATTTAGCTGTGCTGCCCATAGGAGACAGTACTGAACACTGAGCCTGAAATCCAAATAAATATTCGGAAGCTTGAGGAGGATATGGATAAGATAAGAGCTGAAATCGCAAAGCTAGAAAAGTAAAACCCATTTTCGGATACCCGTAGCGAGAAAATAACTGCTGGTTATCAGACAATGTCAGAGAAAGGTTAGGGTGGAAATCATGATAAAATCGCCCAGCTGAGAAAGCATTTGGCTGAGAAGAGGAATATGCTGGAGGCTCACCATTTCGGTTCATAAACAAAACAGTCTTTGAAGAAGTACATTACTAACATTGTGGAGAGGTCTAAGGCTGACCAGATTGTAATTCAACAACTGAGAAGTGAGATAGGCTCTAAGGACCAGCTCATTATTGAGATGGATAAGCTTATATTGGAGATCAATTCCCAGTTGGCTGTATTCAAGAAGGAGCTCGTCAGACATGAGGAGTTAGAGAATAACACTATTAGATAAATGAAGCTCAGTTTCTTGACTAATCATACTGTTGCCCCTACACCTGATTCAGCTACTCCCCTGTCAGGATCGAGAGTGGACCACATCATCGAATCTCCTATCAGAAGACCCTTAAAATTCCATGATGAACCTGAGACTCTTTAACACAGTCGCTACCACTAAAATTATACTTCTGGAGGCAGATCCAAATTAACCGAGCCCTAAGATTGTGCCCTTATCGGCAGACTTGAGCAAGAATGCTACTCCAAGCAACGAATAATCTAAATGTACGAGGCCTAATTCCTCCGGATGAGAGAGGCACTGGAGACCCAGTACGGTGAGCCCTACTCAGTAGAGACCGAACCTCACGAATACATCTAATACGAGATCGAGTACTTATTTCCCTTAACCCAGCTACAAACCACAGCTACACGAGGTCGATAGCTCTTTAACTCTTACACAAAAGAAGTTTGGCGATCACACTCGACCCAGTGTGATCATCGTCAAGCGATCTTCACATAATTGATTTTAGATAAGTTAATTGGATTACAATATTATTGGGTATGCTCCAACAATAGACCACGATTATAATTTTATCATGAGTAGGGGAGGACTTTCGCACAACAGCGCAGACACTTACGTAGGCAACGAGTTCGGAGATAAGGTGAGCTTTACGGTTGGCTCCTCTTATATTGTTGGTGAGAGTTCGTAATCATGCAGGAAATTTAATTGGTCTGGCGAGAGGATTGTACCTGGGGTACCCCAGATCATTCAAAATGCCCAAAAAACTCATCATGAATAACTTCTTCAATGCTTTAGGAAAGGAGAGCTCCCGATACGGCAATGCGTTTGCAGGAGCAGGACTTCTGTATTATGTAATGGGTAGCACCCTTAACAATCTATTTGAGGATGAGCTAGCTGAAGTGCCTAACATTCAGAAAAACATTCTATGCGGAGCTCTCACCGGTGGTATATACAAATCATTGAAAGGACCTGTAGGATTTGGAGTGGGTGGTATGGTGGGAGCAGCCATCATATTCACCATGACCAAACTTTCTTAATACGCTAATCGCAAGGGTTATGCGAGCTTCTAAGTGAAGTTCTGAACGATATTTATGTTCTGTTTAGCTCAACCTCTCAGCTTAATTGCTCAATATTTATGTTGATAAACCAGTCTAAGATCAAAGTCTAAGGTTCTCGATGATAATGGAGGATGCCCCGCCGCCTCCGTTGCAAATTGCTGCCAGTCCGTACTTTCCTTTCTTTTGGTTGAGGACGGTCATCAGGGAGAGGATTATTCTGGCTCCACTCATACCGATTGGATGACCCATAGCTACTGCACCACCATTAACGTTAACCTTATCGACTGGAATATCCATCAAACTGAGGTTGGCTAAAACCGTAGCTGCGAAGGCCTAGTTAATTTCGATAGCATCCATCTGAGACATTTTGAGCCCTGTATAATCCAAAGCTTTGTTTCCAGCATCACTTGGAGCAATACAGAAATCGATGGGGCTGACCTAAGCATCTGCATATCCAACAATTCTTGCCAGTGGTTTAAGATTCAGCTATTTAACCTTTTGCTCAGACATGAGAATGATTGCACAAGCGCCATCATTAATTTTACTGGAATTGGCAGCCGTAATCGTTCCATTTTTGCTGAAGACAGTCTTCAGAGTTGCCATCTTATCCTTGTTGAACTTCTTGTGTTATTAGTCTTCGGTTAAGAGCTGTCCTTTCTACACTTCTACTGGCGCAATTTCATCCTTAAACTTGCCATTGGTTGTGGACTCTATGGTTCTCTTGTAGGATAGAATCGCAAAGTCATCTTGGGCTTGACGAGTGAGCTTGAAGTCTCCGACTGTCTTCTCTGCGCAGGATCCCATTGGAATGTTGTGGTAGGCATCGGTTAGACCATCGAAAGCAAGTGCATCAAGGAGTTTTTGTTCACCAAACTGATGTCCTTTTCTGTACTAAGAATAGATCACCAAGTACGTTTGGAACGTAGAAAGGAGCGTTTGACATCGATTCGAAGCCTCCTGCCAATACTACATCGTTAAGGCCAAGACCGATACTAGTGGCGCCAACCATCACTGCTTTCATTCCAGATGAGCAGACTTTATTTATGGTGGTGCAGGGTACAGTAGGATCAACTCCACCCTTGATGGATGCTTGACGAGCTGGTGCCTGTCCCATCCCAGCAGAGACCACATTACCTAATAGAACTTCCTCAATATGCTTAGGATTAAGTTTGATCTGCTCGATAGCTGCTTTGATAGCGATACCTCCGAGTTCGGGTGCAGGTATTTTACTAAGCTTCCCCATGAAAGTGCCGATGGGAGTTCTCTTGGCAGCCACTATATAGGTGGTTTTTCCAAAATTCTTTTTGGTTGCGAATGTAGAGATATTCCTGAAGAGCATATTTAATATTTAATAGTGGCTGAGATGAGCAAAGGATGGGACTGGGAAAGATTCATTTCATGGGCATAACAAAAAGGCTTCAAGACGACAAACAAAATGCACAAGTGGGCAGTCAATATTTGTGTTATGTTCATCGGTTACCAGGTGTTCTCTTTTCTGAGAAGCTATAATGACTTCTTCCTGCATGCCAGGAAAATCGATATACAGCAGGCATCGGAGAGTCTGAAGGAGATAGATGAGGGGCAACCTCTAAACCGAATAATAAATGAGAGTAAGGTGAGCCGATAATAACGATGAATACTGTGTGAATTGAAAACTAAGGATATGTACGTCAGGATTATCATTTTTTCAATATTTTGTTTATCCTCGACTACACCTAGGGGTCTAGTCGAAGCAGATCCTTCAGCCTGGATCTATTTTGCTATTAGGGCTAGCTGCCTGCGAAGTATCCCTAGAATTACATGCTCCGGTTGTTGGTGATATCAATTCTCATGGCATCGTCGTGAGGGTTGTGTTAGTGGTCGTTCTAATGCTCAGATTATTGCTATTGACGCTGACTTCGCTAATTTTAAGTATTGAGGTCCACCTAACAGCCCACTACTTCCTGGGTGAATACCACCCCGAAACTGTTCCTTTTGATCCAGGGAGCATCTGGCCTTGGCTAAGTTGAATTAACATTTAGTTTTAATAGTTGGTTTTAGGATATTTGGAGTTCAGTCTACGGTGGACTGACCTTTGGTAGGCAGAAAGACAGCCTGAACTCGTAGTCAGGGAACTGCTAGATAGATACTGCAGGGAAGATCGAGCAAAGCCTGTTGTTAACTGGATAGGGTGTGATATCTGTAAGAGAGCTAGAAAATCCAGATTATTTACTGATTTAAGTAGGTTTGAACAGTGGCTTGAACGTTTAATAGTCGAGTAGGGGAGCAGCCTCAGCAATATTCCCCAGCATCAAATGAGCTACCCCAATATTGTACTGCAGTTCCTCCGCAGTTACAATCCTATTATCGAATACTTCCTAGTTATCTATCTCAGTTTAGGCGAGATGTTCCAAAGACCCCTCAACCTACTTCATCCGGTAACTTTCTTTGAAGTATTCTAGTGCCTTCTTGTAGTTCTTCAAGTAAAAGTAGAATAGACCTTTGTAGAAGGTGCAGTCGGAACGGGTAAAGATATGCCCATTGCCTTGCACTTTAATCTCTGTATTCTTTATCCTTGTTAGAGCGTTAACGAAGTTGTCATTACTGCTTTTGCTGGCCTCTCTCAGGGACTCTAGACAGCCCAGATCGAACGGCATGCGGGTGTCTCCACTATCTACTATCTTCATCATATCCTTCAGACAGAGATTGAGCTATTTGAGGATGAGATAGCACTTGGCTCTCTCTAGCAGTACAATCACTAAATAAGAGAGATTTTACTGTTGCGATCGATGCTCTGGTAGTTGCTGTACGCTTTAATAGCGTCCTCTGCGGCTCCCATTGAAAATAGGAGTCTGCCAGCCAGGATATGAATTTATGGGTCGAGAGGCTTGTAGGAGAAGTAGTTTTGGAGATCTTGAAGTGCTTTCTTCTTCTCTCCAAACAGCAGGTAGCATCTAGCTCGATTAATGTAGGCCTCAGGGATTTACTTCTAAGCCACTACATCTTAGTCCTGGGGTGCAGTTGCTTACTTCTCTCTTAGATCTTTCATTAGACTCACGCAATTGCTGAAATCGCTCGATGCCTCTCTATACTTCTCCATTCCAGCATAAATCAATGCTCTCAGATAGAAATGCTTAATTACATGGTCATCCGACTTCTAAATAGCCTTCTCCACATCATCTAGCGCCTATTTGTAGTAGGTCATCGAGTAGTAGATAGCTGAACGCAGAAAGAAGCTGTTACAGTTGGTGTCTTCCTTCTAAATAGCGAGGGAAATAGATTAGAGGGCTGCCTGCATAATCTCACTATCCTGAGGGCTGCTCTGAACGAGTGTTCGGTTGAACATAGTTATGAAAGTCAGGCTCTTGTAGATGTTGGTATCTGATATGGCTGGTCTCATGCTCTCAGCAGATGAGAATTTGGCCAACCCATCCTCATACTTATTATTAAGTGTTGCTATTAGCCCCTCTAATAAAAGCTTATTATATTGTGAGGCTGAATCCAGCGCAAACCCTTGTTTCTCCAAAGTCTCCAGATCATGTAGGGAGTGCGTGTACTTCGATTGGCAGAAGTAACCGTAAGCCCTAAAGCTGTAAGCCAGTGGTTTAATATAATCGTAAAGATGCTGCTTTTTGAGGAGGGTACTCAACAACTCCACCCCTTTCTTGATCTTCTTCTTCATCAAAAACGTACTTCCATCTGTAAACAGCTTTATCTTCTCCAGTTGCTTTTTGTCTACCTCAAGAGAGTCAGCCCGCTACAAGGTATAACTAGCCCCGTAAAAATCTCTCATCTCTATTTTAATACGGGCGATCTAGTGGATTGATTTGGTTACTGCTTTCTTACAGCTGTTGTGTTTGATTGCCTGTTCATAGCATAAAATAGCATCGTTGTAGTTGTGTGTTTTGAAGAAGATGAGTCCTCGAAGTAAATCGGCAACTGAGTTCAGCTGATCGTACTTGAGGATCTAATCGAGATCTTATTATGCTTAGGAGTATCTAGTGCAGTCTATGAGGGCTATTGCTCGTTTGATTCGAGTGGAGTGATCGGAAGGATTTATTTTGAGTGTTTTGTTGTAAAACTAAATGGCTTAGTTATGTCGAGATAGGGATCTCAGGCATTAGGCCATAGAAACGTAGCAGCTTATTTTGGAGGGATCATGCTTTAGACAGGACTTAAGATCCTAAAGAGCCTCAACATATTTCTTCTGTTTAATGAGAAGTTTCCCCCTCAAAAATAGAGCATCAGAATGCGATGGGTACCTATCCAAAGCAGCCTGCAGCACTCTGAGTGAGCCATCAATATCCCCAAGCTTCTTATAACAGACAGCTAGTATAATGTACACTGCTTTGGAGTCCTCCACCTTCTCTGCTAGTCCGTTCATATACTAAATAGTTTCCTGGAAGTTCCCCAACCTAAAGTAGCACAGCCCTATGCAATAGAGTATATCGGGATCCTACCTTCCAAATATTTTCATGGCCTGCTTATAACAGTCAATAGCCTTCGCAAACTTATTTTGGTTCATGTTGCGTTTGCCCTCTTCGACTAGCGACTTTAGTTACTTAGCTGAGACTGGAGCCCTGTTGAGCTGCTGGAAGGAGAGCTATTTTATTCGCAGGTTGTGATCTTAGTCGTTACGATGAACTGATTCATTCAGGTTTTGAAGGTTGAACTCTAGGTGCTTAGCGTGTCGAGCGTTTGCGAGGGTTGACGACGGTCGATCTAACTTTTCAATCTTGGATACTTTTGTACTTCCAGGCTGACTCCTGGATTTTCTGCTTCTTGCTGCGTTCCGGAACTAACGCTTCTAAGTTTATCTCTGACAACTAGGATTGACGCTGTCGGTTCATCTGCCGATCACTACTCCGGTTACGCTGTTTCTTATCCTCCTGTTTGGAGAGGGACTCTGCATGAAATGGTATGATACTTTTATTAGATTTGGGTTTGGAGCTTTTGCAGATGGAGGGTGTAAAACACTTCCTCTAAATATTGTCATGGAGGGATCGCAGTGGCCGACCCAGGATATCGTTCTGGCGGACAGTATCGAATGATTGTTTTTAGTTTGATCTTCCTTTCCTAGACATTTGAACAATCTGTTAATTATTACTCACTCTCATAATAATAATTTGCAGCCAGTCTAAATACTACCAAATTTACTCGGCTTACTTTAGGCTGTGTAAAACTATACACATATTTGATGGAATTGGTTTTTGAAGGAGGAAGGGGAGGGACCTAGTGAAGAGAGTTCGGGTGAATGGAGATGGGATTAGATGGTTTGTATGGTGTTTTGTGTTTAGGATTAGTTGGTTTATGAAATAGGTATGTTAATAACTCTGTTTCAATGACTACTGATTTGGACTCCGTAATTCGACCTTATCATAAAATAATCAATAGTTACACTGTCTCAAAATATTCCCGACAGAGTTCTGTCTGATAGACAATACCAACTGAATTTATCTCGCGAAGGGTTTAAAGGATTATTCACCAACTCTTCATAAACATTATTTATTCATTC
>JAOXNN020048197.1:0-35898 GCA_028571205.2 Hydropsyche betteni | reverse complement strand
TAGTGTGACTTACCATGTTGATGAACAAGCGAAGATCTGCCTGCATATATAGCCAAATACCCACTTAAAATACTTGGATAGTGTTCAGGAATGAGCTAATCTCAGCCATTTGCTAAGAACTTGGCAGTCCCGACTTTATTTTCAATTATTAAATCTGGTTTTATAGCTGCACCAGATCTTCACGATAAAGGTTGTCAGGACTATCGTAAACGAGGGCATAGGTTAGTTTGAAATGTTTTGTCTTGCCCAACACTTTGCGAATGCGGCGTAGTCGTGTTTGCCTCTCCATAGTTTAATTTACAATTAAGGTAAAGTTATGCAGAGAACTAGGCATAAATTAGGCTGTCTACAAACAGTTTCAATTTAAAATTTTGGTGGCATTATTCGTTGAAGGACTGCTTTAGTTTTCTACACTATCGATAAAATTAATTAATAATATCTATTTAAATGAGCTCATCAATCAGCTTCTGTTACGTAAGCTGGATACTTGCTTACGACAGTACTCCAGTCGCTAAACTGCTCCGACAAATCGAAAATAATTTTGACTACTTCAGCAGAAGGTACTCTCACCTGCTTAAGGGTGTTTAGCTATCTGAGTGTAACTGTTCCGTCCTTGTCGGTATCGTAGTCCACAGTAATAGCAAAGGGAATTCCGATTTAATCGGTTCTTGCGTATCTCTTTCCAATATTTTGGGATCCATCATCAACCTTGCATGTTATCAAATGCCTTTTCAACTCGGTTCCTGAATTAAATATTCACTACTTAGCTTTTGAATATGCTTGTCAAATTTCTCATCGTTTTGAAGCGGCAGAATGGAAACTTTAACAGGAGCAATCTTGGGTCTGAGGGCGAAGTAGGTTCTCTTCTCGTCTCTAACTCTGAAAGAGTGTTCCAGCACGCAGTAGAGGATTCTTCCCAGTCCGAATGAAGGTTCGATAATATGGGGAATGTACTTCTCTTCCATTATGTTGGCCATCTTCTGCTCAAACTCTACGTTATTCTTATCCAGTTTGAATGTAATTCCTTCGACTACTAAGTCTTTCTTTCCTTCTTTCTCGAATTCTTCCTTTAAAACAGATCTTTATTCTTCAGATAGCTTGTCTACATAGCTTTGTAGTTTTTGCAGATCTTTTTTGTACTCCTTTCCCATAACTGCCTTATTTAGGTTAACAGAGGTCTGTTTAGTAGGCTTGGCTTCCTTGAATCTTCTAGCTGCCAACAGTTTATGACCAGTGGCTTCAGAGTGATGGCCAAGATCATAGGCGCTTCTATCAGCACAACTTACACATTCGATCCATCCGAACGAAGTTTCAATTTCGGTATCCCAGCAATCTTGAGCGTAGTGGGCTCTCTCGGTCTTCGAGAGTTGTCTGAGTCTAATCATGTCCTTGTTGACTCCGATTTCAATCAAAAATAGATAAATTCTTGCAAGGAAATATCCGAGAGTTTGATTATGTACTGTATGGTCGTCAACTGCCTTTCCGATTTCAATCCATTCAAGCCCTTTACCTGCGACCTGAGCAGGTTGGGATAGGAGAGGCAACTTCATCGTTTTGTAGTTTTAGAACTTGGGGTGAGACTTGTTCTCAGGGTCAACAAAGTGCTCAATCTCGGCCATCTGGAACTCTCTAACTCTCAGCAGTCCGTTTCTAGGGGCGATTTCGTTTCTGAAACCAAGCCCAATCTGAGCTGAGGCAAAAGGCATTCTTCCACCATTATACTCTAGCAGTTTGGCAAAGTTGACGAAAATACCCTGAGCAGTTTCAGGCCTCAGATATCCGACGAGATTTGAGTTGGGTCCGATAGAAGTCTTGAACATAAGGTTGAAAGGCTCGGGATCAGTGAGATCATTTCCTGTGTCTGGTGCTTTTATTTTCAAGTCGTGGAAGGCTGCAGTCATCTCCTCCTTCGACATTCCGTCAGCCTTAAGTAAATAGTGGTTGATTTTTTTTGTGTCCTCCTCCGAAAGTTTATCTTTTTCGTTTTTAAGCTTGTTTTCGCATATCTACATAGTCGCTATCTTACCTCTGTCAAGACCTTGTCAGCTCTGTGACAGACATTATTGACGACGTCCTTAACCATGAGATCTGTGAATTTGGCCACGTGTCCCTAAATCAACCATCAACTTACCGATGCTTCTAGCACAGATGTTGGGGTGACGCAGGTACCTCTAATCTCCAACATCTCCTCCTCGAGGATGAAGTGGTCGCGCCAGAGTTGTTCGATGTTGGTTTTGATGGCACATCCAACAGGTCCGTAGTCATAGAGTCCGCTGCATCCTCCGTGTATTTCGAAGGCCTGGGTATAGACGAACCTCCTCTTGACAAGGTCGTCCAGTAACTTTTTGTTTTTGATGAGGGTCTGCATTAGCAGTTGGGTACCTCCTTGGTGACAGATGGTTACATCAACTATTTTTCGCAACTAAATACAGATTTGAGCTCCAGTTGAAATAGCCTGCCCCCCAATTTTAAAAAACGACTTCCTAGCATATCACACTAAACTTAATTCTGCTTATCTATTAGTCCACCTTCACTGGTGCCTAGAATATTGCAAAGACAGTGCGGCAGGATTTTCTATAAAAGAATAATAACAAGGATAGTTAAATCAGCATTTTAGGAGGCTGTGTGTAGGGATGTAATTGGCGCCTTTGACAAGAAACCCTCCATTTGGCGGGGGAATCCTGGAGTATTGCCCTTGTTCCACCTGTACGATGTACTTGGGTTCGATGTACTGCAGCTAACTGAGTTTATGAATCGTTATGCCTTACTTGAGTTTCCCTTCAGTTAAAAACTACTCAGTAGTGAAGAACAGCTAAGTATTCTCTAGGTTGCTAATTATGTTTTAGTTGAATTTTAGTCGACGACAACGCACAGAAACCATAAACCTTTTCTAGATTAACTCTACCAGCTCAGTGTCCTTCTTCTCCTCTTCAAAGAATATGGTGGGCTCCAACTTCTAGACGAGAGGGACGAAAGGGTAGATAGTTTTCTAGTCTTCTATTGGGTGCTATTAGTGGGCATACTCAGGCTAATCCTGCTGCTCATCTTCTGATGTATCCGATCGACTATCCTGTTCTTTCATCTGGGATATGTCCTACTTAGCGTCAGGCTATGGCTGGAATATGAGGTCAGACACTACAATTTTGTCCCCCGATAGTTTTTTCTTAAAGATATCAATAAGTGTAAGACAGTTTCGTAGGCAGTTATCTGTATGTTTGGGTTCCATCACAGAAATATTCCTTCCTTTGACTTACTTGTTTCTGAATTTGGATATGGTAGGCAGCGCAAATATCTCGCCTATTTCCTCAGTTTTTAGTTTAGAGTGGTTACCAACCAGAATGATTCGGGTTTTAGTATTAAAATTGAAGTAGGGTTTCTTCAGTAAGGCCTCTATCTTCTCAAAGTACTTACTGTACAACTCCAGAGGGATACTAAAAAAGATAGTTCTTTTAGTGATAATAGTCTGGACCTTGCTGGGGATGTACCTCTTCATGAAGTTGTTCACCTGGGCCTAGTACTCGTGTGAAAGGGTGTCCACCAGTCCGAAGCACAGTAAAGTGCTCACCTTATTAAGTATTTAAGTTTTGATTTACTCAGCAAGTTAGATACTGGAGCTGTGTATGATGTAAGACTTGATCTTCGTGATGAGTTCAATATCTAGTTAGTAGAGCTGTTCCATCTTCCTAATACTAGGCTGCAAAGATTTGATGACCAGGTTGAAGATTGTCCTCGAGAATCTTTACTTCTTTTTCGACAGTCTGTTGCTACCTTCATCCCAGAGCTTCACCACTACCATCACCGAAGATTTGAGTTACTTAATGTGTTTCTGAAAGTTCTCCTCACTGATATCCTATTTTTTGGCATATAACTGGTCTTTCCCTATATAAATGAAGTGCTTTTTGAGTCTGTCCTCCACGATCTTAGAATGCCAGACGGCCTTCTTCGCCACATACGGTATCCTCTCCACCAACAGATTGTTTATCATTCCCTTCAGCTTCGGCAGCAACTCCCTCTTCTCGATAGACTCTCCAGTAATCTTACAGTCATCCCCCTCACTAGTTTTGGTTATCTCACAACCAAAAGTAACTTCCACATCCCTTATCTTCTTACTGTACACCTCCCAGAATACGAACTTAAGCTCTGTTGGTATGAAGAATATATAGGAGCTCTTCCCCATCTTTTTAAGTTCATCGGGGGCTGGAGCAGTGGTAGTAGAGGAGATCTCTGACGGCTATTCGGGTAGTTACTGCTCTTATTATGAGGATTCACTGTCACTGCTAGAGTCCTAGCTGGATAGGATCTCTTTGGATCTGTTTGAGACATTATAGAAGTTTTGTTGGTGAAGGTCTAGCTCCTTCTTCGTCTGGAATTCCATCCTTATCAGCATGCTATCTACATCCAACTTGGCCAGAGCATCGCACTCCCTCAGTAGCTGTTTTGGGGTGGTGAACTTCTAGCTGGAGTAAGTATGAGACATTTATAATATCTAAATACCACCTTAAAACTAACTACACCCAAATCATAACATTAAAACCTATGATAAGATGTATTAATAATATTCGGCCAGTTCCAACCCCCTAATGAAATATAATATTTATGAATAATAGCTCTAGCAAACCCTTCAACGAATAGAAAAGTGAGATAGCTCTAAACAGTAAGACTGCGGATAGGGTGGACATGATATTGAGTGGGATGGGATTGAAGGTGGGGGGAGAAGCCGACAAAAAGTAACTTACGGATATTCTTTATAACCTGGGATACCCTAGTTCGGAACAAGCCCATCTGCACTATCGATGCGATAGGGTGGGCAACCACGACCTTAAAAAAACAGAGGCTGAAAGGGCACTGCAGAAAACACAGGTAAGAGTTATAGATATTTAGCATAAGCAATAAAAGGTTGTGTGTCCGTGCTGCGGCTTCAGATAACAGCAAGAGCATATTCCAGTGTGCACCAGTTTCTAGGCTGTCCCTCGGTTGGGGCACTCTATCGACCTATTCTTCCTTACCACTCGGCATATCATTAACCTACTACTAATAATGGTAGTTGTCTACAGTGGGTACGCCCTAGCAGTCAACTACCTAGGTTCTACAACTACCTGCAAAAGCTCTCTATATTGCTACCTATCCTAAGGAGCCAAACAAACTAACCAGACAGTCACAAATTCTAACAACTATGTGATACAGTCGTGGTTGGGTGTAGCTATGACTATTCTGTGGGGGTTGTACTTCTTCTACATGAGCTATAAATAACGGAAACTAGAACTGGAGTCTGACAGACAAACCAAAAGTGCTTCTGATTTCAGTATTATGGTATAGAACATTCCTGTAGATTTCACTAAGTAAAAGTTCGAGTAAGCACTGGTGGAGAACTTTAAACATGTAAAGACCATCCCAATCGCTCTGAGAGGTGAGCCTGTGGTATGTAAGTATAATGTTGCCAAACCATTCTATATGAACGAACAGGATCTGCAAGATAAATAACTGGAGGATCTCCAGAAGGAGTACAAGGAGCAGCTCAATCTATTGAGAGAGTGGATATCGGATAGAATCGACAGTGAGGCAACCTCATTTAAAAACAGTAAATAGTAGAGATAGAAGATCTACTAGAAAATAGTCAAATTAAAGGGAGATATGGTAGAGCGATCGAAGGTTCTACTGGAGAAGGTGCAGGCATAATACAAAAAGAAACTAGAGAATGAGGTGACCACAACAGCGTTCGTAACTCTAAGGAGTTCTCTTACAGCCAGAATGATGTTCAAACTTAATAGACAGGAGGTCAGTGACAGAATTAGAAGGTTCTTTACCTCTCTAGCCGTCAGCTAGACTCTTCCTATTAAAGGCACCAGAGTAACCAGAGCTCCCTAGCCATAAGACGTCATCTGGGGCAATATTGGTGTACCCGAATGCTAGATTTTTTGGAGAAAACTGCTCACCTTTACAGCTACCTTCATTATTCTAGGAGCGAGTTTTGCCGCCATCTATGGGCTGTCTGTCGCTCAAGCCCAATAAGCAGGTAACCCTACCCTATCTTTAATAATCTCCATCGTCATCACAGTAATCAATATAATTATCGGAAGTAACAGTATTCTTATGCAGTTGTCATCAAGGTGCTGACAGTCAAAGAGAAGAACTTCACTACCACTAATTATCAGAGGAGTCTGGCTCTCAAAGTCATATTCGCCCAGCTGATGAACTCTATTCTGGTCACTTTTATGGCTAGCTACTACATCAAGGGCAAAAACACCATCTACGTCCAGGGAGGACTAGTTGAGGATGTATTCTTCGTTGCAGTTAGTAACTGTGCACTCAGTCCCATTCTCAGAGTTATCGATTTCGGGTACTATATTAAGAAGCTGCTGGCAAAGTATTATAATCGACCAAGTACATATAATGTTATGTAGTCCCTATGCTCAAATTAAGCCAGGAGGAACTCAATACAGCTCTAGAAGGTCCCTAGTTTTAAATCGGATTCGAGTATGTCTACATAGTGAAGACTTGCATGTTCACTGCGTTCTTCGTATCACTGCAACCGCTGATTAGTGTTCTAGGCCTAATTGGCATACTCTTGATGTATTGGGCCGAAAAGTACGTTCTCTTCAACAGAGCCAAAAGACCTCCTCCCGGCTCAGACATCATTAACTCTTCTATGTGCCAACTGATCTATTTGTGTCCTTTGGCATTCGGACTGGGTAACCTTACCTGGCCCATATTCATACCTGGAGGAGCCCCATACTCTGCCCTCATTCCTAACCTTGTGACAGTGGGAATCTCTATTCTATTGTTCATAGTGCCCCTGGAAGCTATTTGCGGGTGCTGCGTCAACGAGGATGAACTTGCAGAATCTGAGATGAAGTTCGAGAAGGAGAGAGTATTCTTTACAACCTAGTACGACAGGAGAAATCCAGCAACTATCAAACAAGGCTACGAAGACTACGTAAATTACTTGCAGGAAATCAAAAAGAAAGTTGATGATACCAGCACCAAAGCATCAGACGACTAAAATGGAGAGCTTAAGAATAGGCTTGCAGATCTATTTGTCAATCAACAGCAGCAACAACAGCAGCCACAGGGATTTACAGGTGGAAACTTATTCTTTATGCCAGGGGGAGGATTCAACCATCACAGGCAGAATGCTGGCTACAACCCTATGACACTATTCCAGTTAGCCAATCAACCAGTTGCACCTCCTATGATGCAACAACAACAACAACACCAGTTGCCATATCAGAATCCCAATCTTCAGATACCTCAACAGCCCAAACCAAATCACCAAGCTCAAATCTTCCCGCAGCAACAGCAGCAACAAGTACCTCAAATTCCAGGTTTTGGTATGCCTCAGCAACAGTTTGGTTTTCAACCTCAACCACAACCTCAACCACAGCGGCAACAGTATGGATTCGGAATGCCCCAGCAACCTCAACAACAGTTTGGATTCGGTATGCCACAGATGCAGCAACAACAACAGTTCGGTTTCAACGCACCAGCATTCGGACAAGGAATGATGAACATGGGAATGAATATGGGAAATATGATGGGAAAAATGGGAGGATTCGGATTCGGTTTTTGATTGATATGATCACAAATATGCAAGTAGAAACATTCATTAGTAAAGTGGAATTTCCTGCACTTTCGTTTTTATTACTGCGAATTTTCGCTTCTCAATATAATCGTCGAACTCGTCCTGTCTGACCTCAATTTCATGTTCCAGAAGTTCAAAGAAATATACCTCTGAGGTGGCTCTGGGATGTGTGAGAAGTCTGATAGCCTCTTCAAACGTGCTCATTTTCAGCTAGAATTCGTAATATTTTATGAGGGCCACACCCACCTTGAACAGGTAGATTTCTCCCTCAAGGAAAAAGTTGTCCCATATGCGAGCTAAGAACTCCTATTCAGCAAAGCAGCTACTGAACACAGATAGGAACCAGTTAACAAAGAACAGTTTTGAGTTTATTTAGAGTGCCTTGAAGTGGGAAGCCACTAGTCTGAGGTTCTTCTCCACAAGATAATCAAAAAATTTCAATCGGAAATCTATCTCCAATAGGTTACCCTGGAAGAATGCCAAAAAATAGTAGCTATGCATCATGTTGGCGAAAGCCACAAATGCATCGTACTACTGCAGATACCTGGTGAACACTTCGGCTAGCTAAAGTAGATTCCTTACTAAACTTATATCCGGACGGATAACTGCCAGGACTTAAACTAGGTTGATGGCTACCGTGCTGTAGGGTAGTTTGTGGATTTCAGGGATTTACCTCTTCCGCCTACAGTACATATCGTAAAGAGATGGTGTAATTCCGAGGACGTTTCCAATTACTATGGGCCAGAGAGTTTTTCTGCTAGGAGTCGGTAGTCCATATTTCCATAAAGTCTGCAACAGAGGTGTCTTGTTTGGAAGCATGCCATCGTACTACGAACTCTGTACCTAATAAACCTAATCTCTGCTATCCTGGCAACACAAGAACCTCCTCAAAGCTTTAAGAATAGTCTGATACTTCTTCTCCTTGGGTCGTTTGAGTCTGTAGTCCCAGTGAGAATCCCAATTAGGAAATATGTCTGTATTCCATATCTCCTCTATTTTGTCCTTATTGAAATATTCCTTAAACATGTCCTACCGCTTCTTTCGCAGATTTTATCTTCTTTCTATTAGTACAGCCCCAAGGTAGTTGACCCATTTAGCTCGACTGTCAGGGTTTCTAGCGTTGAGGTCCAACGTCCTACTTCTGGTAACGATACTGAAGCACATTGAGTCAAATTCCTTCTGAACCTTGTTGAACCTCATAACTTCAGAAGAACAGCCCAGCACCAAATCAACAATTTAATTAAGGTAGAGGAACCTAGGTTTCTAGTTTGGTTCGTTAGGGTCAATCCATTGCAACATAGTCTACTCCCTATCTAGAAATACCTTCCTGGGCACTGCTTTCTGCCGACTTTTGCAATACTTCAAAAAAACATGCCCTTCCATTAGCTACACAGCAGACCTCATTTATTTTGTTATGCAGGCCACTGACACTCCAAGATTGAGCATGTGCAACCTCCCATAAATCTTCTCAATATAGTTATTCTATGTTTCGAACTATTCTCTCACTATTCTATCGTACATACCCTCCAAATATTGGATAGGTATTCTAGGACACACCGGTTGCGTATTCTTAACAAACTCCGCTTTCGTCATTTTCTTTTCTTGACTAGCATTGTGAGCATCAGTATTTAGCATAATCAAACTGTAACTCAGAATGTGTATTTATCCAGCATTGCTGAACTCATGGCTGTGCGTTTCATAATAGACCTCACTAAATACTTTGAGTATCCGCTCAATCTGCTGAGCTTCCCCTGGTAGTTTAAATTTGGAAAGTAGGCATCTCATCGCCTTATCGAACTCCAGGTTCTGGAAACCAAGGCACCTGCAATACTCCTTCAGCACCATCAACACTTGTTCCCTATTTTTGCTGAAGTACTCTCCCAATGCCACTTTATTTATCTCTTTTCTTTGAACCAAAAAACTGGCTATTGACTTAGGTTAATTCTTTATCTCTCCCTTTTCAATCCAGGTTTGAATGGCTAGGTCAGGGTTACGTGCGAACAACAACACAAACTTCTACACTTCTCTGTGCTCTACGGTTTACTGTGTAATCTTATTCAGCTACTGTTAGAGTAGCGGGGGAACGTCATCGCTTAGCATGCCCAGAGACTCCCTACCGAGTTTGCGACTACTAATAGAATTCTGACTTCGTTTCATACTGCTAAGCATGTGATTGATTTTTATCTTCTGCATTTGCCTATTTCGTATTGATTGGGCCAGTTCTCCGTTGGTTACAGACCTGGGTTCGTTACGAGGGGAGATCTCTATCTAATCGCACTAATCGAAGGGAACAAGCACTGAGGTGATATGCTGGTGATGGTTCTTGCCTTAATTCGAACAGGGAGAACCAAGAGATTCCTTCGAGATGTAGGCTAATGGTTGATTTCTCATAACCTATAAATAATTATATAACTAGGCGCTGTCATCAAAAAGCACCTCTGCTTGGTTATGTTCGTTGCTATTAAGTTATAGCTCTTAGCAATTATTATGCACTTACACAGAAGGAAGCACTCAGCAGAAGTATTCGAAATGTAACTGCACCTACTCAAGAGCGAGTACCCCAACCTAGGAGTGTACTCTGCCCAGCAGTCGGACCTCTTCCCTGAATCCATCATCTGCTTATTTATGGAGAATATTCGAAAATAGGGATCTCGAAAGCTTAAAAATTTGGGCCGAGGGCCTAACGCATCCCTGAGGGGATTTTACTATTACTGCCTCAAATGCATATACGACCTCAATAATAAGGACCTGTTAGAGCGCTTCAAACAGGAGTTGTACCCCACCTAACGTAACCTCACCACCATAACCAATATTCCAGCGGAATTCTCAAATCTAACTAGCAACCAGATGAAGAAACTAATGGTAGAGTTTATTCACGTGTTGTCTTATTGCAGTGACAAAAATAAGGTCTAAATGTATCTCAACAGATATCCAATTGTGGAGGTTGTTATGATCCTACTGCTACGAGCCATCCTCCGTGACTGTAATATCGAATGGGCAAACCAATACGATAAGCCTGTGGATTGGGTCGATGCTTTTGTGGCGCTGGGAGATATTTTTGGGGTGTAACTCAAATTTACTAACAAAATGCAAGTATGTGAGTTTTCTGATCGGCAGTTCTTCATGGTCAGGGAAAACGATTCCTTCTACATGGTCTGGCAGGATAGAGATAAAACTGAAAAGATCGATCTGGATAAAATGGAATTCGATTCTGTGTCGGTAAGCCAGCCGTCTGACCGGTAATGTGGCGATAAGGTAACAGGTTGAGTGATATAGTCTGACGGAAGCACCCCCAAATTTAAGCTTTACATCACTAACAAAAAGAAACGCCGAAAAAGTCATAAAAATAGCTTCGGTGGGGAAGTTGATACAAAGGCCTACAAATGTAATAGCCATTTAATTGTAGAACTAGGAACTTGTAGCATCCTGAACACTGAAACTGCGTTTGGCTAGATAATTAGAAAGCATAGGCTATCGGAAGATGATAATTCTTCGGCCACCTTCTAGAAATTTAAAAAGCAGGTGAATACTATGTAGGCGGATACCAAAAGGTCTCAGAAATCCAAGAAAGGATCCAAAAGCCCCGATAAACCATAAAAACCTGTTGCAGGGCCTCGGTTTCTTTAGAACCCTTAGCCAATTAATTTGGATCTTTCAGAATATTCCCAAGTTTACAAGAGCTAACGCCCCTCAATGGTAGAATAACCCCTCAAGCAGTCAATACCCACTCCTGTCTTCCGCTGGGACTAGAGATCAACATTTTCTAAATTTGCAGGTATGTGTATAAATTAGAAAATGAATGACTTCATGCAAGAGTAACAGAGGCTCTCCACACAAAACCATATATAGACCGCAAGTATCTACCCGACATCTCCTACTAGCAATACCTTCTAGGTGAATAATTCAGCAGCATTCGCCTCTAATAACTTTCTGGTGATACCGCAGCACAGAAATGACAATGTGTCCAATGTTGCGAGTGAAATGACAGATTCAGCTATTATCTAGTTACTGGAGCCGAGTGTAAGGTAAAGCTTGAAGATGAGAAAGTGTAGTATGAATACAGATGTATTATTGTGGACCGATAAAAAAGTAAGTTACTCATAATTTAGACTTAAACACAACCGCGCTCTTCATTAATGATCTAAAGTAACCAACCATCTTTTATAAGAAGATAGAAACCACCCTTTATGTCTGATTCTGTAGTCGGGGTGGTCAACATGCCATTTAACCAGTAAATAACCTAGAACAATCTTGAAGAGTAGTTCGATAAGCCGTGTGAAGGTTCGAGTAGGGATACCCTTCAGAGCAATAAGACATTATAATCTGACAAAAATAATACGTTGGTTAAGAAGCCTTCAAAAAGGTAGTCTCCCTCTAAAAAGACAGGTCCACCTACTACCAAAATTAATACACCGAGTCGTCCTTCCCAACAGATTAAGTATGAGTCATACAAACCACCATCTCCTACTCCAAACTTCTGTCATCAAGGCTCGAAATCGCCGAAACTAAGACAAAACAGCATGTTCCAACAACCAACTCAACAGCACACCGAAATCAAATCTCAAACTACCCAACAACAAATTCGAGTGAGTGAATTCCCCTCTGCTCCTAATAGTCCGAATAGTCCTAGTAGTGAGCTCAGGAAGTTCACATCAGTCATTCCCCAACCCAAAAATCTGCTTAAAAACGTATCTAAAGGCATAACTCTCAGCAGCCCTTAGATCCAGTTTACTTACTCCCACAACAGCAATACACACATGAACAGCTTTAATACTTATACAAAACCTGGGTCTGCTCAGCTGCACGCGTAGTAAAGTTTTCCTCATTATGCACGTAACGACAACCTTTTCAAAAAGCCTCCCATACCTCCTGCAAATTTCGTAAGAGCTGAGGTGAAGAGAGTTTGTAATACAAACACTAACAACACTAACTCTAGCTCTAATGGAGGTATCCAACTAAGTTTAATAAAGAAGCCCAGTCTTTAGGGCATTCGAAGCGTAACAATAAGAAGGTGATCTATCCATTATGGAAATTTTATTAAGATAAAATAACACTGTCAAGAAGTCACTTACGTGCTTCTGAACTTTAGTTTGTTGGCTGCTCATAAAGGAGGGGTATAGGCAGCGATTAGCTGGTTTGAGTGGTCTGATCGACCAGGGCTTCTGGAAGTTGTCGGTTTGGGTAGTACCTGCTCTGTGAAATTGATTCTCTTCTAATAGCCGAAACTAATTTACACTAAATGTACCTCCACTTTGGTCCTTTTTTGTTCTTGTCAGGGTTGTAATGGCCCGGACCAGGCAACAACTTTTGCTTTTAGAAATCGGGTCTGTTTTATGTTGTTGTAAAAGTTCTTCGCATTGCCTATTTTACTAGTGTATATTTAGGATTGTAGTGATCAGGAGATGGGTTTGGACGCTGGCTACCCATAAACTATTCAATATGGGCCAGAGATTTAGTCACCGAAAATTTTGGTGCAGCTGGAAGCACCTTTAGTTTTCGCTCTTCATAGATGCCTGGACCTGGGGTCTTCTAATTCTCATACAGACTCTTTCTTGGAGAGTTTGAGAAGGTGTATGAAGATACGCTTCTATATCTTAGTGTATTCTTAGGTTCGTGGGTACCAGGTGGTGGATTAGGGTCTTGCTTTGAAAGATCTATGAAGGTGTTCCTCTTGTTTGTCCCGTATCCGTATTTAGGAGCTGAGTGCTTATTCTTTAAATGAGATTCGTAATGCCCAGGCCCAGGTACTTTCGATCTTTAATTTGCATCTAAGTCATTAACGTGAGGTCTCATGGTCCACCCTTTGTCGTGAGTCTTATTATCTTCTGTAAAGTTGTAGTGAGTATAGGTGCCTGGTCCTGGTACTGCTTGATGAGTTTCTACAAAATCGACCTTTCTAGGAGTAGTTCCAATAATACAACGAGGGTTAGTAACAGTATTTACTCTCCAGGTTGGTCCTCTACTTGACTAGTGTGGATTGTACTGCCCTGGACCTGGCAAAAGTCTTTGTTTTTCAAAGTCAGGTCTGCTCTCTGTCGTAGTGAATGTATTTCTCATCGCTTCCTTAACCAAAGTGAATTTCGGGTTATAAGAGTCAGGAGATGGGTTTGGACGCTGACTACCCATAAACTATTCGATCTGAGCTAATGACTTAGTGACCGAGAATTTTGGTGCAGTGGGGAGCACCTTCAGCTTTTTCTCCTCGTAATTACCTGGGCCTGGTGTTTTTTAGTTCTCGTACAGGCTCTTTCTCGGGGAGTTTGAAAAAGTGTACGAAGAAATGCTTCTAAATCTGAGTGTGGTCTTTGGTTAATGTGTGCCAGGTGGTGGGTTGGGGTCCTGCTTAGAAAAATCAATAAAGGTGTTCCTCTTGTTAGTCCCATAGCTATATTTTGGGGCGGAGTGCTTCAGTTTCAAGTGAGAGTCGTAATGGCCAGGGCCAGGCACCTTGGATCTTTACACTGCATCTAAGTCAGTGACATGAGGTCTTATGCTGAACCCTTTACGATGGCTTTTGTTCATTTATGTGAAGCTGCTGAGCGCGTAGGTCCCTGGTCCCGGAACTGTGTGAATATCTATCATTGTGAACGCTTAAAATTATTTATCACATTGGCAACCCTGTATTTTGAATACCATATATTGAGTGTTTGTGTAACCGATGAACACTTAAATACTTTCCCAGAGTCAGCAATATTTGAGGCGTCGTATTCTCAATTATAAACATACAAGATTGTTGAGTTATTGTGTAACTTCCGTCAATGACTTCGTCAGATACATAATCAACTGAATATTATATAGGAGCAGTCACTGCTAAAAGAGCATCCACTAACCATCTATTTCTCAACGGTACCAAATAATAAATATGAAATACAATTATTAAAAACATTTTAACCCACATAAATTATAAAGCTAAAATGCAATTAGAGGTTTATTTAAATAACTACGAGTAAAGAATTTGATAAAGGAGGATAGAGTTTGGCATAATTCACCCTAGAGTAAGTAGGAAGACACCTTCGTCTAGCGGCTATGACGCCAGTTTGCTAAACTGGTTCCCTTGTGGAGCGTGGGTTCGAGTCCCTCAGGTGTCGTTTTTTACCCTTTTTAACTTATTACTCATAAACACAATCATAGTGGCTTACTTTAAGCCATAGTAAGCCCATATCCATAAAGTTCCTTAAATTCCTGGATAACCCCTCCTTTTATTTCGTAAATAGAATGGATCAGTCCACTTGGTATCGCATTCCCCATGTAGTCTGAATGGCCACAATCAATAAAATGGTTGGCCAACAGATTCCTCAGCCGATTATCCTGCCTCTGCCTCACTAACTCCTTTATGTAGTCTATAAGTGCCTTTCCGTATTTAATCTGATCTGGCCTGTGTTTTTTGTAATATATCACATTATACTCGAACTGGTGCACTGAGGAAAGCGGGGGAGGTCTCAACAAGTTCGCCATAAACTGGTTGTTGGCCAGTTCCTCTCTACTATGTACTTGATTAAATTTCTGGGAGGAGTCTACAGTTCCCTACACACTCTCCTAAATAAATTCGTAAGTGTCGTTCTGAACAACACACCACATTTTAAGGGTATCTCTCCATGAAAACATTTTCTTGTTCAGAAACTGAATAGTGATTGTACAGTCGTTGCTCAGAGTGATGCTATCGATGGCGGATGTTATGGTTTTGGCTTCTTTGTTTTAGATGGTGTTAGCAGCTATTAGTTAGAATATATTGGTAGACACGTACAGCTTGTTGCTTTTGAGGTTGAGAACTTTAAGATCGCACCCGCAGTTAAGAATTAGGATGTCGAAATTAGAGTTAATTCTGAATAGGTGAATACGACCAACAAAGAGCGGCAGATCGTATGCTTCGCCTTTAGCATTGAAGCTGTAGATGAAACCTTATGAAGAGTACACCATCAGAAGCTTCTACTTGCAGAAAGAGAGATAACCTATTTTACCCGAAATAGTTATACAAGACAACAGTTCCTTGGAAGTGCCATTCGTATAATACAGGTTGAGGATGCTTTGAGGCAGCTTTGACTATACTTCACAGTAATGATGGCTGTCTAGTCTAGTTGTATTGGACTATGCTTATAGAACAGATAGAGACAGTTTTTGCTAGAGGATAACTTTAGCCTCGACCTTAGGTTTAGGCACCTCCTTATCTACTTTCTCTACCTCGACCTACTTTGGATGAGGCACCTCCTTTTGAGTCACAGATTCAGTTTATTTAAACTCACAATCCTCCCTAATAGCCAAAGCTTGTTCCATTTTAGACTGCACTATCTCCAATTCCTTCTTGTTGACTAACATGGCAGGCATGATACGTTTCTTCCCATCGATCTTCTTAATCACCTTTTGCTCCGTAAACACCAACTCTTGAGGCTACTTGTTCTGAGTCTCTTCTTTAGCCTTAGGTGCCACTATCTGTTGCTAAGCCCTACTATCATTTCGCTAGTCATATCTGAATATCTTGAACTAGTTATGTGAAGATGCGAATGACTTCACCGATCCATAAATTCCCTCAAGGTAGGTACGTTTCTCCTCTGAGCCTATTCTCCTTCCGAAACTACTATCATTTACCACCGCAGTCACTAAGTATCGCTTGAAGGTCGAAGCGAAAATAATTCTCCCGTCGAGACTCCACTCTATATCCTCAATTAGTTAGTTCTACTAATTCAGGGATTTTAGCAGTACTATTGGTTTCTATGAAAGGAATTTCTAGCCTAGTCCCCACACACTTATATTTCCATCGTTGTCTCCAGTAGCGAAGATGTTTATCACCTCGCCATTACACTAGTAGAGGATGGGACTAAATTTGATGCAGTTTATGCTGGAAAATGGACCCATGAATATCCCTCTAATAGAAAACTGTTTGGTGCGATCGAGAGCAAACACTAGGGGAATGTTTCGATCCTCCAGTCCAGGCACCAACAGAAACCTGAAGTCTGGTGACCAATCGATCTTCCTATCATCCCTCTTACTGTAACATCTCGACGAAGGTTGAAGACTCAAATCCACCACTCTAGTCTTCTACCAGCTAGCACACTTATAAATGATTACCTCGTTACTAGCGAGCAGAGAAGCCAAATGCTTATCATAAGGGTCCCAACCAAGCCCCACAACTTTATTTTAATTTTTGAGTGTTTTGATTTTATCCTCTGTTTCTACATTCCTAATGTAAATAGATAGGTCAATATTGATACCACTAACAGCATACCGCTTAGAGTTGGGGCACCAAGTAAAGGCAGTCACCTCAAACAACTCATCCGAGAAATCCTTGTACCTGGAAAAGTATATTCCATCATACTGCCATATACTTACCTTCTAACTTCCTAGCGCCAGAAACCTCCCATTCGGACTCCACTCTATGAAATTTTGGCGGTTATTCGCCACTTTGTGTAAGGGAATCTGCTTATAAACTATCGTATTGTCCTTCAGCTCATACTTCACTACCTTTATGGCTGCACTCTAGTTGCCACTGCCGAACACAATAGTGTTGCCGTGAACTGACAGATTTTTAATTATTTCAGTGTGGAATGGAAACAGCTAATATTTCAGTAGGAGAGAGCTAATAGTTTTTGAGTTACTCGGCTTGGTTGGAGCCTCTACACCGACCTTCTGCTGTTTGGCCTCCTCTACTATCATTTATTGGTCAGTCATAATGAATTATAGAGTATGGCGGATTTAGTGATTATCAATTAGCAGAGACTCAGTATTATAACTTAGTTCAATTATTAAAATTCAAATAACTCTCGGATTGAGAGGCTCAGTGCTAAGGCTACCCTGTGATTTAGAGCCCTGAGGCAGGGAGCAACCAGATAGAGGTGGATTTAGAATGGCGCTAAAGGCCCTTCTTTCGTAGCAGGCAATAGACGAATAATAAAATATTAAAAATATTCCTTAAATAAATAATTAGTCGGCGTTGTTAGTTCCTGTTTAGCGAAAAGAAAATAGAGACTCACCAGCAACTTTTATTAGCTGACACTTGTCGTTAGGGTGAAATATAAGGGAAATTCTCTAATATCTTTAATAATGGCTGTTTCAGCATTTTAGCCCCATTACGATTTGTGAATTTAATATGCTTCGCCAGATTGAGGGTTGTCCTATCGAAATCTGGAGCAGGACCTTAAAGATATTACTTCGTATCATTACTTATTATACGAGAGGACTTAAGGGATTTGTTGAGACCTTTGAAGATTAATAGTTCAATAAAAGTGAGTACTATCTCCAGCACAATCAATCGTCTTATTCACCTGAATCTAATCATATAATTGCTGCATTCTAATTAGAAACACTTATGAATCTCCAATAACAAAATAACACTCTTTCCCAAGAGAACTCTCTCCTGCGTACTCGAATACACGATCTACAGGAGCAGTTGAATGTCTCCCAACGAGACTAACAATATCTCAAGAACAAGCTGGAAGAGATCAACATGACACGTAATTACATAAACGACCAGCTCACCCAACTGAACCAAGACTATGAGGATAGAATAAGAGACTTGTAAAGCAAGTTAGAGCGAATGGCCAAAGTCAACTAAAAGCTCACAGCTGCCAACAGCAGCCTGCAGGAAGAGCAGCTACTTTTCGAGCAGAGATTCCTCGAAAAGTAAAGGCTTCTGATTATGCTTTTCAGTCAGTAGCAACCAGTGGGACCTTCCATTCAGTTTAACCGGCCAGTAAACGACTAAATCAAGGCAAACTAACAAAAGAATATCGGACAATCTTACGAGCAGATCGAGAGGTCATCGAATAAAAAACTTCCTGTTTAGCCTAAGCAATCATCTGCATTAGAGTAGCAATAGCAAACATAAACAGTTGTTTCGCAACCAACTATCGTTGAGATAAAGCAACAACCTATTGTAGCCCATCATCAGTCTCCCTCAAAGGTTGAGTTAGTGCCGTCTTCGGTTGTGGCTCCATCCCCTAAACCATCCCCCATGAAAGAGTTAACGGAAGTGAATCACCAAGTAGCCATTTAATAGCAGCAATAACCTATAGCAACTCTTGTCTTTTAGAATCCTGAACCTTTATCCGTTCTTCCTCCTCCCCCACCTCCAAAACCGCAAACTGTACCCAGACCCCCTCCGCGCAGCACTCAACCTATTCAGAAACCACCTAGAGTCATCAAGTAGATAAAAACATTCTAGTAGTAGGAACAAAAATAAGAGGTACATGAGTCCTGGATTCATTCTTCTCAACAGCAACTACATCAACATCAACTGCACTAATCGCCTAGACTGGATCCTCTATCTCAGTCAATGGAAGCGTTTGTACCTTAGGCACATAAAATCAACCAATAAGTTAACAAGTCCTTCCAGTATTAGTCCCAATAGCACTCCCGTTAAATAACTAAAGGAGGTAAGCCTAAGCGAAAGATAGGCAACGTTAAGGTTCTCAATTTCGATGCTGAGGAGCCTCCGAAAGCTACTCCACCACCAGACTTTTTATCCCACTTTTCATCATAAGTCAAACCCTACTATCAGCCTCCTCTTGAATAAGAACCACAACACTACGACGACCAGTTCTCTCACAATTTTAGTTCCCACCACTAATAAGGATACAATCCCCATGGAGAAGAGCATCAAAACGCTGAAAACTTCTTCGCTGGGTTGGCACCCTCAGAAATCTCCTAGATCCCTCATTCAGAAGACATAACCTCCACTCAGTTTTTCAGTACTGGACGCCAAATCAACCAGACGATGCCAAAGCTCGGGTTTACCCAAGATAGTTTCGCAGGGGACCACGACCACAGCATGAGTTAATCGATGAACTTTTTCGAGTCATTAGGAAAGACGCCTCAGCCCCCAGCTCCAAAGCCTGCAACGAAGACATAAAAGCCCAAGAGAGCGAAGATAAAAGTAATGGATCCGTCTAAATTTGACTGATATATATATAAATTAGTTGTGGCTATTAGACACATGAACTTCGGCTCCTTCTTCAAATTCGCTAGGGCAGGCATGTCCTACGCCAAGACCAAGACAACTCTGCCTCAGTTTGCAAAGAAAATCAACCAGCAACCGATCCGAAAACAAGACATGAAACAAATGATAATGTAGTATGCCCTTAACCCTAGATAATCAACCTCAATAATCAACCGGCTGGCACTGGGAGTATCCCCTAACACTTTCATACTGTAGAACCTGCGTAGGCATTTGTAGAAATGCACAGGATTGAATGCGACCGAATTGACAGGTATTCTGGATGATATATAGAACAAGGTACCCAAGCTTAAAATGTTTTTATTTGAATTCCGTACATTAACTCAGAACCAGCGACCCCAGCGTCATCGATCACTATCTCTCTGCAGCAAGTAATAACGCACTGGTCACGTTGCAAGCACCGAGACTATTATGAATAGGCATATACTCAAAAATGAACTATTTAGTTGATGTTATATTTATGAACGTTTGAATCCTATCTTCCTAGTATTTAGTTTTTTCATAAGAGTTCCAGAACATGGTACGTTAGTTAGACAATTAAACTGTTTGTAGAGGCTTAATGCTCACTTTCTTCCTTAATCAACCATCAAATAAGTTAGACTTCTTACCAAATTATTAAACTGCTCCCAATTAATCATAAGTTATTATAATTTAATGTCTCAAACATCGAGTATTCAGATAGGACTTCTCATACTAATCCTCGTCTGTGCTCAGGCTCAATAAAACACAACTAACAGCACCTCCAACTAATCCCTCACGAGCTGTTAGTCCCGATGCCTAAACAAATCAACTAACTACACGACTCAAGCTCTTCAAAGCTGTAAATAACAATGCAAAGTCCAACTTGCTTTGTATATTACTGTCTGCGTAATATTTTTGCTTCCCACGCTTATTGTAACCTGTGTTTGTTTGGATTGTGGAGGAGTGCCCTTCAGACAGTGTTTCGCTAGAATTAGACTTCCTCGCATTAGCTGCCAGTGGTTTTACAAATTACGAAATCGTTTATCAGGCGCCAAAACCAATACATAGAAAATTACCTTGAGCTTCTTATGTCGAGGAGCCTGGGTGTTAGTCTATCGTACACAAGGCACTAGCCTCTAAACCAAGGCTTTCGGACTCCAAGTAGTGTAGAATGTTAGCGATTCGCTTTGCCGAGTTTTATTCGCCACTGAGGATGGATCGGGAAGTGCCACAAACAGTTGCCAGCTCACTTCATAAGAGGGTCAGATTAGGATCAGCTTTCGAAAGCAACCCCAAATAGGAGGGTTTGTTGTAGCTACAGAGAATACTCTCAGAACCACAGTTTACGAAGGAGCTTATTAATAGGAACAATAGCAATTTACAGGAACTTGGCATGAGGAAGGAAGACTCGGTACAGCTGATAACACTTTTAGAATGTACAGACCTCACACAGTTTGAATTCTGATTAATCAAATAATAATGATGTAAATTAAATCACTAAACCTAGTTGTTGAAACTAACTATTTCATAAATCTGGGTTTCTAAGCAGAGTGATTCCAACCTGTTGCCTTACCCACTGTAGCTGCTTTTTGATGTAAAGCAGGTCCTCTTTTACAATCATTATCGGATGAATACGCTCATCCAAAGGATCCTGCTTTATTTGGGTCCGTCCTACTGGCTCCACCTCCTTGGCTTAGTTGAGCTTCTCCTTTATCTGCTCCCGTCGATACTTTGTGAGCGGTGTCTGGATGGCTTTCAATTTATGCTGCGTCTGCTGCGCCTGTTGATCCTGCCTCACTGTCTCCAAGTAGTTCTACACTAACGGCCCTATGCGCTTCTCGAACACGTCCTCCGACGGTATCCTGATGACTGCCTCATTTTTCTTCTTGTGGAGAGATTTGCTTCTGGACTATCGTTTCGCGTGCTTTGCTTTCGGCGACTTGTGCTGGGCTCTTCCCCCGTTGGGGATGCCTGCTCGGAGTCTGCGGTAAGGCAGGTAGACTGGCTGAGGAACTTTACGCCTCTCCACCTGCATGATCTACCTCTCCATGCTTTTGATCTTCTACTTCAGCAGCCGAATCTCGATGACCGCTATTTCAGACTTGCTCCAGATGGCTCTGCTAGTCTGTTTTACAGGGGAAGTACCATCAGAAATTGGAGGAGAGACTTTGCATCGAGGTAGGAGACTACGGACACTACCAGGCCAGTGTTGTCAATGACGGAGAGGAAGAGCTCACCGATCCTGTGTCTGGCGATGAGGCGGCCAATCAGCATGAGCTAGGGTATTTTTAGGATTGCGTTGTCCATCCTTAAAGTTTAATTAATAACCTAGAAGTAAATTTCTCGGTTTGGCGTCAATAGATCTGATCGTACAAGTATTTGTATTATCATCTTCGACTTCACAAGTAAATTTGTATTTGAGCGAATCTGCAGGTCCGAAGTCTTGAGGCAGGTCCGAAGTCTTGAGGCAGGTCCGAAGTCTTGAGGCAAAGTATTACTCTCCTCGTTTGCCTGGTGCTCAATCATTAATTAGCTAATGATTGCAAGGATAGCTGTTACCAATAGGCCGCTGAAAAGGAAAAGATCTGAACCCAAAAGGATTATACCAAACAAAGGCAAACTGCGAACGGTCGCTTTAAACTAGGAAAGTTCGGACTAAGCGGATTCCTAAAACTCCGTGGTTGATGACCAAGAAAGCTCATCTCAAATATACCCAGGAATCGAGTAGACAAATACTGTCTTCACGTTGAACACTCTAAATGTAATCAGAATGGGTAGAGACGGGAAGTACTACGACCTCTCCGACTATCGAGCGTTCCGCAAGTACAACAGGCTCAAATTATAATTCGAGACCAAACTTAAAAATAAACCGCTTTGCTGCACCTGTGAGAGGAGCAAGTGTCTTAAAAAATACTGTGAATGCTTCAGAACCCAGAAGAAGTGCACCAGCAGTTGCGTCTGCATCGGCTGCCAGAACGGCAACAGCGAGTAGTTATCGTCGGGGTCTAAAAGACGATAGTGCATTGCCTTCTGTCAGTGTCATATTGGAAAGTGCGTTAAGTCTCGTTGCAGCTGCGTAAGGAGTGGGACAGCGTGCACTACGAAGTGTAAATGCCTGGAGTGCGGCAACCTGCACAAGAGTATTTATGACGATAATGTAGTTGGCGGCAGGCGAGAGGAAATGATTAAGGAGTAGGCGCTGGACATCTTAGTCGGAAACAACGATATGAAGATGCAGACACAGGACATGAACTCTTCGGGAACTGATTGATTTGATATACTGCATAGACTGTGTAGACTGTTTATTGTTCTGTTCTAGAATGAGAGACATAATAACTATTATTATTGTATGAGCGGCTTCAACACTCAAAAGGCGGAGGTGAACGCGATGCATCTGAGTAAAAAGCTCAAAAAGAAGGCCCAGGTGGTCTTAGCTCTCAACAAGCTGAAGAAAATAAAGAAAAACAAAGTACTCAGGCCAGTTGAAAAGCCAAACCATAAAGAAATTGAAGACTAAGAGCAGCAGGTTAATCAATAACCCTATATTGGGAACTAGGAGCCCGAATAAGAACAGTAATAACTGCAGCCAATCCGATAACCATCTAACTAGCCCGATAAGTTGACACCAATTGAAGTTTAGGAAAGACCTGCTTGGTACTTCTCTGAAAATAGGTTTTCTGAGTTTGAGCTTTCAGCCCCAACTCTTAAAGGACTCAACTAAAACGGCTATGACTATATGACACATATTCAGGCCAGAACTCTACCTTATTTGCTCAAGGGAAGAGACATACTCGGTGCTGCCAAGACAGGCTCTGGGAAAACTCTCGCCTTCATAGTCCCGAGCATATAGTTACTCTACAGGTTCTAGTTTACTCAGAGAAACGGTACAGGAGTCATTGTTATCACTCCTACCAGATAATTAGCTATTCAGATATTCGAAGTCGCTAAGAAGGTGCTCGCTCATCACAACAAAACACTCGGATTGTTGATAGGAGGGGCAGACAGGAAGACCGAAGCAATGAAGTTGTAGAGAGGAGTTAATTTATTGGTGGCGACCCCTGGCCGTCTGCTAGATCATCTCCACAACTCCAAATTCGTCTACCGAAACCTATTGTCGCTGGTTATTGATGAAGCAGACGCTATTCTGAAGCAGGGTTTCGAATAATAGATGACATAAATTCTTAAATTGTTGCCTACTTAGCGGCAGACCATCCTATTCAGTGCCACCCAAACCAAAAAGGTAGATACTCTTGCAAGGCTATCCCTCAAAGATCCTATCTACATCGGAGTGGACGATATATCTCAGTCAGCTACTGTCCAGAACTTGGAGCAAGGCTTCGTCATAATTCCTGCTGATAAAAAGTTCCAACTACTGTTCACTTTCCTGCAGAAGAATAAAGAGAAGAAGGTAATGGTGTTTTTCTCGAGTTGCAACAGCGTAAAGTTTCATTCAGACCTACTGAACTATGTTGATCTACCTGTTATGGATATTCATGGTAGACAGAAACAGCAGAAAAGGTCATCCACATTCCGAGATTTCATCCAGAAAGATAAAGGCATTCTACTGTGCACTGATGTAGCTGCCAGAGGACTCGATATTCCTGAGGTGGACTGGATAGTTCAGTACGATCCACCCGATGATACTAAAGAATACATACATAGGGTAGGCCGTACCTGCAGAGGATACCAGAGTAAAGGTCGGGCTCTCTTGTTACTGATGTAGTAAGAGAAAGGATACCTAAATTATTTGGCATCTGCCAAGGTTGAACTGAATGAGTATGAGTTCGACATGAACAAGCTGACTCCCATTCAGTAACAGTTCGAGAAGCTGATATCTGCGAACTACTATCTGAGGAACGCAGCGAAGGATGCCTACAAATCTTACCTTCATTCGTATTCGACTCATCGACTGAAAGATATTTTTGAACTTAATAAGCTAGACCTGAATAAGGTGGGGAAATCATTTGGGTTTACTACTCCACCGTTCGTAGATTTAAGTAAGTTTGGGTTAATGCAGGATTCTGATTCTCAAGATTCAACTGATTTGTATTGTTGTTTGTTTTAAATCTCTTTACTTATTCAAAAGGTAGCTGTTATCAGTAATTGAAATACTCAACTCATTCAAATATAAGATTAACGTATCACTGCAGTTTCTTCATTCTGATGGGTTAATTCTTCAGAATCTAGTAGTTCGCTGGGTCTCTGATTACCCTCACTATGTACACTCCCAGCACCAACTGGATCAACAATAATGGTGGCACAGCCTTGTAAACTGTCTTCATCGTTTAGCTTATCTCCATTTGTTAGATGTAGGGTGAAAGCCTCATAACCATTACAACAGGCACTACCAATATCAATAGCGATACTATCAGGAACTCCACAACCACCTTCTTTGAGTAGAAGGGTATCCCCATGCTGCGTTAACTCTGTATTACAATAGGTAGGGCTTTGGAGGCTGGATGCCGGCTTCAGCTTTGCCTACCTCCATCACATACTCCTTTCCTTCTTCGGTAGGTGTCATCGATTAAGTGCTGTTAGCTGTCTTCTAAGCTGCAGTTGGTATATCGGTTGAATTTTATGGCTTATCGAGTAGTGGTTTGTTCTACTGCTATTGTTGGAAGTCAGTCATGATAAAATATACACATCATTTAGTTTTATTATACTTCTACATGGCGTAACGCAGGTTCTTCAGCCATGAGGAGGAGAGAGCGTGGTATACTGCCATCTTTAAGGAACTGTTTTGGTTTATTTTGGAGACTGCCTCTAATAACTCCTTTCGGCATTCGTCGGTGCCCCTTAGAACCATGTCATCAGTAAAGCTAGCTGTTTTGGTGCTTGTTTTCATTATTCTTGTCTTGAGTGTGATTGGTAGGGAATCTAATAACTGGTGCTGGAATTCTGAGGTAGGCTATATGTATATATTTAGGTCATCGTATGCGACATTCCCGTTAAAATAACTGTCAATCACAGGGCGGTAGAGCTTCCTGAAGTTGACGAGGTTACCCTCAACGATGTTCAGAATTTTGCGAGTGTTTTACAGACCAGCAGTAAACCTAACATCGCCCAAGTAGGATATCTCGGTCAATTTGGCATAAAATTCAACCTAAGACATCACATTATTGTTCGAGGTTAAGATGGTGAAGGCTATACATTGGATAAGGTTGTCTTTTAGATGCTTCTCGAACTAGTTGTCTTCATACTGCAATAGTCGTACAGGTTTGTGCAGGCGACCTGCTACTGTCAGGATGTTCCATGTAGATAAGTCTTCAAAGAAAGTATCCTCAGACATTACTCCGTACTTTATAGTTTGGCTTTAGAGCGCGACATGCGAGTTAAAATGCAGAGGAAACACATAGTTATTAAGTAGGTTGATGTATGAGGCTCCGAACCATCTAGAGAATCCGGAGTAGTGATTTGGATTCTGTTGCAGATTGAGAGTGTGGAATTGATGGGCGTCTTTAGTTACGAATAGCAGGTCTATCATGCCAGGTTTTGCGTTGGCCTGAGGAAATACTCCTGAACCGTAGGCAATCGCTAACGAAATGGGCGGAAACGATTTGGCAATAAGCTGTTTGAAGGAAACCTTATTGAATAGCTGAGTATTGTAAGACATTCCTTAAGTTAAATACTATGCAATAGTAGCAAAGATAACTCATTATTGTTCACAAACAGTATATTACTATTAATATTGTAAACATAGAACTAAAGGAATGAATCAATACTGACAACTAAATAATATGTGCACTGATAACAGAAGATTGAGAGATTTCAAAGGAAATAGGCATCTCGGTTAGGGTCTCCCCACTAGGTCGTTATTTTTCCATTGTAGTTCGGAGTAATAGCGAACCCTCCAGGGCTCATTACGATAAGCATCGTAGGGTTTGTAAAAAAATCGTTGTTTATGGTTCTGCGATCAAAGTATTTAAAGGCACTATTCGGAGAAAACGGTAGGTTTCGATCGAGTTATTCCCTAGCTTGCATTTACTTCTCTTCTTTTATGCTAGACTCCCGAACATGCACACTAACCTCCTGCGAGCTATCCTCCTAGTTGGTTTAGGCCTTTTCCAGGTCAGTTATCATCTTTCTTATAGTCTATTAGTCTTTCTTAGTTTTACTCTTTAACACCTTACCGTTTTTGTTGTACTTTTTACATAGACTCCTGAATCTGTTTTTTACGGCATGCTCAGTTCTCGTCTTAAACACCTTGGAGATACAGGACCATTTAGTTCCATTTTCCAGTACCAACTCTAAAAGTCGTTTGTCATCCTCAACTCTCCACTCGCCTCTGCATAACCTTAGACCTTACTTTTCGAGGTTAGGATCCAGGTAGTTTCTCCAGCGCTCCCTACACTGTTTGGGCTTTCTAAAGAAGGCTGCCACTGATCGTTTGTACAACTATTTAGCTATGTCATTCCACTTGTTCTGGAAATCCAACTGCCTAAACATAAAACTAAGGGTTACTTGACAATCTGCTTTAGCATTTCGTCCTCCTATTTGCTCCAGTTGCTAGAAGACTGCGGTACTTTACTCATCGAGAGTAGCTAAAACTTGCAATCCTCCGCATCTTTATTGCAGAATACTCTAGAGATGAGCGCCCACTGCTAGTTGGTCTGAATGAGTTGGAAAGTACAAAGTCTTCAGGACGAATTTTTACGATCTCTGAGTAGTGGAAGATTATCCATACAAAAAACCTTAGTTCGTTCTAGCACCAGTTTCTCTTGACTTCCTTGTAGAGGTACCTGAGTGGAGGCTATTGTACTTGTTGACGATCTCAGAGTATATTTTCTTGACGTCGTCCACTGTGATGTTTTAGAGGTTGTAGTCCTTTATGTTATAGTCTTCAGCGAGGTCTTCGAATTTGGGGGTACGGCCTACCCTCTCGATATCCGCCATCAGCTTCTGGAAGGAGGCACTGCTGAATGCCTTCTCCCTTTTGAGTTCCTACTCCATTTTCTTTTAATTATCTAATTATACCCATTTATCCACGGCCTTAAAGTTCTCTCCAGTAGTCGCACTGCAAGCTAAGAGTTACTATTGGATGAACGGATATGTGCTAGTTATAATAACCGTCGCAGAAATAATTAAGTGTTGTGTGGTTTTGGGTTAAAGTACTCATCTTTAGGTTTCATCATAGACCATATTTTAAATATGGTGTCCTTCCATAAATTTCATATGAAGAATTGGGAACTCAACCGTGAATGCAATCGTTCAAGGACCATGTATTTCTGTAGAGCAATTAGATTAGATGATGTAGAATGAAGTTGGAATAGAGGTAGGCAATAGATTATTTAATAATGAATTTTCTTTAATTAATTATTGTATCCTGGACGCCAGAAAGTCGATTTGATTTTGGATTAGATAAAGATGGTAATGTCTAGTTTTCGAATGACATAATCTTAAAATAATTTCATTCTATTACCAAATTTTCTGAAAACAATTAACACGTTTAGTGGCTAGCTTAAATTATCCGTTAGATTGCACAGGTTTATTAAGATGGTTTCGATATTCTGGGCGTATAGCTCAAAAAGACTTACATTTCTGCAAATTAAAATTCAAATACCACCCTTTAAAGCGCTACATAAAATTATTAAATCGCTGTCGAGTCATTGGTAATATATCAACATCAGTTATCCAGCCATTCCGTTCTGATTTATTTTTATGGACGTTTAGCGTATGCAGAGTGCGGTAGCTGATGCTTTACTATGAAGTTCTTGTTGATCATATCCTCTATTGTGTCAATACGAGGGTCATGTACAATACCTGCCTGAATTTTGAGCTCGTCCACCACTGCCTTGAAACTATATGGTTCGTTCTCAGCTAAATCTGCCAGTATTTTTCTGTTAAGTTGAACGTTGGAGTAGGTGAGAGCGTTGATGAACCTGGAGTAGTTTATATTATGGTCTTTGACAGCGGCGCTTATGCGAGCGATGTATTACTGACGCTTAATACGTGGACGTAGTCTCCTGCCTCGGTAGGCGTACTGGAGGGATTTCTATACCTTGGGAATGGTGACTCTGAGGCAGTTTTTGGCCCTACCGTAGAAACCTTTAGCAAGTTTGAAGTATTTTTTCTTTGCGAATCCTGCCATATAAAATTGAGGTAATATTATTAGCTATTGATTGAAGGATTAAAATCATTAATTCGATCCCCTTCTCCTAGGAGGTTACTGTTCAATATCTATTAAGAGAGTTTCTATGAGTAAAGTTATCAATATTAAATCAGTATTGACTTCCCCACACACTATCGTATTTCAATAGCTCAGCATTAATAATCTACTATCCAAGGTTTTCGGTACCCTTGTTTAACTCTTCTAAATATTTGTCGAATTTCTCCACCGTCTCCCAACCTTTTTTCTTTGTAACGCGTACAACCTTCTCTTCCGAAGAGTGATCGTGAGACATTGTTTATGAATGTTTAAAACCTTTCAAAATAGATAAACTTGTGTCCAGTTTAAGACTAGGCTCCCTCACAAGCAGAAGTTTATCTCCTGTAGCCATCTTGGAGTTCAGGATACTCTGCATCTGCCTCAACCTATCCAGTTCGTCATTCAGATTATGTAATTACATCTTCAATAGCTCGTTCTCCTCTTTTAGAGAGGCTATTGTCGATTAGTGGCCTGCGATACTGATAAGCGAGGCCCAGCTATCCGATTTCTCCAGCACCTTAAAGTCTAGAGGTTGCCTTGCGGACAGTTCCCCCGACATTCTATCTCTAAACTCAATGAAAGACACAAACTTCACCTGGTACTTCTCAATCAGTCTTTATGTGAGCTATCTGTTGAAGATGATTTTTCCGTCAGAGCAGGATTTGATTTTGAGCTTCGCAACGATATCCTCCAACTATTAATTACTGCAATACATTATGTTGCCTTTGTTCTCCTGCAGTTGAACCAACTTCTCACTCAGCTCATGGATTCTCGAGCTCATAGAGGAAATACTCTTCTGGCGCTCACTGCTTCGAACGGACTGGGCCACTTAGTTTTATCTTTGAGGACTAAGGCTCCTTAAACGAGGTATCTCAAGAAGCTTGTGTCTATGGAGGCTGTTAGTATTGAAATATTGGCTTTACTTGGCCAGGTGGAGGATAAGCGGGCGAGCACCTGTATTTTTGGTTTGGTGGGTGCTATCTGATTTCATAAAGCTTATGCAATTATAGATAGCTTAAGTAATTATCAACAACAGCCAATTATATTGATTAAATTATCCAAATTAGTTAAATAGTCTGAGTCTTTAAACTATTTAGTAGTATGAAGAGATAATTTAAGGTTGGGTTCCCCTTGGCCTCTCAAACCTCCCACCCTCTTCTCATATGGTTTTTTTCTAAGAACGGCTGTACAACCATTTAAAATCACTGTTTAAAGAAAGGTTTATAATTTTGGATGTTAGTTTGTTCACCCCTAAACGAACTCTTGTTCTCCCACTTCTTATTCAGATTAATTCATTTACAAGTTTATACAACAATCACAGTTGAGAAAAAGAGTTGGGGGCGACCACTGGCGCCTGGTTCTGCTGGTAGATTTGACTCATCCATCCCCTCCATAAATTTGTTTGGTATTCCGTTTGAAGATTGGCTATGTATTGTGAGTTAGCCTGCATGACCTCTCGCATGTGGCTCCGGGCGGTCTCTCGTGCCAACTCATGAATCCTTTCCGTTGTTCCATGCTCAACTTTCTTATCAGTCACTCGAACGTAGGGAATAGTTTCGATTCCCTTCGCATTTTTGAAGCACATCACGAAGGTGTTGATGAATTTCACCTTCTTAGGCTTTCCCTTGTGCTTTCTTATCCTGGAAGGCCGATTTACCTAACGACCCATGGAGTTCTGCCTCGAATTTTCAGCCAACTAGGAGCATTAAGTGGAAACTTTCGGAACTTATCGGCTGGTTGAAGACTCATTGCCTGACTTATCGTGGTCTGAGATGGTAATAATTTCGCTGGACGTGCACTGGATACTCATGGAGTTATTGCAAATATTTAACTTAACTAATGTATTATCAACTTCCATATGCTCAACTATTTGAAGGGCTAGATATGACCGAGATAGTGGTCCTGGAAGATGGGATTTACCATGTTGGCAAATAACCTAATAACTTCCTGTTTTTATGGAAACAGTCCAGAAGAGTGCCTTTGGCGGCAGGCCTTTAAAGACGGGTTGGTACAGTGATAGAAGGTCGAGTAAGTAGCCAATAAGACCAGCAGAGCTTCGAATTTATGACACTAATCCATCATACTGATACTTATGCTGCGATTGGTCGGTAGAACGAGCTTTCGGATTATTGCTTCTACTAACATTAGTGTTTGATGACCGATAACCAGAGCATGCGTTGTTTAGAGATGAATATATTCTTATTGAGCATTCATTTCATTGGAGATGGGGTAGGTTCAAAAAATCAACTGAGAATGACTTGGCGATCGATTAGGTAGGCCTCAACCAACCTCTCTACTCTTTTACTGAGCTGAAGGACATCACCAATGCCTAAGCATCGTATTTAAATTGGATGTGGGATTAATAAACCCACTTCTTCGGTCAACCCAGCCAACATCAACACTATCTGTAGTCACAAACCCACAGGCAATGACAATATATTGGTTGTGTGACGTAACTTTGATAATTGGCTAGGAAACCTTAAAACCTTAAACCCTATACTGAATAAAGAATTAATAAATTTATAATATTAACAGTCAAGAACACTACAAGCTACTCGAATTCCAAGTTGTTGAGGAGTCACAGCCACAGTTAACTCCATCAGTTGTTCTGACTTTTGTTGAGTTGGGGATCACTATACAGTTCACTACGCATTGATTAATGTAGCAGTTCCAGATCGTACGAGGTTTGCATCTGCACTGTGTAGGGGTTAGGAACCCAGAAGACAATGTTGTGCTGCAGTTTAGGGTGCAGTTGGTACCATTCCAGTAATACCCTGGCTAGGTGCAGCGGAGGGTGCAGTTTGTGCCATTCCAGTAGGCGACCTAAAGACAGGCACATTAGTAGATACTGGGAGGAGTGGCCGAAGTATTGCCGAATAGTTGACCACTACATGGTTTTTGGCAAGTATAGGTTGTACTATTCCACACTAACCCAACATTACAGCTGCAGTATCCTTGAGACCCATCAACTATGAAGTAATCTACAGTCTACCATAGATTGTAACAAATCAACACACAAGTAACTTAACTTTGGTAGTAAACGAAGGCACTGTTAGCACACTCACACGTATTGTTAATGGAGTACACCCCTACCTTCGAGTTGTTTATGGTGGAGCAGTCTAAAGTGCAGGTGGTGTTATGTTGAAACCAAATAAATGAAGGAGATACACAAACACAAGTTCCATTAGTTATATTGACTGATGTATCGGCGTTGAGGACAAAACCACAGTTAAAGAGGCATGTTGCTTGATAAGTGTCCCAGATTGTTAGTAGTTAACATAAGCAATATAATCTATCAGTAGAGAGTCCCAGCTCATTTAGGGTTTTACTGCAGTTTTTAACCTAGCAGTTTCCAGTGGTTACGTTGTAAGTGTACTAATTGTTTATGCAGGAGCATGGAGTCTATTGAAGGCCAAAATTGGTATCAGTATTTTAACCGCAGGGATAGTAACAGTGGTATTATTGGAGTATGTAGTCGTAGCTTACCACTCCAATGCCTATACACAGACAGATGCTATCGTTGGAGATGGTACCATTGTCTAATTGGTATCCAATGCAATCGCCTGTAACGGCTAGGGCCAGTGGGCTACTGGCAGCAAATACCAGTAGTATCAACAGAGCTTGAGAGAGATGTAGAGTTGATTGGTTTGATTTGCAAGTAGAGGTAGTATGTTGTGGCATTGGATAAGCAATAATTATAAATGAATAGTATCAAGTTAAGACCCTCTATATTTTGTGAGGGTTAGAAGTATGCATAAGTACCAGCATAACATCGATTGAGCTGGAGTTCATTATGAGGGATCGGTTGAAATCACTGACATTAAGGAAGAGATTGGCAGTCTATTAGAGGGAGGCAGCCTTACCAATAAGAGCCCTCTCCAGATTTTATCGTAAGCCTTCACTGAGCTCTGAAATCTCATCAAACCTCTTTGAATTTTAACAAAGCAACCGAATAGTGTTTTTAATATTATCTGCACTGATTGTCGTAGGGTCTTACTCGCCCATCTGGAAGAACCTGACAATAAATTAGAGCTTATTTTCGAAGGTGGATTTGTTAGCTACGAATATATTGTGGAATAAGAGGTAACTTTCAAAAGTAAATGCACCGGTGGAGTCAGATAGTCCGAATATAAGGCGTTGGGCCAGCTACTTGCTGTCGTTTCTGATGTACTGCCGGTAGAACTAATTGGTTTAGAGAGGGTTGCACCATACATCGCAGTGTCTGCGGGTATCCAGGAAAATACTTTTTAGTTGCTGCTTGTTGGGTTTAGAAAATTATTTGTACTACTTCAGGAAGTCCTGGAACTTGGAATTGTTCTTAATCGGTACTGCCATCATCTTGGGACTGTGCTTTTTGACGCCATCCCAGTCTGAAGAAAGGCCTTCTCCAAAGTTATCTAGATGCTGGTTAAAGTAATTGGGTGGGTTGTGCACAGGCATAACGAATGGCTGCTCCAGTTATTTGGTATTAAAACACTTAACTACTATTGGCTTTTTTTTAGAAGAGCTCCGTGTCTTTGGTAGATGTGGATAGTGAATAATGTTCTATTTCGCAGTTGACTTTGCATGTTGGATTCGTTTAGCTCTTAGACTCTACTTTACTAATCCCTGTATCTCGGGAATGAGCTCACCTTAATCGAACTTCTTGGAAAGTTGTTATTTGTTTTTGATTTTCTGAATCATTTTGTTAAGGGGGCAATCACTAGGTATAGGTTTCCTGTTTAGTGTGATGAACTGAAGGGGAGGTTAGATTCTGGTTGGTTGTGATACCTATGTGATACACGAGTGTCTTTGGGATGGGATGGGCTTCAGCTATTTGGGTGCCTTATCCGAAAGGTTAGTGATGATTATGGATTGATCCCTAGAGAGAGCAAGTTGGTCCTCTTCCATTATTTATATGCATTATTAATTCTTCTATTAAGCACATCATCCCTTTTTGGCAGATTACTGCCTACTGTAGTACTCTCTGCTTGGTTTGCAGAAATAGTGTCGATTGTTACCGGCGTACCTCTCTGGAGGTTGACCTTCAATCATGTCTCTATTGACAGAACTGTCTGTAGAGCTGTTACCAACGCATTTTTAGTTTACGCTTGATCCGCTTAGAGCTACCAGGCAGAAACCACATATCATTTCGAACTGGGATAGCTGCTTATTTAGGTTTTAAGCTTCTTCGCTGAGGTTTCTTATCATAGAGTCTGCCTTTACCTCCAACTATCTCTTTATCTTGTCAGCCTAAGCTTTAGTCTCTTGGAGCAGCTGCCAAATAACTTCATTTTTGAAGTCCGAGATCTCCTTAGCTCCGAGCGCCTTCTTTATTTCAGCTCGATTTCTCTCCACTTCTTGCGGTAGGTCGTCAGTTCGAACAGATGGTAGTTACTACTTTAAAAATATTGTACCCTCTCTGGTTTGTTGAAATGGTATTCTACTGCTTAGTACATAGCCTTCGATTTGGATAGAAATTTGCATATTTGCTGATCGGCATCCTTTTATAAATTGGTAAGCTCAAAGAATTTGTTACCGATGTCGTTGATTGAGTCGATGTCCCTCTGTATTACTGACATCTAGTGCGAGAGTAAGGCTATTTTGCCTCCTTCACTCGATTTCAATCTTAATTAGCAAAGTATAACCTCTATAGGTATCCTCCATACTCCGAGCGGATGTCCCTTTCGATGATGTTCTTCACAAACTTGATCTCCTCCACTCTATACTAAATCCTGTGCAGCTGGGCTATTATCTTATCTCTCTTATCGACGAGATTAGTCCTAATGGCTTAGGATAGATAAAATACCCTCGAACGATAGGCATCAGTAATCTTGAGGATCCTGTGTAGCTGACTTACCACCTATTTACATGATTATTGTGAGGTCCGAACACGATGCATTGGTTGCATACCAGCTACTCGCATGTTTAACAGAAGTAAATGAAGGGGAATTTGTGGTGTACACAGTTTCTGCATTATTTATGACTTACAGATTGAGAGAGGGTGATGGCGGTATGGAGGATACCTCCGATTTGGCTAAATCACTCTTTTCTGCACTCTTTTTAGATTTTTCCTTCCCTTCCTTGGGCTTTTTGGACCCGGCATCACCCGCATCCTTACCCTTACTCTTGCTTTTAGCATCTTTAGATTTGCTAGACTTAACCGACTTCTCAGCCTAGCTTTTCTTTTTCTTATCCATATTTAAACTATTGTGTGTAACAACAATCGATTATTAAATTTAGTTATGGAAGGTCGGAGTGCTGTACAGAAGTCGCAGCCAAACCCATGTACTTCTGCTGTTACTCAGTACTCGTGTCCTTCCTGTCAGGGATAGGCAGCTGTATTGGAGACATGGTGCTATACCCGTTCGACACTATCAGCACGAGGATGAAGGCATATAAAGGCCCCTACCAAATCTTCCTACCTTTCGCTAAAGAACAATATAGAACCTAGGGACCCAAACTCTACAGAGGAGTCAACACCTGCCTATTCACAACATTGGTCCCCACCACCATCTATCTGTACCTGTACGAAGTACTGACTATGGAAGCTGCCAATTTCTAGAAAACAGAATTCGCTCGAGAACACCGTTATATTTCTTCATGTTTGACAGCTCCATTTACTGTAGCATGTTTCTCATAAATTGTGATTCTTCCAATAATAGTCCCTGCTGAGATAATCAGAACTAGAATTCAAGTTAAGAATCCGCAGTACGTTAATAGTTCTATCTATCGGTGTCTGAGGACAGTGGCTGAAACTGAAGGTTTTGCCCGCCTATTCAAGAGCTCTCATATTTATCTAGTGTTTATTACACTGTTTACGGGCATACAGCTGGAAGTGTATGAGAAATGTAGGTAGATATTTGGGCATACTGGCTACCAGACTGTCGCCAATACTCTGGTATCTACAATTGCAGCCAACTTATTATGTAACCCACTGGATATGATATTTACTAGGACGGCGTTGGTAGATACGACGAAGAAATCAACCAATTTAAAACGGGTGGTGAATAAGATATGGAATGAAGCAGGTATTGGAGGATTCTTTAAAGGGACCGCTCCACGTCTGTTGAGTAGCTGTATATTGAGTCTGTTATGGCTGCCACTCTATTAGGAGCTTCGTACCAAATATGGTTCGAAGAGGTAGGCGATTTGAATGGAGCTGAAACGGACAATTTGTGGTTATACTTTATAATATGAATTATTAAAATATGTATGTATGTATGTATGTATGTATGTATGTATGTATGTATGTATGTATGTATGTATGTATGTATGTATGTATGT
>JAOXNN020047807.1:0-35927 GCA_028571205.2 Hydropsyche betteni | reverse complement strand
ACAAATATCTAAGGTAAGTTAAGATTGTTGGAGGAAAAGATAGAGGATGCCTAACGGTCAATATGTTTAGCCAATAATAGGTAGCAGTAGATGAGTGAGTTAAATCGCAAGATTGTGTAGTTATAGATCGAAGTAGATGAGAAGAAATGTGAGATAGAGTTTCTGACTAACAAGTTGCTACGGCCAGCTGATGATGGCGATTTGATGAGTTATGGCCAGAAGTCTTAATACGAACTGGCCATAAGCAGACTACAGTAGGAGTTGGTGGAAGTAAAGGCTATGATTTGCAGAGTACAGAAGAATAAGATTGGGAGTTAGTTTAATGTTGCTCTTAAAGAGTATATTGAGTAAATAGAGAAACTAAAGACTACTCTCAGAATAAAGTAGTAATAGTTGTAGGTAGCTCGTCAATAGATATATGGGCTTAAGTTTAGGATAGATAGCTTCAACAATGATATGTAGACTGAAAGGTTGAAAGCTCTGGCTGAGAAGAAGGGCATTCAGATTGAATTCGGCATAAAATAACAAGGTTATATTAACTAGATCAACTCTACAAAGAAGATGTTGCTCGTTATGGAGGACAAACTTCGCCTGTCAATTAATGACAATATAAGAAAGGACTAGTTTGTCAAAACCCATATAATTGGTAAGGCTAAGGAAACTGAAAGGAGCAGTATCGAATAGTTTTTTAAAAACTACACAATAGCTGTACCCAAAGACTCCTTGATAAACATACTGTACAGAGAGCAGCAGTTTATCCACAAACTGCAATAGAGACTAAGACAAATAGAGAATAAGCAACAATTATAATATGTATGATTGAAATCGTTGTAAGTTTGAAGGAATATAAACAGAGTAGCTGATAAGCTCATAGAATAGACATCTTTTTGCAGCTTTACATAGTATGGGGCCTATAAACATTGGGGTTGAAATCCTCCCTACCAACGAGATCATCCTCTCCATACCCACCATAAATGGTCTTTTCGTTCTGTTCAGTTCGAAATTCGGGTGTTCTGGAATGGGCTGTAGAAAAAACCTTAGTCGATTCTACTTCTAATACTTTCGGAGGTGTTCTGTAAACCTATATTCTGCTGTTCGGCACCATCGAACTGTTTGTGTGGCTCACTACCATCGGGGCTAAGTTCGTCGATATCGTTGATGTCGCTGCAGGCCTTACGATTGTTGACGGTTGAATAATTGAATATTGCTGTATTGTTTAGTGGCGATGGGGGACAGTAACCATTGGAATCACTGGTATGGTGGTTACTTGCACCGGCACAGTGTTTATTTGCTGAGTAGTGGTGACGTGGGTATGAGGGTTGACTAATAGTACGGAATTGCGGTGAATCTATTTATTGGAAGCGGGTGCAGGGATATTCACTACGGAGATTAGTTGCTTATTGGAAGAAACACCGATGGTATCTACTCGAGGAGTAAGACTTTTGTGCGATCTGTTGGTGGTTGCCTTGTGAGGTTATATGACGTTTTTAACGCAGGCTCCTCCCATTTCTATTTTGATTTATAATATGAATAAATCCGTTTAGTATAGCTTCAAAATAAGCAGTTAACAGAATGCATTAATACTAGATAATAGGTTTGGTTATGTAATGTACATGGGTCTATTCATTTGCCTTATTGTATATTGAATTGATTAGTAGCTTGTTTGATTTAGCTAATATTAATTTGGGACTAAAACTGGAAGAAGTGCGTACCTATTTTTCTCAGCAATCCTTTTCCCTGGTAAAGCAGTAGCTTGTCATGGTACATGCTGCAGTACACTCCATTCACGTAGCATATGTCTGCCTATCTAATCTATTCTCCCACTAAGCATATTCGGTTGTATTACCTTATCCAAAAATATTGAAGTAGACTGCTGCAGTTTGGTCAGCTATAAGGAACTTGTGGATGCGTTATCCTTTTTTGGTTATGATTGTTTCGACTTTAGCCAGCACGATGAACTTAAGCTCGAGGTTTTTGTCTCCTGGTTTGAGGTCAATAATCTTATGGGTGGGATCTTTATTAATTAAGGAGTTCATGTAGGAAAAGTTTAGCTCTTAAGGTGCAGCAATAGCTTAATTCAATTGGATTCTCGACATTCAACTACTTTATATTTATACTATCTCAAATATGCTTCACCATGTAAGGGCCCTCCAGTTCGTACCCCAATTTCCTATAATAATGTCTCGTTCCCACTCCTGAAATCACTGCTATCTTGCTCGATCCGTGTTCGTTCTTCGCAATATTTTATGCTTCTTACATCAGCATCGTTCCATAACCTTGATGCTGGAATTTGGTAGGGTCTCTGGAATGGATGGGAACCACTGAACCATACACATGTAGTTCTCTAACTAAGGAGCAGTCTGGGCCGAGTTCCGGTCTAAATGTTCTGGGACCACATTTTCTGAGTCGAAGGAGACCCACGAGAATATCTTGGCGAGGGTCTTAATAGGAAAGGAAAGTTTCCCAACCTTCATTCGCGCAGTAGTCTCTTCGAATGAGTTCTATGTCTGTAGGTTTGATTTTAAAATGAACTTCCTTTATTCCAACTTATCTTGTTCGTACATCTCTGCAGGGAACATTCATTTCTCTCATTTTTGCCAGAGATAGTTATCTAAGATTGCCATTTTCGACTCCCGAAGTAACGAGGGGCATAGGGATATCTCTTTGAATTCTATATACTCTGACCCAGGGAGGAACCAGAGCTAAAAGCTTAGCGACAATTTAGACGAGATCATTTGGATGATAGTTTCTGTATTTGCCGTTTTTCCATAGTTCGTAGAGCCCAGTTCCCCTAATAACCAGTGTAGGGTATAGCTTAACTCCATCAGGACGGAAACTGGGGTTTTCGAAGTATTACTTAAATCCTTCTAAGTCCCTCTCGACTCCCATATTGGGTAAGTCAGGCATAATATGGGTAACCACCTTAAATGCACAATCTTTGGCCATGCTAAAGCACTACTTAACAGATTCAATGCTATGACCTCTGTTGGTGTCTCTTGCGATGTCTTAGTAAATACTCTGAACCCCAATTTACAGCCTTGTGCATCCGTAACTGAGCATGTCAGATAGATGAGGTTGCTTACAGAAATCAGGCCGAGTTTCGATTGTAATACCAATGCACTTGGATCTACTTTGTTAGGAAAACTGAACTGCTTACTTGTGATTGGTGGAAATATGGCCACTCAAAGAATCATGAAGGTTTCTAATAAAGTAGTCACGATAGTCGATATCGAGAGACATGAATGTACCTCCCATGATAATAAACTACACTTTGTCGACATCGTGGCCTAATTTTTTCAGTTGCTCTACTCTATCTCGAGTCTGGATGTATGGGTTGTAACGAGCCCTAATAGCTCTCATCGATGTTGGTTAGTAGCCGGTGTAAGATTGTGTTGAATACTCGAAGTCAGAGTCTGGCCCACCTGGGCAGTAAACACAAATGTTTCCTGTAGTAGCAATGTGGGGACATCGATGGGGCTTACACATAACAGCCACAACAGCTATCCCACTGGCTGTTCGCACTGGCTTGACTTTGAGATATGGAATGAGTTTATTCTTGTATCCCTCTGGGACAGCGCTAATGATTTAGACGATTTTAGGAGCTTTAGGTATGCGATTTCTCCTCGAGATCTAATTAACGAGGGCAGTCAGATTAATGGGCTACTTTTTTTAATACTTGGCAATGAGAGCCGTAATAATCTAGGAGACCGTCTTGAGGAGCATGGAGTTTTCGTTGGAGACGTCTTTTTTGCTGGGTTTTGAGGGTTTTTTATCCTTAAGCTACTTTACTTCTTGGACTGCTGATGCAACCTACATAATTAGTTGATTATTCTTTTATACACCATTGCCAATAGACTCTATTTGCTCATTAAGGACATGTTAGCATCGTGATTATGAAAAATAGACTCTATTTAGGCAAAGTCAATGGTTATTTGGAATAGGTCAACCCCTCTGATAGTTAACCCTAAGGTTTAACAAATTATTGAATATACAACTTTTCTTAGCAAGAAATGGCTCAGGTATTGAATTTAGCTGTTAGCAGAGTGAGATGTAGGAATTGGGAGAAAATTTATAATAGAATGGACCCATAATAAAGGGTGTTAGGCAGGTATATTTAAATTTAGAGCCTGAAGAAGAGTTACCTTGCGCAGGGGCAATATTGCATAAGTGACGGTTAACTGATATGCAATTTTTGCTGATTGAAAACTACTCCAATGAGTGGTGCTTCCCGAAAGGGAAGTCCCAATTTCTGTAGGGGCTGTGAGGCCTCCATCTAAACAAAAGCAAATATCTAATACTTTCAATATCATCAGTTGTTAAAGCGCTCCATCGACTGGCTTCTGTTTCCCTTACGGATTAGCCGATCGCAAGTTATGGAGTGATATTTTTTGTGCTGAACTTCCTGCTTTGTCCAACGGTCTTTCAAGTGAGGGTGCACTGGCCCTTTTGTAAGAATCTACACAATATTGTTCCTCAGGTAGTACTTGAGGTAGTTTTTGTATTGATCAGATTTTTCCAATTCAACTGCAGAGTAGTTGGACCGTCTTCTATCTACTACTTCTTCAGTACGATAGTGGAGTTGAGAGTTGGAGGGTTAGTTTTCCTTCTAGGTGCTGCATCTAATAATTGAGTTTTAGGTTTTGACTATTTTAGACGCAGACTCATTGGAAGAGTTGATCATTTTCTTTTTGGATTTACTTTTGCTTTGAAGGAGGTTGCCGTGTTTCGTTTTCTTAAATGAAAAGCCTGTACTTTTCCTAAAGTACTCCGGAGGCCGATCGCTACATAGATTTTCAAATGACACAGACTATTTAAATTTAACTGACTCCCTGAATCGAGCCGATTACCTGTGGTCTGCTGGTACAATACTAAACTAGCTGATTGGCTAGTGAGCCAACTTTGATTTTTAGTTCGAATACTCGAGCAAGTTGGATTACGCTGAGCCTACTACTTTTGAACTATCGAAGTATCTGGTATTTCGAGTGCGACTCAAAGTGGTTTTGGCTTTTAGAGTGTTTTAGATTTTGCTGTTACTCCAAGCAGCCTGCTTTTGCAACTAGGCTGAGAAGGTAGTTTAGAGTTTGGTATTAGTTTTGAGAAGTTCCTCAATACTGATTGCCTGGTTGAGCATAATCTGCTGAAACATATCACTGGAGAACTTTTGCTTCATGAGCTAGATGATTTGGAGTTGCCTCTGCTACTGCTTTTAATTTTATCTTATTATCTATTACCTAAAACTCTGCATAGTCTCTACCTTCTACTTGTAGAACTTTAACTAGCTGTTCATGGCAACCATTTGCTGCTCAAGCTCTAACTAACGATTTGCTTTCTCTTGTTTGCACCTTTAATATTACTTTGATATTTGCTCCTTCAATTTTACTGTCTCTGCTATTGACTATTACAGCTACTTTCGCTTTAGTGTCTACGCTGTCAGCTGATCCTGTAAGTTCTTTACCTAAGCTAATCCGCTTTAATCAGCATTAGAGTTTAGTCTATTTGAAAATAAAATTCTTTTGAGACCTGAAGAAGACTAATCGCTGACTTGCCTAGAGGGAGAAGAGTTGGCACTGAAAGCAGCAACTTTGAGATCGCTGCTTGACTCGGCGGATGAGGCTACTAGCTATTTCCATGAGGAAGATATGGCAGAGTGAGCCTTATGAGACTGATTCAGGATGTTAGCATATTGCCTAATCTTCATTCGGTAGTTAGTAAGTTGTGGAGGAATGTTTTGGAGTTAGCCACCGTCCAATATGAGCTAGTTTTAAATGTTAACTAACTCGAGATTAATAAAATTCATATCTTTTAGTATTCTCTAGCAGAGTTAATGATAAGTGGCTTTGCGAAGAGTAATAATTTTGGATAGTCTGAAACTCTACTTACTTCCGTTACCCAGACATTACTCAATATTCTTTATGTTAGCCTCTTAGTGTCTGAAGTAACCATCCAGTTGGTCGATCAAGTTGGCCAACTTATTGAACAACTTAATGTAAATCACTGGACCTTTGGTAAACCCTCTGAGCAAAACAAGTAGATTGTTGTCGATATTTCTTAGTTTATTGAACTCACTGTGTAGGCTATTAAAGTCGACTGTAGATTACTGAAAATTTGACTAAACCCTTTAAAGCAGAGTTTTGTCGGTTTGTTTGTTTTAAACAGTAGCTTGTTGATTAAACTTTGACACATTTTGCTTTTTCAAATAGTCTTTGTAAGACATTATCTACATATCCTTATTGAGGCGTTCTGTCTTAATGAGTTTAGCTTATGTGGTTTAGGGTTTGTGAACCAACACTTCTTATTTGACATCCCTTTTCTGGGTTGTGCGATGGCTATCTTTGATTATCTCTATCTTAGAAGTGTTCCTCTCGCATGTTCTCATCTCTTAGTGTCCCTGCTCCTAATTGAAAGACTCTATTGGAGTCTAGTACTTAATAGAATGGACCTATCTATGGGAAACAGGTCGTTTGTCATAAATTTCTAACCATTTAAAGTTAATTTAGATATACTTCTTAAATCCCTGAGCTTTGCAGATGTAATTATTCTCCAGTGACAACTTCCTCAGTTTAAGACAACTTATGTTCTACAGACTGGCAAACTCAGCTATTTTGTTGTTATGCAAGAGTAGTGTTGTTAGATTTCTTAGGTTAGAGAAGTCTTTAGGCAGGTGCTCTATGTAGTTGTGAGAGAGGTTCAGTTCCTCAAGCTTCTTTAGAGTAAATATGTTCTCTATCTTGTTCAATCTATTATGGGAGAGGTTGAGCACCTTGAGCTTGTTCATTACCGACAAATTCTATATTCTCTTGATCATATTGTGAGAGAAGTCTAGTTTCTCTTGATTGGAGAGCCTGAGGGTGGGAATCTACTTGAGCCTCATATCTGATGGGCTCTTGTTACCGCCAAATGTGCGCCTTCTCATGATTTAGTCCATCTAGAGTATCTTCTGGTAGTCAGAAAGCTCTCCGTTCGTCTTATTGTGTTTGGAAGTACTTGATTTGCGCTACTCTAAGTGGCGGAGGTCATGTTTTTAAATTTGTTAATTGCGCATGACAGTTAAATAATATTACGCTAAAATTATCATCAGGCTCTCCGATATGTGGGGGTCTTCTCCTACAACATCGACTACTATTGCTTCTGGTTCGGAGACTCAGAATCACTAACCTTTGCAGATTTCGGTGCGTGCTTGGTTTCCCCTAGCTATTAAGAGTCTGCCTAAAGAATAGCGATTTGCTTAGCATAACTATAACTTTTCAGCAGAATAGTTAGGAACTGAAACAACATTCCGATGGCCTTGTTGTCTCCTTAAGCCTTAGCAAGGGTTAAGTCCCTATCTCCCAGTACTGTAATGTTAAGCTCGGATATAATTTAGTTGGGAATATTGTTGTTAGTAATTCTCTTCAGCAATGGACCTATTTCCTAGTTAAGCAGTTAATTCTTATCGGAGATCTGCAACAACTTACATATGGCTTTAATGATTTTAGTTGATACGCTGGACTTATCGTATTGGATGGCGAATTTGATAATGGTGCTCTACCTTTAGCCGAAATCGTCTATTAGTTTTTCAAGGCTGTATGCCAGCTATTTGATCCTGTTATCGAGATACTTAATTTACAATTTTCTTCTGAGCTCCTTCTTATTAGTTGGTTTATTTCTCTTAAATTGTACACCTACATAGCTTGGCCGATTATCATCTTTCTGTCGCTATTCCCATGAAAACTTGCAGGGCTTGAATAACTCTGGCAAAACATAAAGCTTTCGTTGGATCGGATGCTTTTATATTTCCATAGGTTTCTATTCCTCCACCTAGTCTGATTTCAGCACTCTGTCATAAAGTGATTTTAGCAAATCCTTAGCGCATTTAACAACAGTCCTGTAGTGCTCAGCATTAAACTCAAGCAGAGGATCCTTTTGAGCAATGGCCACAATCACTAGAACGTTCCTAACATCTGAGTAAGGGAAGTATTACTGAATTTTTGTAGGAGATGAAGTAACTTTTATCCGTTGCCCTAAAGTGTAGTGTCCTAATTGAAGCCCTAAATGTATTGTTTGTTTTGTTTAGCATTTTCTGTTATGAATACAGGTCGATTATCTTCCAATCTAAAAGCGTATACATACTTGTTGTATTTGCGAAAGTTGTCGGCTGCTCGAAGATAGAATATAATTTTATCGATGTGCTCTGGGTAAAGGCATAAGTACCCTTATCAGTAATGGCAGCGCAGAGTGCTCGAAACATCCCATAGCTGTTAATAACGCTATTTCCGTAGATGATACTTTTGACTATCGTTTCGTTTTTCATTAAAGTTAATAATATGTAATCCCACATAACATCACGCTTAGAATGACACATCTCCAGATGAGAAGAACCAAATTCTAAGAGGGTGGAGTATGTGGTTTCTGACGATAAACTTCCACTCGACAAGAGCTGAATATTGCTGTTTGCTGTGTTAGTCGAGGAAGAGCTCCATGAGTAGGTAAAACAATAGGATGAAAAGGATGGGCAGTAGAGTCATAAGAAGGAGATATTATTTCCAGTTTTCAGTCGATCCTGAGATTTATTTGGGTTATTAAATTTATTGCTCCACGGGCTAAGGATTTTTAATTTAAGAGTTGGGGGATTTAGGCTATAGGACTTCCGAACGGTGTTTAGGAGATTGCTTTTAAGGCTAATTATCCACTATTGCGCTTTTAGTAGAAGTGTTTTTCTTGGGAGGAGGAAGCTACTACTTTTATAATTAAAACTTCAAATTTTGAGATTATCTGAGACTTTTATCCGGTTTAGTCTTAGGGTCGAAGTAGTAATAACAAATAGCAGCCGTATCGTCTTATTTGGAGTGTAGATGTTTGATTATGCTGAACAGATTTTTACTGCAGTCCACTTTTTTCTTAAGACTTAAACTCAAAGATTTATTTTTATGCCCTACGTTGCTTTCCTCAACATTCAAACGATCATTCTTGTATAGTTTGAATAGATGTCTGATTTAATCTTCGGTAAATAGAGAAACGAACTTATTTAACAGTCGTGTATGGAATGTTGGATTTTAGATAAGTTGTCTGAAATCAATTCCAGTTAGATTGAGTATTACTTATCTTTATTTAGAGGGCAAAACGCCCAGGTGAGTCTTTACAATAGTCTATTCGGTGAATGGTGAACCTAGAGTCATCATAATTAGAATTTAGGGTACGTGCCTTTTGAAACAAATCACATAATCAGCATCTAAGGGAGCTTTTGAGTACGATTGTTCCGTACTCGTGATCTCTTCAACTATCTTCTTAGGAAGGTCTAACTTTTACAGCTGAGAACTATATGAAGTTATTGGCTTGTCCATTCTTATTGCAAAATTAAATTTTATTAACTTTGTTATTAAGCTCACTCTAATAAATACAACATTCACTAATTACTTGGAATTGTTCTGTATGCTAGACATTACCCATTAAAACATACTTTATCAGGATTTATCCTTAGATTGTCTCCTTCCATTCAGAACATCCTCTAATTTCCTCAGCTACTTCTCCATATCGACTGCTTTGGGTTCTTTGAGCAGAGTCAGCATATTAATAGTCAGTTGCCTTGCAGAGAAATTTGTCAGCAGAGCGTTATTGCCATTGATCGTCCTCTACATCACTTCATTCGACTTCTTCATAATGCTTGATTCCCTCTGAAGAGTTTCTATCTGGGCCAAATACTATTTCCTAACTTGGAGGGATATCTTTGTATTCTGATTAGCCTTTCCGAGTTAATTATTGAGGATTTAAATTCTTTGCTGCAGGAGACTATTTTATTGTTTGTATGTTTGGAGCTGCCTTTGAGTTTGGTCTGAGTGATAGTGAGATATCTTAAATCCCTACCTTGGCCTTGTAATGCTGGGATTATCAATTATGTTCTCCAACTATTTTATTACCTAATCTTTCTCTGAGCTTATGACCTTCAGCTTGTTTATGTATTAGAAGAGGCCCTGAACTATCTTCCAGAAGTTCTGCCTCTAAGATATTATCTTTGAGGACTAACGCAATTATAACGTTAGTTCAGTTTAGGATTTAAGATCCGTACTGGATCTTCGTTATTGCTAATAAAGATTTAGAGTTTGTTATTGGTCCAGTATTCTTTATTAGTAAACATAAATGAGATTGCAGTAGTGTTTCTTCATATTGTCCAGTTCCCCTAGTAGAGAGTTAGTTTATGCAATAAGTTACATAATATAGTGTTCGGCCTTCTTAAGTTTACCCTCAACCAAACAACAATTAGTTTTGGCTCCGATCACTTCTGCCTCCATAGTTTTCAATACCTCAGAATCAACACTGCCAGCTAGAATGTCTTCGATCATATTGCCTCTGTTCTAACATATGACTGACTTCTATTTGACTGTATTCTCCAGCTCCTCTATTTTCTATCGGAATGCTTTAGAGATTATGCTATGCTAGGACTATGCAGTTAGGTAAGATTGCTGCACCTACACAAATTTGTCTGTGAGATCGGCTATTTTTAAGTTCAATGCCTATATATGAGCTGCCTGTTTGGACTGGAGCTGACAGTACTAATGTTTGGACTGCTATAACTGCTTCTCTAGTTTGTCCTGCTTTATCTGTGCCTGCACTTCCACTTCAATAACCACCACTTTATATTCTTCTTATAATTGCTTCATCTTGCCTTACAATTAGTTCTTCAATGCTAGTATTTAGTTGTCTTTAGCTTGTACGGCATACTATAACTACCTAATATTGGCCTAGAGTTGATGGGTTTTAGATTTAAGCTATTACCTGTCTCCAAACACCATATCTATATTCTCCAGACAAGCATTAGCTAGGCTTTTGGTGCTGATGGATGATGCCTAGGATATCCTTGTGCGAATAGGTCTAATTATTGATAGCTCTTAGTTCTATCTGCTCGCTCTCTCTTGTAATTACCTATTGGCTCTTTACTTCTCCTCAACCCTCTACTCGCATTCTTTTATGTATTCCCTCTGACTCTATAACAATGCTTTCAGCCTTTGGGTATTTGATTACGCCTATTACAATTTATTCTTGCACTGCCTAAGCTATTCTGCTAATTCAGCTGATTTACTTCTACGATCTGCAGTGTCTGTGTTAATTCGAGTCTGTCTAGCCATTAGCAGCTGGTCGGTAGCATTCCTCCACTTAGACTCCATTTAAATTATTGTCTTTCTAGCCTTCTCGTACATTTCCTGCGACTCACTCAACTGTTGCTCCTTCTTTCGCAACTGTTATTTTAATTATTGGCCAATAGCATCCATTTCTTAGAGTTTGTTTCTAACTATTATTTTGTTCTTCTACACACTTTACTGGTATTGAATATGTAATTGAGCTGCTCTCGTCTTCTCACTGCACAAATCTTTCTGTTGGTCCGATATTACTAAGTTCTTCTACACTAATGCTTTCTCTAAGGCTGTTACCTTTCCTTTTAACTCCCATATTTGTTGATCCTTCTCCATGCTAATAGAACTATTCTGCTACACAGACGAATTCTGGTCATATGTTGTTTTTCTTGGAGATTTAGAACTCACAAGTCTGATTGACTGTTACTTAGTGACTGCTGTCAATCGAAGCTGTAGCTAAGCCTTGCTGTTTTGAGACTATCTTTAAATAGTTTGTTTCTATCTTTTAAGTTGTTAGATTGTAGCCTTGGAATCAGATAGTTCCTTTTACTTAGCCTTGACCCTTTGGGTGAGCATCTCATATTATTCGTTCTTAGTCTTTATGAGATTATCGTATTTGTTGATAACACCACCGAATCGATCCTCATACTTCGACTTTGATTACTTAGGTATGCTTCTGTTGAGGTTATTGAATATTTTCATCTTTAGTTCAGTCAGCTTGACTTCGTTCTTGATATTGAGAGTCTAAATGGTGGAGAGTTTGGAGCAGAACTTGTCCATCATTTTGTAAAGCTGAGGAACAATCGTTTCTCTAATATTCTTAAACCACATCGACGAAGTATTATGGTAGGCCACCTGCAGCTCTCTGAACCTCTATTGGGTTTATGCTAATTGTCGAGAGCACTGGCTGTGTGCTAGTTTTTAGTTTTATAATTTGTTTAGAAGTTCGTAATTTTAGGTTTTGAGCTGTTAAATGACTGCCTTGACTTATTTGGTGGAATTCCCCTTTAGTAGAGTGTTTTTCCTATCAAGTGTTTAGGCCGAACTTTATTTTCTGGAGTTTCTACAATATATTTCAATATGCTCTGCTCGAGGTTTGAGTATCGGAGTGTTCGTAGTGCTCAAAGCCAGCTGTTAGTTTTACGCTAAATGCACTTCGCCCGAGGATCTTAGAGGAGCATAGGTGCTTCGCTTCTAAATTTGCTGATTACTGTGGATCTTTTAAATGATCCTTTAGTTTTTGGATTACACGTCTCTTATTTTCTTCTTTAGAGTCTAGAACTCAGCCTGCAACCCTGTGACTCTTTGAGATTTCTAGTGACTGGATATATTATTAATAGAAGTTGGGTTGTTCTTAGGAGAGATGTGAGCTGAGGAAGTCAGATGAGGGTTGGTTGTGTTACAGTTATTTAAGTTTGTTATCTACTGCTGCCTGTACGAAACGTATTCATCCTTACGGGAAAGTGACCTGTCGACCATTTTGTGTGTCATTCAATTTTATAAATACTCATAACCCTATCTGTACAATCAATAAATACATACTGATTGGCAGCTACTGTAATTATCTTTGTAAGCTTTACTCTCGTATAATATTTTTATATGAAGGAGCCAAACATCCCTCTGCACAAGAAGTTATCCCTTGAGGATCATAGTTTATGCATGGAATTCATTACTACAGGAGAGCGCCCTCAGAATTTCATCAAAAACACAGACCCTCAGACTAGATTTATGTAATATCCAAAGGTTCAAGCATTGATTCAAGAGAAGACTTTGCTCATCAGGCAAAAAAATCATCCTCCAGTCTACATAAAGGAGGATTTAAAGAAATTTGATTTGAGTAAGCTAGGAAAGTTCGACGTCATATTGATAGACCCTCCTTGGGAATAATACGAAAAGAAGGTGAGGAATCTCCCAGCATACAATCTTAAACCTTAAAGATATCGTTCATGGACGCTATAAGAACTGTTGAAACTAAACATAGAGAGTATTTCCGATAATCCTTCATTTATCTTCCTCTGGGTAGGGAGTGAGCATTTGGACGACGGTCGCTAAATGTTTAAAAAGTGGGGCTACAAACGTTGTTAGGATATAGTGTGGATTAAGACTAACAGGAAGAGTAAAGATCAGCCAGCAGAAAATAAGTCAGTATTGCAAAGAGTAAAGGAGCACTGTCTGGTAGGCTTGAAGGGAGATATCAAGAAAGCTTCTGACTCCACTTTCATTCATGCTAATGTTGACATTGATGTGATTGTGGATGAGTAGCCTGAGTTGGGGAGTCTCAAGAAGCCTGAGGAAATTTACGATATAATTTAAAGGTTTTGTCTAGGCAGAAAACGAATTTAACTATTCGGCTAGAATCATAACATCAGAGAAGGTTGGTTAACGGTCGGAAAACTTATAAATGAAACTAAGTTTATCGAGTAAGAGTACAATTCTTGGTTTGCTGGGGAACCAACTGCCAAAGGGTTTAAGGCTGGTCGATTAATAGGAACAAATAACATAATATAGAACCTTAGACCAAAAGAAGCCCCCAAGGACCAACAGAAGGAAGACCAATCTCAAGCAGCAGAAAAAAATCTGCCTTCGACTCCATCAAAGTGATACCTTTAAAATGCGTAAATAATACATTTGAATAATAGAATTTGGAATGCGAAAGCACACTGACCCTTATTTAGACGAAGCATCCATTTATTTCAACTCAAGACCAGGCCGAGTGGCCAAGATCTGGTCTTTTCGCAATAATTACTATTTCCTTAGGGAACAACAAGATCATGAGAAGTTCTTCATGTAACTAGTGATTGTAGATACTGCCAATAGGATAAGGATTAACAAACCTATCATATTGTACACGCATGAGGTCTAGGAAGTCATCATTAATTTGTAAAAGAAGACTGAGCTTTGCTGCGAGGTATTTGTAAATCCAATTACTGGAGTATGTTGCCTTCACATCCGGAATCTGATTAGTTTGGAAATACCATGCGTCTACATATTCGACCTAGGTTGCCAAAATCAGTAAGTGCTGGCTATGGGGATAAACCTTCCATAGATAAAAGTCAAGAGAATCAAATGGTGCAGTAAATATCGAAATAATCTGGTACTGCTAGGAAGTAAATTTAATTCTGAGTACCTATGGGTAATGGATATCTAGAGATAAATAACTCGCCCAGCCAAAGTAATAGAGTTGGGTCAGATAGAAGTTAGAGACTTTTGTATTCATAATGACAAAAAGAGCAGCATACTGATGCAGATATTTATCCTGTAAGAGAAGGGGAGAATATTTGTGATTAAGCCTATAATCTACAAGGAAATGAGGTTGCCGACGGAGGCAAAGAAATCGAAATATTTTTCATAAGAGTAAAAACAACCCTTTTCTAATTGTGAGTTCATAACAAATAACGATAAGATACTGATTGATTCCTGTGGTGCTGGGAGTGAGCCCCAGCTACACTAAATACTGCAAACTATGCCAATAAATGGGGATAACCAGTACGAATTTATTTAACTTCTGAGAGGGACTACTTCTCCTATTTTTGTGCTGTATGGCGCTCAGAATAGTGGAATGGTTAGAGTCATGACTGTCTACAACCAGAGAAAAAATTAGACTGTGCAATATTACGGAGCAGAGGTCTTAAAATTCTAATTACCTAGTTAGGCGAACTTTAGAGACCTTTCGGTATTCCAGAACCATCAGAAAGAAACCCTCTACATTAAGTCCAGCTCAGCTTTGTACAATATGAACCTGAAGGATTTGCTGTCCTTTGATTCCAAAAAGAAGATACCGGAAGTATTAACTAAAGAGGATGTTTACAAATTACGCTGTATCATAAAGCTAGACAACGATAAAGCCTCCTTTAAAGTCATTTAAAAAACTTAGTGCAATAATCTGCTCGTGGTAAAATCAGTGGAAGACAAGATGAGTATGTTTGAACTAAGTGAGATTGAAGGTTCTAAAAACTACAAAGTTGGAGATTCTGAACTAATATAGTACACTCAGAAAACATTGAAGAGTTAGAGTGATGAGCAACACATAAACTCAGTGCTGGAGACCCTCTAGGAGAATAGGAAGGCTTTGAAGCAGCGGATGTCAATGGTAGAGAAGCAATTTTACGAATTTAAGAGTTCTTCATTTCATATAGGTAATAAGTAATAGCCAATAATGAAGAAGATAAGTCGTGTAAGCCAAAATCATAAGCTAATTGTGAGCAATATGTCGAAATTGTCGAAAGGAGCGGTTGTGCAGGAGTAGGATCAGGAGAGGATAAAGAATAAGATAGTGTTGTACGAGATAGAGGCGAATAGATTTAGCAAGAGTCTAAAATAGACAAAGATGGGACTGGATGAGTGCAAGAGTGAGTAAAAACTGGAGGCATAGGCTGAATAGCTGAAGGTATTGCAGCTGATTACTACAGTTAACAGTAACTTAACACTACTAAAATGTCAATAAACGTTCAAACGTCAATGATAGTTCGCTTTTTATGGTTTTTTAGCTTCTTCTTCTTTATCTTCTTGTCGAACCGCTTAAACTTCTCCTAAGTTTGCTCCTAGGCTAATCCTTTTTTCTACAGTTTTGCTTTCAAATCGATCATAGCCACTCTCATGCACTCGTCTGTGTTCTACTTCAAAATTAGCACCTCCTGCTCCTCAGCATGGTAACTTGGGAGCTTCTGTTCTATCAAATGTTCTATCTTCTGGTACTCTTCTATGTCGTATTGAGTCACAAATGTAATTGCTCGACCTGCTCGTCCTGCTCTGGCAGTTCTACCTACTCTGTGCACGTAGTCTTTAGCATTCATAGGTAAATCGTAGTTTATTACACAATCTACATGCGGAATATCCAATCCTCTTGCAGCCACATCGGTAGCTACCAGTATGTTTGACTATTTACTTTTAAATCGAGCAAGGGAACCCAACCTTCTTGCTTGAGACATCTGCCCATTGACAGTGACTGTCTTATATCCGAGTTTTCGAAGGAAGAGGCACAGTTTTATAGCATTCATGCAGGTAGCTGTAAAGACCATGATTTAGTTGCCTATTTTTTTAGAGAGGATGTAAGCTAGGTATACATCCTTGTATTTATGGGGAATGAACAGGTACTATTGCAGCAGATTGTCAACAGTCTGGTACTTCTTGTTCACCTCCACTTTGACTGGGTTGTTTAGAGCAGCTCTCTCAAGTTTCTCTACTTTGTTAGTCATGGTGGCTGAAAACAAGAAGGTGTTTCGCTATTAGGGCAGACTTTGGAGTATTTGGTTTATTTATTTCTAGAAGTCCATCGACAGAAGTTTATCTGCTTCATCCATTACCAGGAACTTTACGTTGCTAAGTTTGAACGATTTGGTGTTTTAGATGTGGTATACCATCTTACCAGGAGTTCCAACAACAATATGTGGATTGTTGTTGAGTAGTTTTACTTGACTGTTGATGTCTAGACCACCCACTATCACTGCTGTCTTCAATCCGATGTCAGCTCCTAAAGCTTTGAAGTGGTCGGATATCTGTACGCAGAGTTCTCTGGTCGGGGATAATATTATGGCGAAGAATGGTGAAGGCCTTCATTAAACAGTATTTACTTGTCCAATAGTTTTTGGATTATGGGTGCAGCAAATGCAAGTGTTTTTCCACTACCTGTTTAGGCCAGAGCAATAATATCTCTACCTTTGATTGTAAATGGTAGGGACTATTTCTGGATGGGAGTGGGGGTTTTGTAGCCGAGTTTTTCCATCGATCTGAGTAGCTCATCGCAGATTCCTAAAGACTGGAAAGTCGTCTGTGGTTAGGTTGAGTTGGGTTTCAACTATTGTTCCTCTTCCATTGTAATTAAGAGTTTATGATGTTTATAATCTTAAAGTTAACTAGTTTGCTATTTAGTGGAAATCAATCATCGCTGCTGAGTAGCTCTCATTATTCAGCAGACTATGCTATAGGTTAGCAGCGGTTGAGGGAGGGTTTATGAGGGAGTTGGGATTTAGCCTAGGTGAGTTTGAGTTTGATGATCTCGTCTCTCTTGTCAATTTATTTGTTAAGATATTTGTTCTTGGCTTCGAGAGAAGCATTGGTTTGTTAGAGGTAATTGATCCTATCCTTGTAACCCTGTTTCTAACTTTATGTCCTGTTCTATGTTTTAGATTTATCATTTAGTCCCTGAGCCTTGCACAACTCATACTAGCTCTTTAGGTTTCTGAGCTAAGACTACAAATGGCAGGATTGGCTACAGAGTGACTGGATTTAGGATTATTTCTGCCTTATTATTCCCTTCAGCTGTTATATTTCTGTCACTAACACATCCTGATTGGTTTAGGATCGAGCAGAATACTTCATGTAAGAATTATCTGTGCTTGCTGACCTGAACTTACTGGATTTAGAACTGTTATCCATACTGAATATAGTTGACCTTTATGCTCTTAATGTCTTTGACTTGGACTACTCTGACTGCTTTAGTGATTCCTTGAGTAAGGTATTTTAGGATATCTTATCGGCTAACTGCTTGAGAAGGGTATTCCGCTACTCAGCAAAAACGTTGTGCTCATGACTGTTCTTGATGATTCTCCATTCTTTCGATACTTTGGATATTTTGTTTATCTATTCAGTAGCCTACTTCACTTGTTTTAGGTATTCCTAGCATAAAGCCACAGATTAAATGTACTTGACTTACAGTTTTTGGTAGCTTTGGGTCAGTATGCCATTCTAAGCTGTTAGTTTCTACAGTTTGTCTTTAAACTCAAAGGATTACTGCTCTAACACTTTTATCAGGTTCTACTTTGCAGGAATAATAGCTTTTAGGTCTGATAGCTCATCTTTGAGAAAACGATTCTGCTCAAGCTGTTAGCAATACAGAGTCCGTAGCTTGTAGTAGTCTTTTTAAGCTCCTGAACATCTGTTTAGGTTTATATTTACTTCGCTCATTTTAAATGGAGAGCTGGTTTTGAGCTAAGAACGGTAAGTCGGAAACTAGGATGTACCGAATTTCAAGGTATTGGAAAGGATAGTGCTTTAGAGAGCGGTTGAGCCCGTCTATTTTTTATTTTCGGAGACGTTCGATTGACTAAACGTCTATTGAACACTGGATTGGAGAGTATTTAAAAGACCTAGTTACCCTTTGGTGGCTTCACTGAGCTTATTTTTTAGTCGGTGGATTTTGGAGGTTGTGCCAGCGTAGGCACTTAAATTCAAAGTGCGAGACAATGTGGGTGAAGAGGGCTGATTAGAAGTAGGGCGTTAGATAGAAGGGTGTTGGCTTCTTCTGAGAAAAGGTTTGTCTTCTTAGGGAGCACGATGGGGAAGATGAATTTTATGCCGACTCATTAACAGTTACTGCTTAATTCAATAAGTTACTAATTTAGTCTAAACATCGTATTTTACTAAATTTATTAAGCCAAATATTTTGTACTGTCAGTAGCAAGGAGAAGGAAGATAATAGTGGGTTGGTTTGAATGGCAGTTTGCATTTACTTGATTTAGCTAAAATAATAATAAAGTGGTGATGGAGGGTGATAAGAAACTAACTCTGCGCAACATCAAAGCTTAGTTTAAGAAAAACCTTGACACCTTCTCCAAAATGGTAATGAAGCTGTTAGTTAGGATCCCTTTCTACAAGTATCAGTAGGTAAATCATCCAATCGAACATAAACTGTTAAGAAAGGAGGTCAAAGTGTTGTGTGGACTAACACAATAGACCTCAAATACACTAACTAAAAGGAGCTGAAGTTCGAGGCCTTCGACTAAGATCTAACAGAGAACTAGATTATCGGAAGTGGAACTATTAAGGTTACAGATCTCCACGAAGGTTCAGGGCTTAAGGCAGAAGTTAAAATATTCTCAGATAAATAGTAGATGGGCTCTATTGTTTTCGAATATACGTTAGTTGGCGCCAAAGAGAGCAGAATTGAGTCCTAAATAAAACCTTAAACTAATAAAGTTGTGCCGAACGAAGATACTGCATCCATCAATAGGTCTAAATAACTTCCCAAGAAGTAGGTCGACCCACCTCAAGAACACAAGAAGGATTTAGAGCCTAAATAAAAAGAACCAACAAAAAAGTCTGAAGTTTCTGCAGGATAAATCAAATAGGCACCTAAGTTATAAGATCATTTATCAAATAAGCATTCCCTTAACAACAGTTTGTCGTACAAACTACCTGAGATTGTAAAGAAGAACTATGGAGACAGTAAATAGATGTTTAGGCAGGGATCTTCGATATACAGTCTGCAATGACTCTTCAAAAAACAATACTATGCTACTCTGTACCCAAGGCACCTCGCTTTCAGTAGATAGTCAAACCGATAGGAAGCTAACCGAGCTATTATAATGACTCCTGCTTTAAAGAAGACAGATCCAAAGGCACAGGATTTGGTTATGGACATAGGAGACCCTACCCTGATTGGATGTAGAGAAACATGAAGTAAAACCCTGCTCCGGGTGCCTACTAATCCTCTCCATCTCACAGAAGTGAAAAGGGAAAGACTTTTGGAATTAGTTATAAGTATTACCAAAAAGTGTTGATTCCGAAATAATCTAAACAACGAATAATCGGGCAAAGTAAGCATGAACGTTAATATAGGACTCTCTCCAATCAACTTATCGAGAACAGAGAGGTGATGCCAGTTGCGTTTTATTTTAAAGAAGATGATTAAATTATGGTAGTTAATTCTTCGAAGAGTATGCTCCTAGAGAGTAGAAAATAGTTATTAGATGTATGGAGTAGTGTCTGTGATTTAAATATATAAATTTGAATGGAGTCGAAACAGTCTTCTGCAAAGGACTTTTAAAACTTACAGAAGTTAGGCTAAGGAGCCTTTGGGATAGTTTGGAAGGTCAAACGCAAAGAGGATGGCAAGGAGTATGCGATGAAAAAAGTAGCTACAAGTTACTACTTAGGTGAAACTGGGGGCTATGAAGGAAAAGTAAAGAGAAAATGCAGTCAATGAAATCAGAATCTTAGCATCTCTCAATGCAGATTTCATCATTGGATACAAGGATGCCTTTTATGACGAAACTTCCAGTACTTTGAATGTGGTCATGGAATATGCTTCAGGAGGGGATATTCTCAAAAAAATTAACGATCACATAAGAAAGCGCAGTAAATTTCCATAGTAGGAGATCTGGAAGGCTCTAGTCCATATGACTAAAGGTACTTTACCAAATTATTTAGGTCTCAAATCTCTCCACGATATTGGAGTACTTCATCGGGATTTAAAGTGTGCTAATGTCTTCATCGATTCCGAAGGTGTTTATAAATTAGGCGATCTCAATGTCTCCAAGGTTTTGAAACAGGGTTTAGCACATACTCAAACAGGAACTCCATATTATGCTAGTCCTGAAGTTTGGCAAGACCTTCCTTATGATAGCAAGAGTGATATGTGGTCGTTAGGGTGTGTTATCTATGAGATGGCTGCTTTGAAACCACCATTCCAAGCAAGTGATCTTCAAGGGCTTTTTAGGAAAGTAAAAGCAGGCGTGTTTTAAAGGATTCCTCCAGTATACTCGAACGATTTGGCAGTAGTGGTTGGTATGCTACTGAAAGTAAACCCCACACTTCGACCAAACACCGACCAAGTGTTGGCTAATTCTATCGTACAGAAGCACTTTAAAGGAGAACTCGCGACTGATGACGGAGATGAAGATAAAAACTCTTTGCTTCAGACTATCAAATTCAATCCTAAAAACCTACTGCAACTGAAGAGCAAACTTCCTAAGTCTAACTATGTTAAGGAAGAAATATAGGAGTAGATTGAAGTAAAGTAGTAAAAAAAGTAAGAGAAAAAGCCTTAGAAGAAAGTTTAATAGCCAAAGGGTCCTCCAACGAAAGCACCATAGACTCGAAGAGACGACAGGCTGTAATTGGAAAAGAAAAATCGATAGAGGGTATTGTCTGCATGTGGTATTAGGCAACCTAGTTATTGTAAATTTGTACTCATTCAGGTTAGTCTCCAAAGGTCGCCGTTCATAAACAACAATAAATACCCAAAAAGGAAGATCCTTACAAAAAGTATCATTGCTGTAATTCAGAATGCTGTAGATGAACAACCCTAATAATCCAAAATTACCGCCTAGACCGCAACAACAGATTCCATCACAGCCACCACAGTTGTATAAGTTACCTCCCAAACCCAATCAGCAGCAGCAACAGCAAGCTGGAAATTATCATCAGCAAAGGCCAACAAGCAATCATGCAAGCAATAATGTCAATAGGTCTTATGATGATATTAGAAGATCACAATCTAGGGAGAAACAACCTCAGCAAGCTGCTCAAACACCACAGATAAACCGAAGAGGTTCTGAGAAGAATTTAGGCGCACCACAAACTCCGGCTACAAACTCAGCCAAGAAAATAAACCCACCAGTATCTTCAAGAGGAGTACCATCCCAAAGACCTAGCAGCGCTCATAAGGTTCAGGTCCAACCTTCTTGGTGGGGGTGACTGATAATATCTTGCATAAATCAACTTTTGCCTTAAACAGATAGAATAATTGATGATTTAATTAATCATTATCTTGCAGATAGTCCTGATTCTTTCAATTTCAATAGTTTTCCAATGTCGTGCTCTTTTTCGTTAATCAGTTTTTTTACTTCTGCGTCCATACACTTCACTTGGATTTCCATTTGCTTTTTATCGGATAAAGCTTTAGCAAGTTATCTCTACAATTGAGATACTCTTTAGTTTCTCGGTTGTGAACTTAATTTCTCTTGTAGTATCTAGTTTTCCTATCTCAGAAGTAGGTTCTACTAGAATAGAGCATCGTATTGCTATTTGTATTATGACTGTCCTTGGGCTGGCATCTGTTGGTTGACCATTTCCTACAGTTTGCACACCATATCTTTGTATCTTTTGATTGTCCTTCTGTATTCAATCTATTTGTTTATGAATTACAACCTTTTATTCTAGCACTAATCACTTAGATTTGATATTCGACTAGTTTTCTCTTTATCGTTTATCTTCATGTTTCGTGATGTCTTTTCAGTGCTGATAGTCTCATCGAAATAACGACTGTTGTAATATTTGGCCTGAGATTGATGACGTTAGATATTATTTCTGGATTATGGAAGTGGGCGTAGGACCCTTTCTGAGAGTAAAACTTATTCGTCCAATAACTCTTATCTTGGAGCAATCTAGGAGGCTCTGCCGATCATTTTAGACAGTTGTTCAGCAGTCCGGAGTGTAGTTAGACTATACTACAATAACTTTGGACTTGAAGAGACAAAGAACAGCATTCTGCAGAAATTTGGCGTAAGAGTTCGAGGGTTTATAAGACTCTCGACCAAGCAGTTTAGAGACTAGGATTATAGATATTATTTGTCTGGATCTCCAAGAAATTGACCAAGAGCCACAATATCTCCTTTATTGATTCTACTCAAGGAACATAGCTTGACTAAGGCGAGTTCTCCCAATACTTTCCCATTTCTTTTCAAAAAGTATTTTGCGCAGTAATGGATGCTGTCGACTCCTAACTCCAACTTTTTCGTGTAGCTTTTCAGGTTTCCTTCGCTTAAATACAGTAGAGACCTAAACTACTATTCGTGACGAACCTGAATCACATTCATTTAACGAGTGTTTGTCTTCTTAAAATTTGTTACTGTCTTCTATTAACACAAATCAAACACTCCTCCTTCTATTAAAGCAGTAATACTGACTTCCATCCGGAACTCGTTCTAGTTGCACTGAGATTTGTTTAGTTTTAAGAGAGAAAGCAGAGACTTAGCCGAAGACATCAGTAGTCCACTATCTCCAGACATGCAACTATCTCTACCTGAGCCAGTAGCACCAAGAATTACGTTGATTGAAGACTTTCCGTTAAACAATTCATCTATATCGTGTTTAACACAAGATTCAAATAGTCTTTTAGTTGACTAACTTCCATTTGAATGAACGACTTTGTCGAATTCAAACATCTAAGCCTTCTTGAGAATGGAGGCTTTAAGTCTGAGCATATCCTAATCGGAGTAGATGTTCTCGTCTAGGAACCCCTTAGAAATGGGTTTATTAGTAAATGCGACTATCTTAGATCGAGGATGTGATGGAGCGAATACAGCTATCTTCTTGTCCTTCTCTAGCACAGATTGTCTTTTAGGTTTCTTAAGCTGATATTCAGTTGAAGATGTGGGAGTGGGAGCTGGGGATATTTTGCATACGAAGGAAACCACTTCAGACATGATTTGAATGAAATAGCAGTTATTATATATTAAGATAATCCACCTGTTATAATGAGAAACAATCTGATATGGACTATTGTATTAATATGAAAGAATTAAATAAACAGGACTTTGATAGGGACCTTGTCCTCCCTGCAATCAAGCTTCCAAACAATAAAATACAAGACATGTGCAAGGTAGTTAAACCCTTCATATTCTAAAAGTTGAGAGTTAATAAGGTCCAACCTTGCGACTAAGCTCATAAATTCCTGATCCTCAAGTAAGGCACTACGCCATAACAAATTAAGGCTTTGGTTCCTTAGACAGAAACGGCTTAAACTACCATTAGACTGTCATACTAGAACTTTACAACCAGCTAAATATTCGAGTTCTACCATCCAGATGTACCGCCTCCACATAGTTTCGAGAGTATTGGACATATTGCTCACTACAACCTCACAGAAGAACAGTCTAAATATGGGAAACTCATAGGGTAGATCCTTGTGCTTAAAAATCCTCTCATCCGAACAGTCGTAAATAAAACAGAGAAACTTCACAATGTCTACAGAACCCCGATACTAGAGTTACTAGCAGGGCCTGGCAATTATGAGGTTGAGATAAAAGAACAAGGAACGCTGTTGAGATTGGATTTTGAGAAGGTGTACTGGTGCTCGAGACTTCAAACATAGCGAGATAGGTTGCTTCAACTTTTTAAACCTAAGTAAACTCTACTCGATTTGTTCTGCGGAGTGGGCCCTCTTGCTGTGAGAGCTGCCCGTAAGGGTTTGAGAGTGATGGCTAATGATTTGAACCCAGATTGCTACAAATATTTGCAAATTAATGCTCAAATTAATGGTGTGGGCGAACGATTGCTACTGTTCAATGACTGTGCACGCACTGTACTCAGGAAATGGTATGATAAATAGTTTGTTCAAAGTATTGCTGAACCTTTCCGTAAAATCAATCACGTTTTTATGAATCTACCTGTTGATGCAATCTAATTCTTAGATGTGTTTAGAGGCTTTCAGTTGAAGACAGGCTGTGCAGACAATGAGCTTCCACTTATCCATGTGACAGGATTTGTAGTAGCTAGTACTGAATAATAGAGCATACAGAAGATGTCGGAGAGGATTAGCAAAGTGCTGCCCTCTTTTACTAAGGAGTTGATCACCCACTTCCACTTGATTAAAAATGTTACGGTTATTATGAGGATGTACTGCATAAGCTTCAGGCTGGGTTTGGCAGATGCTCAACTCGATGAGATTGAAAAGGATAATGTCAAGAAGGTTAAATTGCAATGATGTGTTTAATAGTGATAGTGTTATTTGTAGTTGTTTAATCATTCTTTACTTATTGTTGATTATAGATGCATCATTCAAGACATGTGCTTCCTCAGAGGACGTAAGTTCCATGAAGTAATGTGGGAAATGGTTTGAGAGAAGAGTCCTTATGTCAAATGCTTGAGTTTTGCCTAGGGAAAGTCTTTTTATAAAATTTAATGATATGTGCCAAGCTGATCGGCAAGTCCCCAAGCAACTGCTTCCTATCCAATTGCAATAGAAGACTTGAAATCCATATTCTTGAGTTTCCCCTATCTTATCTTCTTAATGTCTGTCTCAACCTCGGTTTAGAGGTTATTTTGAAGTTAAAGCAGGTCTTGCCTTTTGAATTAGCTCATGTTTCTTAACATGTGAATTTAGTCTGCAACATAGCTTGTTCCTGGCTATTTGAAAGCCACTCTATCTGCTAGGTCAGTATTTAGTTGATAATTGTGGATGCCTAAGCTGAAGCCTCCCACTAATGTTGTTGGGTCGACATAAACCTACAATATTACATGTAAGTACTTTATCACCTCTAACCAAAACGAGAAGACCTGATCCAAGACAAGAGTCCTGTCCAAATGTGAGTAGAGGTACACCCTTTTTATTTGTTAGATTTCTTAGTTTGCCAGCTATGAGATGAGCTTGTGCAGCTGAGCCTTAGGAGGTGTTGATAAGTACGGCTAGCCCACAAATGTTTCCTTTAATACCTTTAATGAGCTGCTCAACTCTTCTCGTAGTCTCTGTAGTAATGGAACCGTTGATGCTGATGACTGGAAGAGTTTTCTGTGACTTGGTTGCTGAAAACGATAACAAATTAGCTTTAGTCGCTAGATTTGTAAGAACGCCTTTAATTTTTTGCATATGAATATCTAAATTATATTTCGATCTAAGGATACTAAAATTAGTCAACGAAACATACTTATTCAGATCACATATATTTAATCAATCCATTCTGATAATATGTATTCGAAAAGTACATATCCACAATTAATTAATTAAAGAATGAAACTTATTCAAAGAGCTAAGGAGTTCAGGAGGCTCTTAGAAACTTAATGTGTGATGATTCCAGGTGCCTTCAATGGGTTAGTTGGAAGAATAGCCACTGACATTGGATACAAGTCTCTGTACATCTCGGGAGCTGCTCTAACAGCTTCTTCTGGAGTCCCAGATATTGGGCTCAGAACTCTCTCTGAGTTCTGCTCAGTCATTAGGGAAGTTTCTGCCTCAACCAATTTGCCCATACTAGTGGATGCTGACACAGGCTTTGGCGAAGGAGAAATGGTTATAAGAACTGTCTACTAATACTTCTATTCGGGAGCTTCAGGCCTTCACATTTAGGATCAAGTCTTCCCTAAAAGATGTGGCCATCTGGACGGTAAGTAACTTATAAAAGCTTAGGATATGGTCCTAAAAGTTCAACTTGCTCGAAAAACAAGCCTTTAAGTATCGCAAGGTTAATTTGTTGTTTGTGCTCGTACAGACGCGAAAGGAGTTTACGGTCTGGACTAATGTATTAAGCGAAGCAAGATGTATATTGATGCAGGTGCTGATATGATTTTCCCATAAGGACTTGCAACTGTTCAAGAGTTCTCGTAAGTAGCAAAGGCACTTCGAGCTCACAAGAAGTCAGTTTATCTGTTGGCTAACATGACAGAATTCGGGAAAACTCCATACATCGATATTAAGGACTTCTCAAATATGGGATATAACTGTGTAATTTATCCGGTTTCAACTTTGAGAATAGCAATGAAGGCAGTGGAGACTATGCTAAAGGATTTGATGAAGTAGGGATCTCAAAAGAACTCAGTACCGAACATGCAGACGAGAGAGTAACTTTACAAGGCTCTCCACTACAAGCCAGGAAAGGAGTACCATTTCCCCGAGGAAGCTATCAAGAAATGAAGCGTGCTTATATAGCAATTAAGTTATGCAGTATTTAATGACTATCCCAGTTGATTTATAAATATCAAATAAATATGGATCTCAAATAGACCAAAGCCTTGTTCGATGCTAACATGCTTGACTTAGAAGTGGGCATTCCAGACCCTAGCTAAGCGGATGGCTTTCAAATAATTTACGAAAAGGAGCTGCAGTTTGAAATTCGGATTCAATAACGTGAATCTACGAACACTCTGCTGAACTAAATGCTCAACTTGAAATTGTTGGTGGAAGGGGATGCAAAGAATCCGAAGGCCCTGCGCATCGAACTCACTAGCGATAGCGACTTGTTCTTTAATTTTCATCATAGCATAAATGAACTGTAGTTCAAGCTGATTAAATAAAAGCAGAACTTCTACATTTAGTTTAGGGAGTACCCTTCAGTCATTCTGAAGAATCTCCAAAAGGTCTAGAAGGATAGGAATGCCTTTGTGCTAATATTCACGATATTTACGGACTTCGAAGGAGCATTCAATATCATCCAGAAGACCTAGTTCAAAAACTATGAAATACTGTCATTTGACTTCAAAAAGTCTTCTGATGTAATGATTTAAACACTTAGGAATTCATAAGGAGAGTCATAAAGTATCGGTATGAAGTTATGAAGGCCAGAATACAAGCTATGGAGGTGCATTTGACTGACATTAAGGAACAGGTCAAAATTAAGAATCCTAGCCTATCATTGCAGATTCAGAAAAAGCTACCTTATGAGAGCAAAAGACAATGAAGAGTCTATATTCTACTAAATGTTATAAGATTATTTATAGACAGTAGTCACTCCTGTAATACCCCTCGACCAACTCCACGAGAGAAACATACGCTTTAAAAACTGGGGTTCCTACATTCCGCTACTATTTAACAAGGGCTAGCCTCAACTGCTGGTATCTTCGCGTAAATGCATGTTATAATTTAGCTAAGCATCTTGTCATTCATCTAGTTTCAGTAGCAATTAGCGCAGTTAGCATTTACTTGAGGCCGTAGATGAGCTTGCAGACTAAATGGCTGTTGGGTATTATGCTACTATTGATTGTGGTATTTCTATTGAGATTTTTGAACGTAAATCCTGGTATTGCTTCGACTGGACTTCCAGTAGCCAACTAAAAGGATCTTATCAGGTGCGTAAAATACTGTTCAGTGTGCAAAGTAATTCAGAAGAAGCAACTTCGACACTGTAAACACTGTAACGTCTGCATTCATAACTCACTGGGACATTCTAAGATAATTGGGAGATGTATAAGCCTAAAAAACATATCTATTTGGATGTGGTGGAGTGGAATGTGTCTACTTTACTCCGTTATTTTGATAATTGCATACTGATAAGTTATGAATGGGCTATTATTTGGGATATAGATGTAAATAAGAGCAGAAGGTCATCAAATATCATCTTCCACTATGAGATTTTAGTATTTTATTTGTATGCCGAACTATTATAAAATCTACTTCGGCCGTATGCGGGTATTTGGGTTCAGATCTAACATTCGGCCAATAATTTTCTTTAGCTGATCGTCCAATACTACCCCTGAATAGTTCTATATTGATAAATTCAGTACTTGGTGAGCGAAAAATCCCTACAAATCGTGTATAACCTCCAACTGTTTCTCTATTATCTTTCGGAAGGAACGATTGTCAACAGAAAACAGCCCACGTCTCAGAACTGAGCTATGAGAGTTTTCGATCATAGTGTCAACCGTCATCCACAGCGGCAGCCCGTTGATAATTTACAATACTATGCATCCTAAGCCCCAAATGTCAATAGCTGAGGTATTAGAGTAATCTTTGAGTAGTTTGAGCATTTATTTGTTACACTAATGTTTGTTCTGATAGAGAATGAAGTTGAGTAGTTCAGGACACATGTACTAGGGTGTAGCCAGAGTGTACTGTTTGAGATTGCTGAATGAGAAGCTAGAGCCATAGTCAATCAGTTTGTAGGAACAAAGGGGATCACTTGGCTTACGCTGTTTGATTAGTATATTCTAGGTCTTTACGTCTGAGTGCACAATATTATTTCTGGCGAGTATGTCGAGTGTTTTAGCGATTTAAATGATAAGGTTTTTGAGATGGATGGGATTTTACCTCATCTTGGCATACAGAGACTTGTATTTAATTATGTAATAGTCCGTATGGTTGGACTAGTCTTTAAAGAGATCGTACAAGTGGCTACCGAGGGAACCATCGCATAACTCGTAGACTATCCAAGTATCCAGTTATTAGATTTAATAGTCGTACATGATTAGAATATTGTCTACTCCTGGATGATTTTAGAACTACCTCCTTGGCTTCCCATTCATAAAGAAGTAGTTGCTGAACCATATTTCCTTCAAATGAGTCTGATACTTGTTTCCAGTAAGGATTTGCTTGACTGCGTAGGCTTTTTTAGATTTTTTATGTATTCCCATCCAAACTAAGGAAAACCCTCCTCTCCCCAGTAATTTGTACTTCTTAAACCCAGCTGGAAACCTTTCGTAATCGTATTTTAAGTCCTCATACCTAAGTTTTTAGTTATCGACGGGTGTAGGCGCAGGCTGCTCGATAGATTTCTTCGGTTATCTCTTCTCCAGGCTCTTCTTTCCCAAATCCTCATGATCCAAAGTCTTGAACCTTCTATTTGACGTATTGGTAGTCCTTTTAAGTATGTTTCTGATAGCTTACTTATTAAGTTGGGGCGTCTCATCGCTAGGCTTTTTTCTAGGCAACGCTGCATAGTGAAATAGTTGTACATTTGGGTTTTTAGTGCTACTAGGACATGTTTCTTCGGCTGTTAAATTCAAGATTGTAGAAATCGTTCTTTCTACTGGAAGACTTCCTCTCAGGCTGGTTTATTTTCATCTTGTTCAGCTTCTCCACACTTATGAAAATGTTGATTGGAGCCTATGCAGGTGATGCTGATTTTTTAATCGTATCGTACACTGATAAATGGGTATCTGAGAGCTGACTCTTAGATCTGATGCGAGGCCTAAGTCTTATATAACATTACTTCTTCAAATAGGCCTAGGCTATTTTGTTGGTTTCATGCTTTTAGTTTTTAGGATTGTAGATGGTGTCATAGTCAGTTTTAATTCTTTCGTGGACGATTGTTTTATGAATTTCCTTGAGTTCGGTGTTCTTTCGCAAGGGCATATGACGCTCAGGGGCAAATATGCTCGAACGCTTTTTTCTGGCATCTGAAAATTTCATGGAGTATTTATTAAAAGATAGCAATCAGCAGAGTTGTGGTACTCTATCGAATATAACCGCACACGTTAACAATTTTAAAAAAAGTCGACTAATATAATAATTTTAGTTTGGGTTGGTCAGAAATGTCAAAAAAGCTACTCCAGTCCTTCAAGCTAGGAAACCTGACCCTCAAAAACAGGGTTGTGCTAGCTGCAATGACCAGAATGAGGACAGATCCAAAAACTGGAATACCCAATGATTTGATGAAGGAGTACTACACTCAAAGGTCGAACGCTGGACTGATCCTGACTTAGTGTTCAGCAGTATCGCAGAGAGGAGAAGCTTTTCCAGGAGCAGGTTGCCTTCACAACAAATAACAGGCTGAAGGTTGGAGGAAGATAGTGGAAAGTGTCAAGAAATCTGGTTCAAATATCTTTATTCAACTCTTCCACTGCGGAAGGAATGGGCATCCTAACGTCAATGGAGGGCTGGATCTCTGGGCTCCTTCAGCCATCGCAGTTAAGGGCAGAATTCCAGGTCAAAAGATTGATTTTGTCGCTCCACTCGAAATGACTAAGGACGATATCAAGAAGGTTAAATAGGAGTTTTTGAATTCTTTCAAACTGGCGAGAGAGGTAGGATTCGATGGCATCCAGCTTCATGGTGCTAATGGCTATTTGATAGACTAATTCATTAGATCAAATTCCAATAAGAGGAACGATTAATACGGTGGCAGGTAAATAGAGGTTTATCTTAGTGCTTAGAACAGATGCCGATTGGCTTTGTAGTTGGTGGACTTAGCGATGAGTGTTTGGGGACCCCACTAGGTGTCGATAAAACTATCTCCAACTGGAAGATACGGAGATATGTTTGATGATAACCCACAGGAGACATACGAATATTTGGCGATTTAACTGGATAAGAAGAAAATTGGAAGCATATAAATTATGCGAGCTGATGGGTAGATGCCGCTTTACAATCATAAACCACCCCTCTAGCAATTTCCAAATGCTCTGGAAGTGTTTAGGAAACACTATAAAGGAGTGTTGATCGGAAACCAAGCATACAACCCTGACAGTGCTTAAAAAGATATTGCCAGTGGGCTGGTTGATCTTGTATCGTTCGCTAAGCATTACATAGTGAACCCTGATTTGGTACACAGAATTGAAAATGGATTTCCGATTTAGACTAAGCAGACTTTGGCAACGTGGTTCGGAGGAGGTCAAAACGGCTATACAAGCTACTCATCATACACGCAGAGCAAAATATGATGATAATGTTGAGAATATTTTTAATAAGATAAGTTAAATTTGAATGCTCAGAGCCTATCAGTACCAGTTCGATGTCGAGATTTCTCGAGTCCACATTTAAATTCCGTTCCAGTGCACAGTGGAGCTATGGTGGAAGAAAGGAAACAAAAAGATAACTACCAAAAAGCGGATTGCGTTAACTGGTAAGGAAAAAGCGTTTGAGGTCGGTTAGAAACTCAGTATGATTACCACTTGCCAGCATTAAAATGCATTGTTCGCTCCTAAGCCCTCCACTATCTGTGTAGTGATTATGGCTCCTGGGCACAAGGACAAATCTGGAGGGTTTTACAACTTGGAGCTTACTTAAGTACTCAGAGGCTATGACCCAACTAACCCTATCTGCAAAAACTATGACGTTCCTATTCAAAACTGCCCTACTAATAGAGGGATGCTGCACTTTTTGCTGACTGCTCGTTGTCTTCAGTAGATAAACGTAAACTAGAACTTAAGTTTCAACGAATAAAAATCATTTCACTCTTCAACCCTCCCAAACCGATACTCTGAGAGCATTGGCAGAAGGATAATGCCTCTTGAATCGGCTAAGCATACAAGTTCTATGAGTGAATTAGAGTTTAGTTTCCAGCAGCCCGTCAGAGGAGATACGCACCCACCTAAGTTAGCTCAAACAACTAGTTACCCATAGAAACCTGCTGACAGCCAAGTGTTTTACCAGTTGGTAGAGACTAAAAGAAAGCTAGAGGATAAAAATATGGAGTATGCTAGACTTCATGCGGATTATCTCACTCAAGCGGAGAAACTTAAGGGTTTTGAGGGTTAAAACAAGCACAGGGACATACGGTTAATGAACTAGATTAATACTCTTATACAATAATGCGATAGACTTCGAAGATAAGTAGCATAGCATGCTTCTAAGTCAGCATAGCAGGCAGCTAAGGCAGCCAAATCAAGATAAGAGTTGATAAAAATGGAGGGAGCTGCCAGGAAAGCCGATGAACTACAAGGAGAGGTGTTTCGGAAGCAGTCTGAGCTGATATCTATTGAGTCGATGATGTCTTCTCGACTGAAATAGGCAGTATCTAATAACTAGAAGTTAGCTTAGAACCTGAACACTATGAGGAACGAGCTGAGAGTTAACTACGAGAAGACTAAATAGCTTTAGCGTCAGAAACTGGCATTAGAGACTTCATCCTTACGATAGAAGTAGGCTTTGTAGCTCAGAGTAAGATCACTGGAAGAGAAGATAAAGGAGAAGGAAGTGATAATTGACTCAGTGAGAAAAGAGTTCGATCACTTTAGGTTTGAGAAAAATGACATACTTAAAAGGCAAAAGGAGCTGGAAGACAATAATAGGCAGCTTCAGGATGAAAAGAACAAGCTGATTGGATCACTAAACGCACTAACAGAGCAACATATCAGGACAAGATAGTAGAGCACCAGCTCCAACGATAAGCTTATTAAGGCTACTTAGTAGCTATCTAGGTTCAAAATGTTCAACTAGCAGATCAAACAGCGAAGCGTAACTTAGCAGTAGTGTGCCAACAGTCGAGTGAAGGAGTCTGAGAGTCGGTTTACGTAGCTGCAGAAGTAGCATGAGTATGTGGTGAAGTAGATGATATCGAAAATACACAGTTTGGAGCAGGTGATAGAGCAGAAGCAGGTTTCGCTGTGCTAGAAGGACCAGCTGATGGAGAAGGCTAAGGACTACGTCAATTTCAAAGAGGAAGAGATTAAGAAGCGAGATGCCTTCATCATTAAGGCTAAGTAGTACGTGCAATTGAAGGAGTTTGAACTATCGGCAGTACAAACGCAGCTGTAGTAGGCCAATAGGACAGTGGCTAGACTTTAAAAATAGCTTTCTGCTAAATCTGAGGATGGAAGCAGGCACAACTAATCGTTGAAAAAGTCGCAGTAGGAGGTGACTAGGTTATTGGAATAGGTGAAGAAGTTGAAGGAGCAGATAACAAGCAAGTAGAAGCATCTGAGCAACTACTTGGAATAGTTATCTAATATCACTACCAAAACTACATAGCTCTAATAGTAGCTGTATAGGCGAAATATTAGGGTTAGAGAGCTTTAGTAGGAGCTTACCGAACTATAAGCAGACCACCAAGGTTAGCTATCCTACATCAAATCCTGCATGGAGGATGCTATGAAGCAGAATGCTCAGTACCAAGTGCAGGTAGGAATATACTGTCGAGAGGTGAAACATATGCAGGAGCAGCTGCAATCAGCATAGAAGAAGATAATTTATCTGGAGAGTGAGGAGGGGAGTACCTGGAACTAGGAGAAGGAGAACAGTCAGCTGCATAGGGCTAAGTCTGAAGGGGTGGGTTTGAGTTTGGAGAGGACGAAGTAGAAGCTGAAGAAGATGGAGGAGAAGATGTCGCTGTTGGAGGCAGAGAACATAGCTTTGAATGTATAACTCGTGAGGACTAAGAGGTGATACTCAGATATTTTAATTCCAAAGTTTTATCTCATTATTAGGGCTGCTCTTAGCTGGTATTACTACTGTTATTTAGTGATTAAATGCATAATTATATAATTATTTAAAAACAAGTGCTCTGTTAGTTTCTAAGCATTTTTGCTCAAAAGCAGCCACATATTGAGGTAGCCAACTAATTGTTATCAGCAACTACACCACCTGATAACTGTTATGATATTAAATATCTTACGGTACAGTCTTATCGTCGAATATAATTTTAGCAACACCATTTTCAGGAAACTCTAAATCATCTCTGATGCTGAGCAATCAATATTATTATTTATGCCGAATCTTCCCTATTACAATCACAGTTCCACTATTCTTCACATAACCACCATCCTCTACATAGCGCTTCTGCTCTTCTGCAACCCGAACGCCCTCACGCTAGTTTATAGTATCGTCTACTGCGTGTAAACCATCCTAAAATTTAACTACGAGGGTAGGCTATACGCCTCCCAGTATTACAGTTGGGCATTCATCACTATTGACATGGCTGCTGGACCTGGAGCATTATTCATATCTCTGTACTAGCTGGCCCTATCTCGGAGCTTTTTGCATGTGGGGTGTATATTCATAGTGATGAAACTGGGCACCTGCAAATCGTTTATGTAGTTAGGATATAACTCAGCATAATTATCAAGGAAATAACCTACATCACCAAAGCTGTATTTTATTACCTGAGGCTCTCCATCGGGGTATTTGTAGTATTCACCTGTCTGAGCTTCTACACCTTTCGAAACACTACTCAGTACTACAACACCCTCCCTCAATCCATCTATTCCACCTACCAGATCAGTATATTTGATGGTTGGGATGACCAACCTGTGGGCGATGTGCGTCGGAAACTCTCCAACGTGTGGTTACTGTTCTTCACGGCCTACTTTTTGTTGATGTACCTTACCTACACAGCAAGTATGCTGTCTTTCTTCACTACTTACTATACCACTCCCTCAGTCCAACTAGATTTCGGGTTTAAGGAGCATAATTTCATCCTAGTGAAGGACCTTGCCTAGATACTTTATTTGTAGAAGCACCCTAAACGCAGAATAGGACTGAGAGAATCTGAGATTTATCTGATAGGTAATGTAGGTGAATAACGTAGGGTTCTTCTTGTACGCTGTTTTAGAGACAGTTTATCCTGTTTTTGTAAAGGCCTAAATGTATATGCTTTTGTTTGCTATCACCATTTAGTTACTGATTCTCATCTGGAGGTTCAAAAGCGTACATCTTCTATAAATCAGAATGACTATCATAGAATATCGACTCCGCTTATTGCCATTCGTACATTATTCGGTCTAGCTGTTCTTGCCTTCGCTCCCAACAACGTCCGCATAACCATAGTGATATGGTTGTATCTACTCATCATTCTAGCCGATCTGGTCAGGCACAACGGTATTCTCATATAGTTGATTCGCAAAAACTTCCAACTGATATCCGAGCACATACTAATTATTCTTGGAGTGTGCTATGCATTTACTGTACTCATTCTGAGGAATAACGAGCTCATCAACATAAAAGAGCTATCTCCTAAAATTGTAAGTGCCATAAACTCACTAGTTTTTAACGTAGAGATCATAGGGAACGACGGATGGGGCACAATAGCCAAATCCACCTGGTAGTCGGTATACTTAGTCATATTCAGAAACCCGTGTGGATATGGTATTTCCTAGTGCTCATATTTATGGTAGGGTTCATTATGGTCAATGTGTTCACTGGGTAAATTGTCTAACTGGCTGCTCCTGACATCCGAAAGGAGTTGGAAATTGCAAAGTTAGATCACAGCCATGTACACTTTAATAGTTTCTCCGACCTCCTAATGAAGTGTTACTCCGAAACTATCAGGCTTGGGGTGGTCCACCCTAAATAGCAGTGTCTACACTATTGATGTGGATATTCCTATAAATTTATTCATCATTATGATGTTTTAAAAAGAATTCAGATAATCCCTTCTTAAATTTTAATTTTCATTAAAAACTATTAATAACAAAAAGAGCTTCTTGAGACTGATTAACTTAAATGTTAAAAGCCTAGATCTTTACTTATTTTTGTTGTCTATGAGCTAATAATGTTTTCTACTTGATTTCACCCAAATAAAATAATTCTCGGTATTACAGGAACAGTCAAAGCATAACTCTAATTATGATACTCTCAATAAAAATTCATCAACCCTCATCTATTTTAGGGGATTTATTCTTGCAATAAGGGATATTATTACAAAGAGAAAACTGCCCTCCAGAAAGTTTCCTAATGCTCCAAGAAAAACGAGCTGATGCTCAGTCGATTACACCAGGAATATCGTAATTTTAGGAAGCTAGAGGTCATAACATAGTTTAGAAGGTGCATAAGACAGCCAGCATACAGTTCGGCTTCAATGCGTGTCTCAAAAGACACAATTAATCGATATAATTCACGATTTTCAGATGCCTTTTGCAGACTCAAAAATGTCCTAGCGAAGGACAGCATATAGCAGAAGCCTGCAAGTAGCCGAAGAGGAGAGGAGTATTTATTGATAAGAACTGATGAAGGTGAAT
>JAOXNN020047516.1:0-35967 GCA_028571205.2 Hydropsyche betteni | reverse complement strand
GATTTCGACTAGAATCGTTGATGAAGGTTGCTTGAGCTACTTTTAATTTTCAGATGATGTGGTCTGGTGGGTGAGCGGCTGAACTGTGACTCTGAGAGTCTTACTCTTGGCTTTTTTCTGTTGTTCTATTTACTTATCGAAACTATTTACTCTGATTAGCTTGAGAATGATTTAGCATCCTCCTCCAAGATGTTTCCAATCAATATGGACTATCTCTAACTAATAATCTTAGACTGTTATCTATTGAAACTCTACTTCGGATTTCTCCAACTGCTCAAACCCGCTTCACTTGCCCTTTGCAGGCGCTTTTTAACTTTCACCAGCTCTTTTTCTCTCTTCAACCCATCTATGCGTATCGACACTACCTCCGATATAGAATACTGTGTCTAAGTCTGAGTCTATGCCTAGATAACTGATCGAATTAGAGTATGTTGAATACTGAGGCTTTGAACATTCTACGATTTTAGGAACCGAAAAGACTGGTTCTCCCTTCTATAGCATTGTTCCAGCCTATTGAAAGTAAACATGTTGACATCTGTCTGGCAATGCTTACTCTGAACCCATCTAGAAGAGCCATCACAAACTAAATCTACTAATTGTCCCTAAATTTAGGCTTGCAGACGACCAAATGTTTCAATATCATCTGATTGAGAACTAACACGATTGAGACCAATATTCTAAGGATCCATATAGAATCGTTTGACCCCTGACATCCTCAGTTTAGTCTTGAACTCTACTTCCATCTCTTGACACTTTGTCTTTAATTCAAATAGTGTGGCTTGGCTAGGTTAAGCATGACTTTTAAGTGAACATTTATCCTCCTAAGGAAGATTAACTTTGGTCTTGTTAGAGTAAGTTACCTGCCTCATGCCTGGAGGATTATTCTTGACACTTGACGATGATTTTGCCCTGTATGAATGGGTAGAGTCTGGTATTTAGGAGAAGTTGACTCTTCTAGTGTTAGGTTGCTTTAGCTTCGGTTATTTTTCGTTGGCTGGTATTTATATTGAGTTTCCACTTGCTGGTGGTTAGCTTTACTTTGTTTTAAGATTCTGTCTTTTTCTGTTGCTGACATTAGACTGGGTCTTACAAGACATCCCCTCAGGTGGAACCATCTCCTGTTACTCAGCCACATGAAAACCAAACCTCTCTATCTGATACTTTAGCGTTGAATACTTTCTGGTAGCGATTTTCTTTTGTTTGACTTCTTTTTTCAATTACTTATTCGCCAACCTTAAATTGTATACTAGGTTTTCACAGAACATGTCTTTTTCTTCTAGGTCGACCTTTAGCCTCTGCATTTATTTCTAAAGCTTTGTATTTACTTAATTGTACTGCTTATGGCAGCTCAGTGATTACTTTATAGACTATTCTGTGTTCTTGTGAATCCTCTCACAGATAATTTTAAATGATCTGGATATCATCTCACACAGGACATTCAGTCCTACTCTTAGGCACTGCGCCCACTCCTTACACACCTCCTACACCCACTAAATAGTTTAATTCAGAAGTATCTGAAGAATCTGCTGATTGAACTCTAAAATTTATGCTGTGGTGTGCCCCGTATTTGAGAAATCCTTAAGCTGGAGCCTCATCCATTCCTGCAGCTCGATAGCTTTTTTGCGTTATCCATTTTGAAATTTATACTTAGAATGTATGGAATTTAGTTTAGGACGTCTGGAATATTAGATATCTCTATTACATTCTTGAAGATCAGAAGGTGCAGGTTGCTGGATGTTTTTGGCTATCTCATAGACGAGCTAAGGAGGATCGATTCTAAGAAATCTTTGTAAAAATTCTGCTGATTTTAAATCTTTATAGGCTTAGATTTGAGGGGACGATGGCCTCTTTTGGTAGAAACTCAGCTTCTTTTAAAAGTTGTCGGAAGGCTACGTTGCTTACTCCCACTTCATGTGTTTTTTAGATTTATTTAGTAGTTTCCCAATGTTAAACCGTTGGGTAACCTGTTAGGATTTAGAAAACATTCTTAACTCGGTTTAGAAATTATAATTAATATAGAATATACCACACTTTAACCGACCTTCAGCAAATAGTTGTGTCGAAGTGATTGGTTCTACTCTAAACCTCAACTATTGTCTCAAATAGATCTATTTGTTTGGGACTTATCATAAATAATATTGACAACACGCTATTAACTTGAATATTTCAAAATTATTTTGTTAAATTATTGGGCTGGATAAATAGGAACAAGGGTTTAGAGGTAAGAAATAGAGATGTTGGATCAGAATTAGTAAGGAATTTAATGTAGTGAAAATAGAGAATTAGGCATAATAATTTACATTGAGATGACTGAACTATAGATCTATCCTCTTGATTCGACCTCACTCAACAAAGAGTTGTGGAATAAGCGGGTAACCATTTGCTACATGGGGTCTTTCCAGGCAGAAGATTAAACTCTCCCCTACCTTTACGAATGGGTGGAGTTCTTGTAGCGACTGTACACCCACTCCTTAGAGTAAACCCTCAAGGATGAACCCACACAGGAATACATCTTCAACAGCTGTCTATCGCAAATATGTCAGAAGCTAATCGCCTCCAAGTACTTTAGAAACGAAAAGGTGTGGATACTCTCTAATCGAATCATGTAGCTCTGTGTGGAAATCTATCTTAAGCACATGGTGCTCACTATCAAATACCAGAAATTTGCATAGTTGGTGGGTATAGTATTCGACCCAGAAGTCGTCTACTTTACGGGCACCATGGTACTGGAGGTAAAGTCCTATCCCTGGATGTACTACACCAAAATACGAGCGAAGGAGTTCCCCACCTAACCGAAAATAGGGGACATGCTAGACGTCGTCAAAATAGACTCAGCGATTAGAAAGGCAAGTTGGTCTCGGGGGTTCCTGAAATAAATAGAGGATGAGAGTGTGTTCACTATAGCCTATCTCAATGACTCGAAGAACAGCACTAAAGAGTTCCTGTCAGATTCACTAGAGATTGCACCGTTGGGAACGTATTCGAAGGATTACGAGTGGCGCATGAATTTAGCAGAGGGAGATATTATTGACTGCTACTGCAGCGATCAGCATAATCTTGCATGGTATACTGCCACGGTGACAGGTGTGAGGGAGACTTAAACGGGAGTGAAGAGAGTTAAGGTGGCGTTTAGAGTTTATGATCCGCAGGGGGATAGGATTAGTAGTAAGGGCCCCTACTTCGGAATACTAGAGACTAAATAAGAGGAGGAATTTGATGCCACGAGTCCTAGGATCCAACCATTGGGAACAGTAGCGAAGAACAAGGACTACATGTTAACACGAAGCCATATCGACAGTGTGAACGATGTTAACGATCACGTATTCGAGTAGATAAATGGTTAGAGAGTATACTACTACCCAAGAAATAAACTAATGTCGGAATTCCTGTTCAAAGTCTGTAGGAACTTTATCGCAAAGGGTGGCTTTAACAAAATGTTAGCAATTTTATAGGAGCAGAATAACGGTGTATTGCTGACCGCTTATCTAACGGCGATAGGCAATCTTTATGCCAATCTTCATAGAACATACGTAAAGTAGATAGTTGAGAGATTCAAGCCTATTGTGCACAAACATCTGATTGACGATAGCGAAGCCACTACCAAAATTCTAACTAAAGATAAATGTGAAACAGTATTCACTAGTCTGAAATGCCTGATGCGTAGATTCTTAACCTCAGACTAATACAAATAGTACGAAATATCAACCAAGCTGTAACTGGCCAATCTATGCCTAAAGAGTGAGGCCCTTAAAAGAAGACTGCAAGGGCTAGCTGAACTGAAGGATATCCTGAGAACTGTACGAACGGCAGGCTCCAGCAAAATTGCTAAGATCGGCAACTGGTTGAGATAGAATCGAGTATTTGAGAAGATTTACATTGAGGATACCCATGTTCAACTTATTAAGAAGTCAACTGAGTTTTTACGTTTCCTAATAACATAGGGGATACTAGAGATATAAGAACTAAGGTTGGTGTACTCAGCTGCTCAGAAAGGGGACTACTAAACCAGAATATCAATCTACAAGCTTCTGTAGGAGGTATGCACTAGCTTCAAGAAGCCTCACGTCGATTTCCTTATCGATCAGATACTCTAAAGCTAAATACAGTTGGTCGCAGTAGAAGACCTATAGCTGCTACACTAACTCTCCCGCCACTCCAACTACTTCCCCCTACGCAAAGTAATCAGCTTCTTTGAGAAAATCCTATTCAATTAGTAAGTCCAACCCCAACTCCAGTAAGTCTCAATAAAGAAGTATTCAGACATAGTGGTAAAGAACTTCGATATGGGTCCCTACAGAAAATAGATCATTCTCATGCTATGCGAAAAACTCTTAGCTCCTCAGGTACTCACTGCAGCTAAAATCCTCAACTCTATTTTTGATAGTTTTGGCATAGGGGAGTATGCTAAATATTAGATGTTGGATGCACTGCAGGAGTTGAAATTTGATAAGTTGGTGCTTGATGCAATTAAGGTGCATAAAAGTAGTCCAAGTTACACACAGATACTGGATAAATTGTTGTCATTGTTGGCATTGGTGGCAGGTATCAACCAGAAAGTTAAGATTAATATTACGACTTTTATTGAGCTGTGGGAGATGCTGGGGAATAATAGTTTGGCTGCTGAGAGATAGGTTTATACTAAGTGGTGCTCCAATGTTAGTAAATTGGAGGGGGTGCTACAGGATAACAGTGAGGGAGAGAAACTTAAGGAGTTCTTCAAAAAGCTTATCTCTTAACAGAAGAGTCTCACTAGACAGGATTTGGAGGTGATTACAGGATTGTTTGTGGATATCAACGTTAAACTGCACAATATATCAGTAACCAAAACATATGGAGTGAAGGATGAGAGAGTCTTGAAGCTGATGTGCGACTTTAGGAAGACTCATTTCTATAAGGAGCTGCTCAGTGTTATTTATGAGGTTTCTGATGATAAAGTGGCAGACCAGGCCGTCTAGTTCTACAATTCTCTCTATCTCTCAATGGATCCCAGTCCCGCCCAAAAGAAATAGTATTTATAAGCCATGTTGTAAGACTTCTTCGACCTGCTAAAGAACTCCAAAACTAGCAGTGTTCCTCGCAATCTAAAGCTCATAAACTTTATAATAGACGAATCCTAGAAGAATTGCTCCAGTGCTCAAATAAAGCCTCTCGCTACTATCCTCAAGGGATAGACCCTGCATCTTGATATCATAAACGATACTGTAATTAGTTACGATAGTGCCCCCACCAGCAAAACATACACCCTCAAAACCAACTCAAACACCAACCTGTTCGAAGTGAGAAGTGCTCTTGCCAGCCACTTCTCTATGACTTGGCAATAGCTCAAAATAACTCAGAAGTAGTAGCTACCTGACATCCTCAATAGTAAGCTCATCAAATAGCTGAATATTAATATCAACTAGCCTCTCAAAGTAACCAAAAGATTCTCTCATAGCCAACCTACCGAAGAGCTCATTATTCAGAACAAACTCAATCCGAAAGCTATTAAAGCGTTCGAAAGTATCTTCACTCAGTACTCTACTAATTCAATGATGAGCAAAGAGGAATGCTACAAGTTTATTGTTAAGTGTCTGGGAGATGCTCCACCAAGGGCTTACGATGATAGGGTTGTTACAGTGTTTAGGGAGTATGATGATGATAAGGATGAGTACCTCACCTTCCAGAACTTCCTCGACTTCTATTAAGCCTCTGCCAAATAGAGGCCGTTTACTGTCTGGGCCAACCTCCGAAGCTGCCGCATCAGACACGATTTCAGATCTTTCGATGAACCTGAACAGGATAATACAGACGTAAAAGAGTTACCTCGGTATATGCTGAGCCAGAGCCCATAGTTCTATGAGGGCTTGTTCAAATTACTTGATGCTGAGGAGAGTGTTGCTAAGGCCACCTGGAAGATGATTTAAAGGCTATCGATATCGAGCACCCTGTACAACTAGGTGATATGTGGCTAGATGGAAAGTCAATGGAAGCTGCTTTCCCTGTAATCCCCCTACAAAATGCTTTACATTCTTTATCTGTTCGACTATCTCCTTTAGACCAATTCTATGTACCTTAAATCTGAAGAACAGACCTGGAAGTAAAATTTCTATGAAAGCGACGGGTTCTAAAGATTGTTTGAAATTTACATTAAGCTGAGATCGGAGGCTAAGCTCAAGCCAATTTAGCAGGATATAATGGAGTTCCTACTGAGTATGCTAACCAGATACCTGAGAGAGTCCTTCAACAAAACCAAGGAAGCCTGCTAAGCTTCAGCCATTATCACCAGCCAACTAGACTTTTCGTAGGTACTAACCTTCCTAACTACCCACTAAATCCCCAAAGACCTCAAAGATTAGAACAAGATAAAACAATACAACAAGATATTGTAGGTGGAGGTTACCTACGTATAGAAATCGTGGAAAGGCTGCAATAGATAGTAACTAGTGGGCATATTCTTGGAATCGATCGATAAGCTGTGGAGTCAGACCACCAACTCCATCCAACGGGACAGTCAACTAGCCAACTGCCTATGCATTCTCCAAGCTCTACTTCTTAACGACGATACTACTAAACTTCGCAATTCTCTGTAGAAACTACTGAGCAACCCACCTTCTAACAAAATTATGCAGCAGCTGTACATTCTGTTGGTTACCCTATGCTTGTATTCTGAATCGGGACAACAGGAGATAATAACCTCTCTACTCAACTTTTTGAAGAAGGATGGGTCGACGATAATTAACTAAGATTACTTCAAAACTACCAATCTTCTTATCAAGAAGTTTGGGCTTTCTAAGGAAAACGAGGATATACCTAACTTCCTTATTTAAAAGATACTGTCGTCTGATAATGAAGTTATAATAGAAGGATGCGCAGCTATGAGATCTTTCATTCCCTAACCACTTAAGGACCCGACGTTATTGCATAGATTGTGGGAGAGGTGCCTGTTTGGGAATAACTCTACATGCAAACGCTAGTACACCAGATAGTGTGTATATATGATGTTGGTAAGTGTTGTCAAGCTTAACGAAACATTGGGAAACTAGTTGGTTAGCATGGCTAACCAAACCATTACGAAGTAGATGTCGAGACTGAGAGTACTGAGCGAGAACTAACTAAAAAACAGGTCGATTTATAACTATGTTGGGCTAAAGAATCTTGGAGCAGTATGCTATATGCTAGCAATAATGCAACAGCTTTACATGAATCGATCCTTCAGAAACCTATTGATAAGGGTAGACGATCTCAAACAGCCTCAACTTGTCTAGAAGGATGGACGTGCAGTAGACGACAACGTTCTCCATCAAACTCAAAGGCTATTCGCTTTCTTAAGTAAATCTGAGAGGATGGACTTCAACCCCCGAGACTTCTGTTTCTCTTGGAAAGATATGGGTGGAGATAGAATTAACGTTATGATGCAGCAGGATGCCCAAGAATTTACCTCTATGTTATTGGATAGACTTGAGTTTGGGATGAAGAAGACACCCTACAAAAAGGTGGTTGAGAATTGCTACACTGGGACGGTCTCCAATATTTTTACCTGTGATTCTTGCAAGAAGTCTAATATCAGGGAGGAAGATTTCTACTGTCTGTCGCTGGAGGTCAAAAACTACAAAGTGTTGAATGAATCCCTAGGGAAGCTAACCGCTGGATAGACTATTAACGATTATAGCTGTGACTTCTGTGGGAAGAAGGTAGACGTTGTAAAGAAGACAGCTATCAGTAAATGTCCAAATACTCTCATCCTCCATCTACAGCGAAATGTGTTCAATTTAGATACCTTTGTTAATGAGAAGATAAGCACCAAGTTCGAATTCCCTCAAACTCTCAATATGAGACCCTACACTCTAGAAGCTACTATGCTCAGTTAACCAGCTAAAGTCGCCACAACTGTCGAAGAGTATGAATACTAACTAATAGGGGTAGTGGCTCATAATGGAGGGGCCTAGTTCGGGCATTACTACAGCTTCATCAAAACTTAGAAAGGATCTTGGTTGGAGTTCAATGACAGCAGTGTATTCTCTTTCGATTTGAAGAAACTCTAAGCAGAGTGTTATGGTGGAGTAACCTAGGTTATTGAAGATGACTTCGACTGGACAAAGAAGGAGAATAGTAAGAATGCCTACATGCTGGTGTATGACAAGAAGATTAAATCCAAGCTCCAACTATGTTTCCAGAGTGAGGCGTAAAAGGATAGAACACTGGATGCTTTCAACCTTAAAGAAGAGGTATCAGTTGTTGCTCCTCCCCCTGCCTCTTCCACTGAGTTGTAGGAATAGGAGAGTACTCCTTCCTAAACAGGTACACCCTAAACCTAAAAGCAATAAGTTGATAAAGAGAAGAAGGATCTTTAGCAGAAGTTCACCAAATAAGAATAGAAGTCTATTGGCTAGAAGATGTAGTAGAAGACTTAAGGTAGATCGCCCTCCAGTTCCCCACAGAAACCAGTAGAATAGGTAATAGTCAATCTGCAGTAACCAATAGAAGAGTGGATATCTCCTCACTTACTACACTAAATTAACGAAGATAACAAGTTCCATTAGTATGAGGTTAATGTATGTTCCAATTCTTTCATTAAATTCTGGACTGAACTGCTATTGTTGGACGTTAATCACCCTGACTTCGCAGGATTTATTGACACTACCCAAAAACTAACATTTGGAGTATGGATAAAACAACCTAAAGTGAAGTAGCTTATCCAGGGAATCCAAATGGCTATTTAGAGGGAGCCTAAAGCAGCAATCTGTATTCTCCGAAACTAAACAGTTATCAATCTTCTGCTTGAGTCTAATAGCGTCTAACTCAGAACCGCTATCTGTGGGCTATTACTATCCATAGTTAAGCTATGCATTGAGAAATACAACCTGCCCCTAACTAAGCAAGACAAATAGAATGAGCTAGATGCAAGCATAGTTGACTTTTTAGACAATACGTTCTCTCTGATTCCCCACATCGTATCCAAAAACTGGATTAAATTCACACAATACTTCGAGTTCTGGAAGGGCTTTGAGTCTCAGGGAGCTACCCAGTTCGACTTTATGGTACGGAAGGAGGTTATCAGCCACTTCTTGGATTACTTCCTCTAAAAGAAATCACCACTAGGCATCTACGCTAACAAAAAGCATACGATTGGAAGTAAGTATGCTAATCCTAACTTCACTCCTCTTCTCGATACCGTAACGCAGATGCTCGGTAAGCTATGTCAGTAGGAGTAGTTGCGACTATCCGATAACGATAGAAAAGTAATAAGAAGTTAGGATTTCTTCAACAAGCTTATCACAGATCTTAATTTGAAAGACGCATGCCATCTCATCACTACACTTTGTAAGAATAGTGTCCAGTTTTCTTAAAAGATGGCTGCTGTCCTATTGAGAGGATTATTCGTAGGCACCTGCAACACTGTTCAGCCTTACCTTGATGCAGCTACAGCATTCCTAACCATTAACGATTCTCACAAACCTATTAGAATGGCCTGGGTATTGGGTGTACCCACTGAAGTGAATCAAGCTTAAAAAAGTGCAGTGTCTTCCTTCAATAGTTACAGCATTACTGAGTAAAGAGTGCACCTTTTCGATTCAATAATGCACATAGATCAGGGTTGCTCGATGTTAGAAATGCTATTCAAAAATATCAGTAGAACTCAGGTGTACTGCACAATGACTCTAAAATGCCTTATGCAATTATGTTTGAAAGATAACGATGTTTTTGAGTATGTGGTGAATCTACCTGCACCCAGCCCCAAATACCCCAAGTATGTGGATTTCTTTGGGTATTTCGTTCAGACTCTACTAGAAGACGCCGCTAAGTACTTTAGGTTTAATTCAGAATATCCTACATCCAGTGTTCATTAGCAAAAGCTTAGAAAGCCAAAGAGCTACTCGAGATCTACCAGAAGTTTGCGTAGAAGTGCACGGAAATATAAAAACCCTTGGCGAATGTCCCCCAGCCCGATCTTCAGCCACAGTCCTCTTAATAATAAAAGTTGAACTCTTTCCTACCTATTCCAACTGATGTCAGGAAGTAATAGAAGAAATCCAAGATTCCTGTATCCAATCTAACTGAAGTTAAAAGGAGGATCCCCGGTAAGGGGGTCGTAGAAAACATGCTGCCGGTTCCCGTAGATATCAGCCGATACCCTGACCTTTAACCCATCCCAGTCTCCACCGAAGACATGAATATCAGCATGCCTCCCACAATCCATACGACAAGCAGCACTGAAGAGAGTTCAACCGATCCAATAGCCAAACCTCGTCGTGACTGATGATAATAGTTATTTGGACATGGATCCCCAAATGGTCATAGCGTATTACATATTAAAGTTACTCAATATCAACTCTTCTTCATGAGTTCCTTGTTGTAGTCTTCTATCAAAGAGCGCTTCTACACATAGGAGAGATCCCTCAGCCTCTGGATGAGTTATCTTTTAGAAACCTATTAATGAGGCGGAATCCAAGCGAGGCTCTTTCTTTAAGGAAGAACTTTTCCAGCTCTAATTGCCTGCACAAACTGTATGTTAAGCACCCTCATCTTTTCCTCCTCCAACCGTTTAATTTAAAGTTATTTCATTCGCTACAGAGTTTAGAGCTTCCTATTCTACCTTAACCTCTTCTCCTGCTCTAAACGCAGCCGAGACAACTATGCAGTGTTATTCAATAGTTGCTGATCAATTTTGTTGAATATGTTGTGAGCTATCTTCTATTTTCTTTAGCGTTACCTTTTGAGTCTACTCACCAACTTTATGGCCTATATTTTGGCATTCCGATCGTCAGAGATGTCGATCATCTATTTAAGATGGTTTTTGGGGCTACTACTGCTGACTAATAGTTTGGCAGGGCTGTTTGGTTATTACTTAAGAAGACTGTTTTTCTTAACTTTTAGGTGGCCATTGCTAAGTTTGGACTAGTGATTGACTATCTGGATTTACTTTATCTGCAGGTTAAGCCTCTCTAGTTTGAGTTACAGTTCCATTTTCTTCCTTCTCGCCTACTTCAACCGGGTCAATCTGTCAATATAAGACTCATCCTCCAACTCCTTAACCCGAGACTTATTAGTAAGAGGAGCCTTCGATTATATGGATATTAACAGTCTGGATCTGCCACTACTCTTCTTGTTTTTCTTGGGGGTAGTCAATGGGATCTTCCGACTACTGCGGATTTTAGATTACGGTTAGAACACTCTGATGTAGGGTTAGAATACTCTATAAACAGGCTGAGACTCCTCTGTTTTATGCCGCAGTTTATTAAGTCCCTTAGGTGTTTACTAATCGCTCGCATTGTACTACGGGTTTTAGGTGAGATGAGCGTATGGTCGTTTCATCTACTCTACCTATCGTTTTATCTTTTACAACCTTTACTACTATACGTAGTTCTGAAATTATCGGACATCCTACGATTAGTTAGCATAATCAGGTTGTTGTGGTTACACCTAAATATTTAGATTAAGCTTAGGTTTGTCTACATTTGATGCTGCTGCGGCTTCCCTCATTCTTCTGGGTCGGGTTATCGTAGATGTAGGAACTAATTAGCCAACAGATATAGGTTGATCTTCAATAATAGTTTGTTCTGGTTTGGGAAAGGATGCTGTTAGTTGATGATCCTCCACAATTGACTAGTTTGACTGGAACATGTGTTGATTTGATTCTACAGGAGCGAAACTTACATTTTCGATGATAGGAACTTTCATTTTTTAGATAAACTGGCTGATCTGAGCTGCAGAATTGTTACTCCTCTCCTAAATAGTCGACATCGCTGAAGTTATGAAATTGGATAGGCGATTCCATGCTTATTTCTGTGGTTTAGCCTTTTACTAAGATACTTGTTGTGTTAATTAGGGTTTTTATTAGAGTGGCTACTACTAATCCCCTCCAAACATACCAAACTCTATTGAATCCTCTCTCTCACTTTAAATTACTCTCTTCTAACTCTCTTCGATGTGCTACGGTTGTATATTGGGTTATCCATCTTTTCCAGGAATATTAGCACTTTAAAGGGGAGCCTATGGTTGTAACCTTCTTAATCCATCGCTTATTTGCATTGAGGATTGCTAATGGCGATACCTAATATGCTACAGAATTCGCTAAAGTGATCCTGTTAGCCTATCGAATGCGCTATCCTTTATGTTAGCTTGTTGGGGTGCCTACATTTATGCTTAAGCTTAGATCGTCCAAATAGGTTCAGGGTTCTTGGCTTTGACTTATTAGTAGAACTTATCCACTGCCAGCATACTCTGCTAGTTGCGCTTTTTAATAATTGATGTTGCCTCAGTAAAGAACTTTGCCAATCTTTACATATGCCCCTCTTTATTGCCACCTTCCTCATCCGATGTATTAACTATCTACACACTCCGTACCTATTCCTCCTTTATCTTAGTAGTAAGCGTTGATAGACTCTGCTAAGTTTTGACAGCGATAGTACTCGGAAAGCTATCCCAAGCCTTAATAAGTTTCTGCATGAAATAAAATAACTAAATCCATCAATTACTCAACAGTGTCCTCGAAAACGATCGTACGCTATCCCTCAACAGCGTCAGACTCTGAGTTGTATTAAAGGTACTTTCCTAGCACGACGCTTCTGCTGTTATTTGAAGCTTCTAACGTAGTTGTCCTCTCTTTTATGGAGCTAGTTGAAGAATTACTTGTGCATCTATTGGTTTTTTAGGAGGAGGTACTCTCCAAACGCTCTATTCTTGCTCACGTCCTACCGCAGAGAGCTTAGCTGCTTACTTAGCGACGTATTCTCCGAATTGAGTGAGAGTATCCTGTTTTGGAGTGATTGGAGTTCAAATCTAAGTTCCTTATTTTATTCCCTTAGCAGTATATTCTACTTCGAAACTTTGCTCAATTTCACAGGGGGTACAGTTTATGGCTAATCTAAACGTCGAACAGATTTAGAGTGGCAGCTGGTAAGATTGGCTAGCTGCAACTCGAGTATCTGGACTCGGTATTTGAGTCGACTGCACTATTTGCAGCATTTGCTCACCTTCATGAACTCAAGTATAAATAATATCAATACACCCATCATTCTTATTTCAATTCGGCAGAGGCATTCTGGAATAGTATGAGTTCCTTATCGATTTTGTCTATCTTCTTGTAAATCCATATGCAGGCCCCCACCAAGCATACCATCAGAAAGAACCCTAGTCCCAATATGATGTAGAGGGCTATTTGGTACTCATAACTTACATTGATCTGTACAGAGTAATTTACGAAAAGGCCGATAGTAGGAATAGGTGTTTGTAGGTTGTATGGCCCTAGGAACGCAGAGTTATCGAGCACCTGCAACAATTCCAAGCTGTCTGCACCCTAAAGATTAGCATTTGCGAGGCTAGTTGTTATGTTGTTACAGTTTACACAACAACACGCCTAGTTCAACTTATCGAAACAGTTTTGGACGCATTCTGTGTTGCATGGGCTACAATAGTCTATGCTGCAGTTGCTGATTGCTGTGATGTTGAGGGCTACTGCTGTCTGGTAGCATTAGTATTGTTTAACACCGGTGATAGTGTTGAACAGGATGAAGTCATAGGTAAGGTTATTTGATGCATGGGTAGTGTTAACTGATATGGTTGGAGTGACTTCTGCCCCATCATCATCAACATGTCCCAATATCCCTTCATAAAAATCAATAGCTAAGTAGGATCCTCCTGGTATTCCATGGTACTGCGTAGAGTTGATAATAGTGAGTTACTTATTGAAACTGAGTGCCACTGCGAGAGGTAGGAGTATTACTATTAGTAAGTACTAGCGAAACATTCTATATAATATAGTCGATTTTGAATTGATGTAGGAAAACAGACCAGTTACCTCCCAATAGATCTACCTAGAGGAGAAGGTATGCATATTCGACAATAACGACGACGTAGCGATCTACGACCAAGACCTGCCACAGGAGTAGCGAATGGAGAGCTAGCGAGATATATTTAAGAATGCAGAAAACGTTCAGACAGACAACATTCTGCTACAGAAGATCGACCAAGAGATAAAATCTTCAAAAGAGAACTTCTTCAACGTGAAGGTAGTGAAGGAGATAAAGAACGAGGTACGCCCCAAAAAGATGATGAGGAGTGAACAGATGAAACTAGCCACAAAGTCGAAGGGACAGTCCAACCTGATAATAAAGGAAGGCTTCCTGGAGAAGAAGTATGATAGCAACATCATATTCAAATGGACTGTAAGAGAGGGATGATTTAGAAACGATATTTCGCACTCAACTCGTAGAAACTCTACTGTTTCGAAGATCGAACAAAAGAGAAACCTATTGCTTGTGTTAATTTTAAAAGACTACCGGCGCAGCTAAGAGCTACTGGGAAGTGTGAGATTGAGGTTGATTTTCTGGGGCAGTGTGAAAATCTTAATTTGAAGGCGGATTCTTAAAAAGAGATTAAGACTTGGACTTAGGCACTTAAATCAGTTATCGAGTTACACTGTCTGGAGACTAAAACACTGTTTAAAACACTATCCAAGGGGCTATACGAATAGAAGGACTCACTAACTGAGAAGTAGTTTATTGAGCAGAGTGAAACTGGAGATGTTCTATTATTCTTTACTGATCACACTGGAGGCAAAATACAGAGATTCTTTACCCAGAGTGAGTACGACCATGTAGCCATGATAGTAAAATTCGATAAGAAAGAGGCGATGGTATTCTAGGCTAACCAACTTTCGGGTGTGGCTATGTACGATTGGAAATACTACATCCATTACTTCGATCTCTACCAAAAGTACTTCACAAATAATTTAGAGTTGCTATTAGGAAGTTGAGATGTGTTAGAAAACAGTAGCTTCATTCCAAGCTGCTAGCATTTATCAAAAGGCATCTCGGAAGGAAGTATGATCTAAGTGCTCTCAAGCTATTCAAACAGGAATCAAACTTCGACTGGAATAATTTAGATGAGTAGCGCGGATTCTTCTGTTCAGAGCTAGTAGCCAAAGCCTACAAGTCAGTCGGCCTATTAGAACCCAAAAAGGCTAGTTCAAAATACTGGCCAGTCGATTTCTCGGAGAAGTCGGATCTCAGCTTGAAGCAGGGAGCAGTACTCGATAGATAGCAGCTGATAGTCCTCAACAAGCACCTTAAGAAACGACTCTGATGTATTACTATGATAGTTAATATTTAACTATGGATTTCATCAATTCAGTGTGGAATGTGTTCCAATCGCCCTAGCACGATGCTTACATTCGGGATGTAGGGTTTATCACGAGCATGAACCAACGCATACCAGATAAGTCCATTGAGGATAAGGTATCGGGCATCAAGAAGACACTCTTCACGCACATGCTAGTTGGATTCTGTGGGGCTTTATCACTGTTCCTGTCAGTTAGGAGGTACTTCCCCTCGTACTACATGGCATCCAGAGCCACCAGAATGAGCTTCGAGTTTCTAGCCTTCTGCGGTCTCTAAATAGCCATGCTGTAGCTAGCTTTAGGCAAAGTAAGGCGTAATAATCTTCTAACACAGCCGAAGTCCAGACCATAAAGTATAGGCTAACAATGTAGCACAACCCATAATATATGGAGTACCTGAAAGAGAAAGCCAAAGAGTATAAAATAAAGACAGATCAGGCTCTTCTGAAGGATGTACTCTCCAATTAAGAGTTTTTGAACTGGAAGGATCTCTACCCAGAGAAGTTGACCTAAAGAGGCTGATATTCATACAAATAAGGGTTTTGAGGGCGTCCTTCTGTTATGTCGTTGAGTACAGAAATTACATATGAAATTGTAAAGTGATGATGAAGGGTTTGATGTAGGATAGACACAGTTCGTGCATATTGAAAAGTAGCTCATCACTCTGTCAGTCAAGGTACCTGCAGCCAACTAGTTGGTGTCACTGCGTGTTAGTGACCAAACCAATTGCATTCTGGCTGGTATTAACCTTGTGGCATATCCCACTGCCCTCGACCTTCCCTATAATTAACGCTCCCTCTCCAAAACTCTCAGCTAGGAGAGACTCATCCCCAGCACCTAACAACCGCAAATACTCGAGTGCCACTTCTTTGATCGGCGCTACTAATACAGATGCGTGTATAACAAACTGCAGGTGAAGATCAACTATAAGGGGGAGATGAGCAGCATCTTCCGGGACTTCCAGTTCCACCTGGATTACGTACCCGAAAATTACAGGTTGTTTGCTGACAAAGACGAAAAAATAGCAAATGACGTAGAGTTCAGTAGCAACTTTGAGTCGGGTAACCTGCTACTAGCATATTGGTGCCCCATAAGCTAATCCTATTTCCTAATTCTGCACAACGACATCAATTCACATGGCTATACCCAATGGTTTTATTTTAGAGTTAGGAATAGGGAGAAAACGAGAGTGCGCTTCAAAATATGCAATTTGATTAAGGCTTCAGCCCATTTTAAGCATGGAATGAAAGCATCTGTATTCTCGATGGAGCAGAAAAGGAGATGCAATAGGAATTGGTTTAAAGGTGGAGATTGCTACAACTTTTACAGGAATAACCTGATGAGGAAGAAAGACTCGACGAAGAGCTACCACTGTTTGGAGTTTAGCTATTCATTTGAATATCCCAACGATTAGGTGTACTTCGCTATGAACGTACCGTACACCTACACCCAACTTCTAAGGCAGCTGAGAATGATCGAAGAGAGGGATAAACCTGCAGGGATGTAACACTCTATTAATGCAGCATTTTCAGGAAGAGAAACCTCACTTATACAGTATCAAACAACGATGTTAAGTTGGTTGAGATTTACAAGGAAGGGAAGGAAACTAAAACTATTATTATTATAGCTAGGCAGCATCCATGCTAAACTGTATCTTCGTTCGTGGTAGAAGGTCTAATGCAATTTTTAACGAGCGGAGACCGTATCGCCGATGAGCTTCTGTAATAAATAGTTAATTTAGCAATGAATACCACTTTTACATATTGCCAATGGTGAACCCTGACGGGGTAGTCCATGGCCAATCCAGACTTAACCTCACAGGAGTGGACATCAACCGTCAATGGACAAGCATCAACAAGGTACCCATCACTCTATTCAGAACCTCTCATTCTAGGCATTTGTAATTTTCAACTGGATAAACAAACTTAACAGCTAAACCAAAATATAGTATGTATTCGATCTGCATGGACACAGCAAAAAGCAGAATACATTCGGCTACTTCTCAGATACGAAATTACAGACTAGAGCCTTCGCCTATTCTATAGCATAGATGAGCAACCTATTCGATTATGATAGCTGTACCTTCGGTATCAGTTAGGACAAATAAAAGACTTTCAGGAGTATGGTGTATGGGTTGGGTATTAGGAATGCTGTCACCATCTAAACCAGCTACTATGGTAGGCAACTATCTAATAACTCTATACAGTATTTCACAACTGAAGATCTTCATCAAATTGGAATAGTTCTTCTTAAGTCTATCCACAAGTTTATGAATGAGAAGAATGCCGAAGAGTTGATAGTGGCATTTCAGAAAACATAGAAACTGAGACAGTTGCAGAAGGAGTAGAAGGAGAACTCGGATAGTGACCCTGAAGGTGACTATCTGAATGAATAGTAGAGGGAACTGATAGTTAATCATAAAAAATAAAATAAGGAGGAGAAGGCGAGACCCAACGTAAAGTCCTCAAATTCTAAGTATTCTTAAGGGTGTTCGGTGGCCACTAGCAGCTATCATATGAAGTCTATGCACCGTACAATCACCCGCTCAAACTAAAGATACTCAGTAATCCGACATAAAACATAACCGGATGAAGCCTAAACCAAACCATTACTATAAAATATCCGAATGAAAGTTAAGGCTTCCACAGCCAAACCCAAGCCAATCAACAAAAGCTTTGTTTACAATGCTTCCCATAACTTCAAAACTATTCGAAGTCAGAGCCAAGCAGGTGACCGCAAGAATAGTTCCAGCAAAGCAGTAACAACTTACCCTACAAATATCCACCCCTACCTCTCCAACTTCAACACTACCTTCACAACCATAACCAAAAAGTAGTAGGAATCAAAAAGCAAGTACACCCAAGAGATGGAGCGGGTGCTGCCCTTCAGTCTGTTCATCCGATACCCTAAGCGCCTAATAAGTGGAAAGCTAGCCAAACGGTAGTAACAGAAACAGATTCTCAACCAGAAGCAACTCTCAAACTACAAGATATTAAAACATCTCATAAACATCTCCTCCTTCAGCAATTTATGATTTCTTTGTCTTCTCTATAGTATTATCAATATCTTATATTCGACTGCATATTCCTAATCCGTTTCTATAGGAATGTTCGATGGGATACTCCACGCATAGCTGGGTTCTCTCTTCCATAGTCAGTTTCAAAAACCTTCTGTCTGCACTGTTAAAAAGTTAATTATCTGCCGACCTCCACCTTCTGCACTCCATTACCAATCCAACTAATAAATGGTTTTATGAAGAGGATAACACTGATTGCTAACAGAACCAATTTCAGTGCTGATCTATCGTAAATGAACAGCTGGCACACTAGGAAAATGACTATGGAGAAGTGAGCCACATACATCATGTATTTATTGAGTGTTAGGTTTATGTGGTATTTCACTACACGGCACCGACTCAGATTATACTTATCGATCCAGTAACTGAAGTAGAAGCTGATGATAGCATACAGAGCCACCTTCCTCGACTAGAACGCCAGGAAGAAAGTAAGCACCATAGTCTTCATTATTTCGGAGGCTCTAGTTTAGATTTCGAACGGAGGGTATTAGTGCATCTCACAAAACTCTCTGACTGTTATGTGTTTTGGGATAAGACTCTTAAGTGAGTATCCTGATTTGTAGCACCAAATAACCAGTTCCTTCCACATCAGCTTAAAAGAGAACGTTAGTTGAATGATTGGGAAAATAGCATTGCGGAACATCACTCCGTTTTGGTCGCTGAAGTAAACTGCAAAGCCTATTCTAAACGATATTATTATGACGAGAGGGACAAAGAGAGTGTTCATAAGTTGGAGGATGAAGCTCTTCTTTACGAAGGACATTATTTAGTCAGTGCGGGTTCGGTGGCCCTCGAAACTGGAGAAGAACCTTATAATAAATGCAGGAATGGCCATGTTGATGATGTTGACAATCATAGAGGAGAGTAGAACCATAGGTTTGGATTAGTAGCCCATCCTGTACCTAAGGTAGCTGAGAGATAGCTGCAGGAACAGACTGCAAAGGAAGATAGCGCTACATGATACCATACTAAATGTATTCCTTACTGAATAGTCTTCAGTAGTGAGGTGTAAGTTGTGCCAGTAAACTCCCTTAGGGTGTTCAGGTCGTGTCAGCTGCAGCTTATTCCCATAGAAGTAGACATCTTTAATGTTTTGGAGCACATACTCAGCCATGCTCTGCTTTTCGAAAGAAATAATGGCCTCCCCCACAAATAGCAGTTAATTATGGGTATACCCCTCCTCTATCCTCTGATCCATTCCTTCCAACTTGAGTTTAATGTAGTCCTCCTTAACCATCCTCTTAACCTGCCCCCGACCCTGGTTATCCTTCCTCCTACTCTAACTCTCAGGAAGCACCCCATAGACATTTAGCATATCGTTAATAGGCTTTCCACCAAACTTTTCAGTGAATATCATCTACCTCTGCCTACAATCATACAGGTCCTTCAGCTTGTTTATCATCAGCTTCTTCTTCTGTTCGATCAAACCTAATGGTATCAGGTTGTAGCACATACAGACCTACTAGACTTTGGTAGGCTGACGGAAGACTGTCTAGAAAAACTATTTTAGTTATTAGTGGATACTGATCTACTTTCTCTAGGACTTGGAGGCATCGTTAGCGAGTAGGCATTGCCACTTACATTTCTTTCTCAACTGTTTGCTCAGACTTAATGGTAGGTTGGTAACCAGAATAGAGTAATCCTAAGGACTAGTGTCATTACCATCTACATTGACTGATAGGTTGTTCATGTATCGAGAGAAGATAGCGAGGGTAACTAGGCATGAAAAAGTGACATTAAAACACAAAAAGTCGGTAGGACTTACATATTTCTTTAGGGAGAGCTACTGAAAATTGATGAAATGCTCCTACAAGTGAGAGTACAGAATGCGGTTGCTAATTACACTCAGGTAGAGCAAAATCAGCATAATGATGCAGAGTTGTTGGAAGGTAAAGTAAAGGGCGAATCCTGGCCCCAAAAACCCTAGTTTGTCGATCTCAAAGTTTACTTCCATTACGTCCCTGGGGAATCGCCCACAACACTGGCAAATGCTGTAGTTCTTTTTTCGTTTAGGGTGGTTGAGACGATCGACTTCGCGCTTGGTCTTGTTTGGGCGTTTTGATAGTGGGTTATAGCCTACGATGTTTACTCGACGATGCAAGAGTGCGAGTTTGAGTGCATCAGTATATAGGGAACAATCGTCCTCTCCCTTATGGACTATATCGTCGAGAGCTAGTTAGTTGCGTTAACGTTGGGACATAGCATCCCCTTCCGTATGCATCATTCTGCGAGTCGAGGGCAATACAAGGCTATTGTGCATTCAATGATACTGTCTAATATTTATCAATGATGCTTACTCAAAATAACTAATAACTGAGTGTAATACAGCTAACAAAAATAAACAAAAGGTCAGAACCTGAACATATCGCTGGGATTCACTCCCATATCCCTGAGGATCAGTTCGGTTTGGTTGCAGAAGATTGGTGGACCACAGCACAGACACATCAATCCATCCCTATTCATCTTCCCCATAGTATTCTATAACTTGTCTTTGTTTATGTACCCACTGAACCCTTTCCATCCTCCTTTAGTAACTAAATCCACCGAATAGAACACTTGAAGTTTGGTGTTCCTCTTGCAAAACTCTGCCAGCTAACTCTCTAATAGTATATCGCCTTAAGTTCGGTTAAGGAATAGTAGACAAAGGTTAATATCCTAACCAGCGTTTGTTATAGATTGGATGATTTGGTAGAGGGGGGTAATGCCTGTGCCCCCTGCTGCAAGGAATAGCGATTTGACTTTTCTGATTGTGGGTCGTTAGTTTCTAAATAACATAACATTCCTACCCGAAGTTAGTTATCCTCACACTGCCATTACCCTAATAGTTGAATCTTCCGTATGGCAGTTTGATTGTAATATTATCTCCAATATTCCTCTCCTCCAGCCACTGAGTTAGCTTTCCTCCTTCTGGGAACTTCTCACAAGGCCTGTAAATTTTAATTAGAAGATCGAATGACCCTTTTTTAGTTACTTCCGACACGGGGGTATACTTACGCTCCACCACCTGTGAACCAATTAGAGCTCTAAGTCATCGAAGTATAATACTTGATTTAGATGTGTTAGCCCACTTTCAGACCCAGAGGTTACGTTTGGTTTTCAAGTAGGAATGTGAATAGGATTGTATCATGGGTGATTTTGAGCTTCTCAACTAGCTTTACTTGCTGCTAGCGAACTCCAGATTTCCTTCGCTTCTTCAATACTATGAGGGAGATTATTAGGATGGCAGCTGCCAACAAGACGTGATACATCATTGCTAAATATCAGATTATATGGGACATGATGAATTTAATATTAGGCTAACGTCATAATACAATAATTAGGTCACAGCTCTTCACCTGCTGGGTGCTAGTGTTCATGGTCATGTTCGTGATCGTGTTAATGATCGTGATGATGTTAGTGATCGTGGTCATGATCATGGTCATGGTCATGGTCATGATCGTGATCGTGTTCGTGTTCGTGATCGTGATCGTGTGAGTGCTATTACTTTCTAGGAATAGGCGTCAGCTCTCCATTTCTAAACTTCTGTATGAAATCTTCCAGGCTTTGCTCTAAGTAAAATTTATTCTCTACCAGTTGTCTCTGCGAGGACATCGCCATACAAATACATCTTTCTGTTGGCAGTGTCGACAGCAAGCAAGAACGAAGTCTCCAGCTCTATCTGAGTCCATTTCAGCACGTTATCGAACATTCCATCCCGGGTATTAGGCTGCATTAAAAAGCACATACATTAACTTCAGTACAGATAAACTCAAAGTCAGGCTTGGAGCAGTGTGTCTCCAGAGCAGCTAAGATCCCTTGAGTGTCGGAAAGTCTGTTGATGAGAATGAGGGCAGGTTTCTCATCCTCAAAAATCAACTTTATGGCTCTTTCGGAGAAGGGGAGCACAGGGGGAGAAGTAGAATTGAGTATCCAGCCTAAAAATTAAGTGACCTTCTCGGTTGTTAGTTCGGCTTCGTAGACGACTGGAGCTTTAAGATGTTTGGTTGTCACTTCGATGGTGCTCTCTGTTCTCCCATCCAGCAGTTCAGCATTCTCAACTAATACGTAAGCTTAATTAGACGATGTATGTACCTGTTTCGCTATCCTTTGAGTACGAGGCTCTCTTCCATGCTTCAAATTTCCCTCCTTCACCTTTTCCATAGTAGTGAACTGTTACTAGGTTGTCCTATCTGAGCTCCTTTAGTTAATCGACAGTGTTAGCCTTGCTGAATGGGTTGTCCTGCATATTCAACCATTCCAACATCGCTTAGAGCGATCGATCTCCATTATACTCTACACTTATTCCTCCATCCAACAGCATAAGTAAGGTAGGGAAACTATCTATATTGTATTTCTCAGCTGAATCTCCGTTCTCAGTAGCGTCCAACTTAGCTACTGCATAGCCGGAATCAGCAGCAGCAAGTTTTTCGAATGTTGGTGCCAATTATTTGCAGTGCCCACACCAAGGAGCATAGAATTACACAAACATCTTAGGGTGAGCTGCCAATGCCTCAGCGATGTTAGCGTCGGTGAGAACGAGCACTCCATTGTCCTTTTAGACAGCAGCCACAGCTCCAATAATCAAAGCGAGGATCCACACGTGTCTGAACATTAAAATTAATTGCAATAGAACGAATCATACTTCATTCATTCAAATAGTTTATTCACCTCTTCCTTAAAGGCTTCCAATGTTTTCTTCTGCCCTGCTTTATCTTGAGGAGGTTTAGGTTCATCCTTCTTTTACGTTGCTGTCGCCCGACGGCCTCTATTATCTTACAGTATTGCCTCCAGCTGGGACATGGCCTCCGATTTTCTAGGTTTCTGGAATGTAGCATGCGGATTTAGACTGGTTCCTGAACGTTAATGTTTGAGTTGAGGGCCTTATGGTACATCCCTGAAGAACGAAAGGTTTTTCTCGCTCACCCGTACATCAGGATCCTCTCCTCGTTTTATCCTCTCCTATCTTAGTATTTGAAGTATTCTTTAGTCACTATCCTTCCTCATGAAACTTGTATTCGAGACATTGGAGACATCCTTCTTAACCTTCATCCAGGGTTCACTAACACAGCTGGACATATGTACCGATGCCTAACTTTTGTTAGGTTATTGCTAGCTGATTTGAATTAACTTCTTTATAACGTATTAGTTAGAGATCTTAGATATTCTTCCCTGCGCCTTTTGTAGCTAATGGTACATTAATGGATCGTGTTTGATAGCATAGTTGTACACTTTACAGACTTTCCGAACATATTCGTCATTATTATCTTCCAGTACATTTTGAATTAGGTCGAGCTTCACCTCCTTAGTCTTCTTATCATCCAGCAACTCCAACTGTAGAGACTTATCGTCCAGTTAGATCATATTATCGTATACAGACATATTGTTTGAAGTTGTTCGAGCGGATTCGATGCCTATTGCCATGGATTTCTGAGGCCCTTTTGATAGGTGACCAGCTACAGATGTATTCTTCTTGATTTCAGTGTCATTACGTAGATGGTAACCCTTAGTTTGGTTGAGTCCGTGAACTGGCTGTCTTTGGTGGATGCGCTGGTTGGAGAATCCCTGTTGGGAGGGAACATACATGCTACAAGAATTACTCTCTTTTATAGAATTGGTAGAGCTAGATGTATGAACTACAAATCTACACTGATCATCAGATTCCTATTCTGTGTTGGGTTTCATCTAACACGCTGAAGGTGCCATTGAAGGTTTAGAGAAGGCTGCTTTCTTAGGAGGTGGACTCAAATCTTGCCTATCCTTCGGCCCCATCGACAGCTTAGTTTTAAGTGTGAAGGCTGATTTCACCACTTGAGGCTTAGGAAGAGGAGCATCACTAGGTATTTTAATCAGTGTGATTTGAGCTTTGTTGATAGGCTTGATCTGAGCTATGAACTGAAGAGCCTCCGTAAATGTCATGATCTAATGCCTTTAAGCATACAAATCTGAATAACGGTCGAAAATGGAGAAGATGTCTTCTACCATCGATTGCTAAGTTGCAGTTGTCGAGACAGTTGGTGGAAAGTTTTACAGGAAGTTCTTGCTTAGCCACACCTTGACTTCTTTATTCTAATTGAAACCGATCATCTCGGGTGTCACGTGTAATGGTTGGTGCTCCTCGCAGATTTTCTTGAAGCCTAGCAGACAATCGAACATGAGCACCGGAATGGCGTCAGCAGGCAGTTGAGCAATTTCCTGCAGCCGTACGGGAATCCTTTCTAGAAAAACTCGCACTGTGTAATCTATCAACACATAACGCTCACTAAAATTTGTGAACACTTAACAGTGCAGGATATCGACCAGATGCTCCTATCTTTTAGCCTTCCGCCGCTAGTAGGCGACCTTCTATTTTTCCCTGCCCACTTTTAATAGATACTCCTCACAGTGAAGGCAGTTGATACGATTACGGAACAGCCCATAGTTATTCTGACGTTCCACAAACTCCCACTCGCTCAAACTGAACTCTCTACTGCTTCGCTTTTACTGCTGGTTGCCCATTAATTTTATAATAATACATTCCAGCATATCGCTACCTAAAACAGGTCTATACGCTTCTCAGACAAAATCTGAACTATTTGATGGCGCTTGTAAGGTAAGAAAGGCAAAATTAGCTATTCGGTAGCGATAGGCTGAATTTTATGAAGGTGTTCCGCTGAGAAACTCCTGAATTACGCTTTATTTAGTTAAATTAATTAGATTAAACCATTCTCTTTTTATTGGATTCCGCACTTACGATGAATCAAACTCTACTGTCGATGTAGTTGGAGTAGGTTTCATAATTAAAAAGTTAGCTCAGTGGGCAGGTTAAGGCAGATAGGCAAATATCTGATAATTTGAGTTCGTTTATTTATCAAATTGTGATTGCTGTACGCCACTACCAATAGTAAGCACGAGTTGTAATGTTTATTCTGTCAATATGTATGACATTTCTATTAAATTTATGTGAATCCGTACCAATAATATAAAACAGTTCATTTTATGAGGAGATTAGAGATGAGGGTGTTAGAAAGGACGTATGGTGTAATGGTTAGCACATTGGACTTTGAATCCAATAATCCGAGTTCAATCCTCGGTATGTCCTCTTTTTTCCTACTCGCTATTATTTTTATGCGATTGTCCCTTGACGAAGTACGCAGGGAAGTCAAATCAGAACTGGCGAAGCTCGGTCTAATCTAGAGGATAATGTCACCCAGCAAGCACAGCTGCTTTCCCTCCTCACCCTCCCTCAACTACTCTCATCTGCCAGGTTCGTTAATGAATTTCAGCCGAAATAGCAACGATGACACCAGCTTCAACTTGTTGAGGTCCTCAAAAAGTGCCAAACAGCTGGATCTATCAAAAAAGAGTAATGGTACGCACAAAGTAACAACATCAACTGCGTCAATCAAATCATGTCTGCTGGAGGAGCCCGTTATGAAGAACCAGGAGGCTCAAACCTAACCGGAAAGCCAGTCTGCCCTGGTAGAGAGGTTATCAAGATAGAATGCTACATTAAAATCTAAGTTATATCGGCAGAAGATGCTAATAGACGAGCTATAGTCGATCATAAAGGAGAGGTTTGGGTGATAGGATTCTAACAATTTTATCCCTTTTTATTTTGTTATTTAAATCAGTCGAAACACAATACAGTTAGAGAATATAAGCTGGCTGAATAAATTTATATTACAGGCTGTCGAGTCTATTAAATCTATTCGGAACTGCAACTTAACAATCGGGTATTAGCATAAGATAGATATCTATTTTGTATGAGGGATCAAATGTCAAGGAAGTTAACCAGAGTTCTTCCACCCTTACTCTCCGGTTATTTCTTTGCTCCTTGGTTAGGATCATCCAAATCATTATAGTTGAACCTCGAACGACCTCTGAATCCAAATCCAAATCCTCTTCTTCCCCTCTGGTTTCCCCTTCATTATTCAAGTGATTACCTGTCATAATCGAATCTATTGTCTTCTTTAGGTGGAGGGTAATTGTTAATTTTGTTTGGATCTCTCAAATAGGAGTATTCGATCGCTTTATCAGTCATCTACATGGCTAAAACTCTACCTTTTTATATTCTTCTGGATGCTTGGAGATGATATGCTTGAGAAGGAACTCAGCTGTTAGGAACTTTTTGGAACAGTCCTTGCACTTGCACTTCCACACATCCTTATCACCGTTCTTTTCGATGTTACCCTCCAACTGTCGAGTCATGTCATCTCTTGGTACTTTCTTCTAGCCAGCTAGGTTCGTCCTCCTTTTAGCTTCTTCTTATATCTTGTCCAGAGTCGTCTGGATGTTGTATTGTTGGGCTTCAGACTCTATTCTCAGGTGGGCCATTCCAATCTTATTAGTGAGCGATCTCTAATCATTAAACTGTTGTCCAGTGAAGTAGTCATATGCATGCACCCTTCTTAAATACAAGATGTAAAGGTCTAAATGGGTAGCGTCCTCCCCTGGTGCCTCAGAAGTGAGAGGGTTGTTCTCAATACCCTCCTCCTTATCCAACGCTGCAATCAGTGCATGGAGTGTTTTGCAATCCCCAGCCGTCCTATTTCTCGGATAGTGTTTTAAGATTCTGAGTCTTCTATTCTTGGAGCTAGACTTTGACACGTTCAACTCTACACCTTTGACGACGAACCCACTAAGGACTCTAACAGCATTAATAAAGTTCTCCTGAGTATCGAATACAGCCCAACAATACCTGATAAACGACTGCTTTTTGATGGGTTCCGACATATGGATGGAAATAAACCCTGGTAGCTTGCCCACCTCATCTCTAATGTCACTTTTGAACAGGTTAACTGGAACTGGTCTGATAAACAGAGTTAGATTGTCGATATCCATCCCAAAATAGGGTGCTTGTTCGATATTGGCAACCTCCCTCAACACAATATCGAAAGAGTTGTTAGAGTTATCCTCCGTTTACTCTCTTTCACCCAGGCCGAGTACTATCTAAGTCTGAGACACAGTTACTGCTTAGGATGTAGTCAAGTTCAAGTTATGGTACTTACCTTCTCGTACGTCCTGGAAGAACTTCTCAGCTGTGCTTCTCACCATAGCGTTGTGGAGTTTGTCGTTCTGCTCCCTTAACTAAGGGTCGTACTTCTCCAAAAACCATGCATCATTCTTCGTCATATCCCACTTACCTTGTGTTAAGTCAAAAAGATGTCGTCGTATTTGGCTTACCAGTCCTCTTTGTACTTCTTGTACGCTCTGACGAGCCGATCGTGGTTGATTCTTTCCGTCTTCATTTATCATTTAGCTACTTGACTTCGTATGAACACACTTTGTGATACTAAGGGAGCAGTCAGTTCTGGAACCTTGATAGTGATGGTCTTGCTTTCTGAATGGTCAGTGGGGGTACTTTAATTAGAGCGTCTCTTTCTAGGTTTTTATCTGGATCGAGACCTGCTTCTGTTGTCCTGGTTGTCCTCGTTCCTGAGTGGTGAGAGGAGGTACTTGTCTGAAGAGGAGCTTCTGTCATCATCGCTGTCACTACTCATTAGTACCGACTACTACTGTCAACAACAAATCAAATACCTTTTGGAATTATTATAACACAGATTATCAACCAATAGAGTATTTAAACTCACCAAGCGAAAAGTCAGAAATGTGTTGTATGAGCAGGATTATATTTATGAACTAGGGAGATAATTTGAGATGTTGAAGGGAGCAGAGTTGAGATCAGCAACATTATTAGAGTTTTTAGTTAATAAAAGTATTAATAGCTGTCTACCTTATAAATTATTTGTTTTGAGGGTGATAGTGTATAGTTAAATACAAGATCATAATCTTATTATGGTAACATATAGTAACTGTTAGTTCTAATTTCTGATGCCTAGAGCTTGGTTGTTAGTTGTGTTTACTCCACATCTATCAATACTAATAGGGAATGATCTCCCTCACTGTCAATTACTACCCATTTTACCATCGACTTAACTTAGTATTCGGACCCTTACTAATAACTCTTCTGAATTCTTATTGTATTAATTGTTATAAATAATTTAATTAGAATCATCACTAAGTTACAGTATATTATAGAGATAGTACTAATACTAATAAATAAATTGACTACTAAATTGTAGTTCAAACTATAAAAGAGGGCATCCACTAACTAAATACTCTTATCACATCCTGCACACGTAGGAACTACTCTTAGTTAGGTACCTCACCCACTTTTTTGGAGCTGGAGCTTCCCCCTCCTGCAACACTTTCAAATACTTAATCTGCATTCCACTCAAACTTAGCATGGGTATCTCGAATGATAAATTTATGGCTCCTGTTTACTTCTGTGCTTGGTTAATGGTAGCTTGTGGCATCGATATCTTGCATGTTAGGGTGTATTCGCTGCCTCCTGTCATCTTTTTAATGTTCCATTACACAGTCTTGGTACTCTCCTTGTATTATGCTCGTTGATTGCCCTGGTTCTTGACTATCTCAGTACCCACACTGCTCACATTCTTGGGTACTGTGAACTTTACGTCCACGAAAGTAGCTGTTATTTACTTTCCAAACGTGGCTTTAAGCTTTATTAGAATTTACTTACCTTAATGAACAGCTCCAGTTTGTAAGGGTTGGTCTACTGGTAGAATGCATGCACCCTGAAGGGAGCATTGAAGTCTGTGGTCACTCTGTAATTCATAACTATGAACTAACCTTAGGGTGGGGTTATTTTAAGGGCTTTGTTCATCTCAAACTCTTTGTAGTCTACTGATTAGTGGAAGTTGTAATCGTCCAGCACTACTTTACCAGTGGCTACAGTACTAGACCCTGCTATCGCCACATCATCATTCAAAAGTAGTTTCAGTGGGGGATTCCCATGCAGGTAACTCTTCATCTGGATGCACCCATCAATAGCTGAGTTAATCACATAGCCAGAAGCATTGAAAATCATACTAATCTTTTCGAATGCATCCACAAATATCTCATTCTACTTATTCTGCCCCACCGCCTTCTTTGAAGCATTAGAGGACACAGTATCAGGAGAAAATATGGAGAAGGAACCACCCACCTTCAGGATTGAGTCCTTACTTTGTACAAGTTCATTCACTATCAGAGGCTTAATCAACTAAGTAGAGGTGAGCTGAGGTTGCCCAAAATCAATAATTTAGTCTGAGTGAGAGAGCATCTTACCGAGTATCTCGTACACCAAAACGAAGTTCTTACGGATCATTTATTCAGTGACGACACCAAGGAAATCCTTTACTATCACGAATATTCTGTTCAATAGCTACAGGATGTAAGAAGGGGACACGTTGAATCGGCTGGTAGCTACGATGTAAAGGGCTGAATCAATGTAGAGGTTACATGACTTTTTTAGGTATGCGAAATTAATTCCTTACATGTTAAATAGAGGAGGGGCGTCTCCTTTGTAAAGTTTTACGTTGCGGAAGAAAAGCTAAGGAGTGTTTTTTATCAAGTCTGAACGAAAGTCTCTGTTGATGATCGTATCGCCTCTCGCAGATAATATAAATATCTGGGAAATCATTTATTATTTATAAGCTAAGGCTAAGAACCGACATTTAAGGGCATCAGGGCGTTGATGTCATTAATTGAAAATATTGAAATAGTAAGCTGGTTATGAGAATAATATGAGTTAGTTTATGAGGAGATTAGAGATGAGGGTGTTAGAAAGGACGTATGGTGTAATGGTTAGCACATTGGACTTTGAATCCAATAATCCGAGTTCAATCCTCGGTATGTCCTCTTTTTTATTATATTCCCCATCGTTCGAATGATTCTGTAATAGTGTCATTTTGGTAATACTCAGCTATATACTATAGTTACCGATCAGTTAGTTTTGGTATATAATAATAGTGTCAACAATATGGGCAAAGCCAAAATAACAAAGAAGTTCGCCACAGTCAAAAGGATCATCTCAACCAAAGACCAACGCCTTAAAAAGAACCAGAAGAAGTACGAGGAGCACTAGAAGAAACGTTTGTAAGCAATGGAGAAGCGCATACCTGAGGGCATGTAGCGACTAAACTAAATGTACTTGAATTCAGGTAATAAAGACCCAAGTAACCTTCCTGTATGTTCTTCATGCACAATACTGCTCTAGGCCCTCCCTACCGCATCCTAATCGACACCAACTTTATAAACTTCTCCATCCAAAACAAACTAGACATTTTTAAGAACTCTATGGACTGTCTGCTGGGAAAATGTACATTTGGTTGGATTTAGGCATTCCGTATCTTACTGATTGTGTGGTGGCTGAACTGGAAAAGTTTGGAGTTAAGTATAGACTGGCCCTCAGGCTTACAAAAGACCCCAGATTTGAGAGACTGAAGTGTTTCCATAAGGGAACCTACGCAGATGACTGCATTGTGGAGAGGGTTAAACAGGTAATAGAATCTTCATGCAGAATCGATGTTATATTGTTGCTACATGCGATAAGGATCTGAAACGACGTATTCGTAAGATACCGGGAGTGCCTATTATGTTCATCCAAGCACACAAATACACAATTGAGAGGATGGCTGAAGCTTATGGAGCTCCGAGATGAAACTATGTACAGAAACTATAACTATGCCATTAAAGTAGCCAGTAAATGAGTTTATTTATCTCAAATCAATATTTTCATTATTAATTTGACGGTCTTCAATATAAATTAGTGTCAGAATTCTCAGTTATCTCTATTTTTTATTTATTTGAATTCCGGAGATTCTTAAAGCAATTAATTCAACTCATATGGACATTTGCTTTATTTAACCTTTAGTAACTAATTCTTTAGGCTAACTAACTTATTATTCCTGATGGCTCAACTTTCATAAAGTGCTTCTACTGTTAAATTGCCTACAAAATAAAATCTCAAATGTAAAACCCTAACCCTATACGTAAATCCAACGTCTCCCAACGTCGGGGCTTCAATTCCACCTTTGAGAGCGAGAAGTCAGTTGAGGCTAGCGAGTAAAAGTTCTCTATCCGCAAAGAACTTTACCGTGGCATCCGGTAAGTGAGATTTAAAGCAGCGACAACGATGTTTCCAAGATAGCAGGCAAACCTGATGATAAAGACGTCGACGCTAACTTTGTTTATAACGAATACGAGGAGACCCATCACTTCCTGGCGGATATCCGACGCCAGTACGACGAATAAAAGACTGTTAACAACAAGAAAAAGAAAGAGATTGAGGCTCAGAAGAAGGAAATCGAGGAGCTCACCCATAGCCATAAGCTTCTACAGGCCTAAATAGACGCCGCAAAAGCAGTACCAGATTCTATTATGCAGGAGCTGAGGGAAACTTAGGAGAAGTTTAAGACCAGGACTGAAGATTTCAATACCGCCGACTTCACGTACAACATCTACAAACAGATGGAGGCTAACACGAAACACGATAATATCATCATCAAAAAAAGGATTTTCGATTTGGAGATCGATCTGACGAAACTGAGGTCAAGGTTCAGGTCGGCACTGACTGAGGCTACTAACAAGAAGAAGATAAACGAGCAGTGCCAAAAAATGCTTCAGTCAATGGAGAGAGTTCTCCAATTTGAGAGGTAGAAAAGGTAGCAGCGTATCAATAGCATCCAGTAGGTGCTGGATAAGAAGCACGAAAGCTTTACTAAGAAGGCTCAACGAGAAAAGGACATCGAGAAGATAGAGAATGAAGCGCTTAATGAGATACTGCCGGTTTAGAAAGAGCGTAGAAAACTGTTGCTAGCCCACAAAATGATGAGCGCCATTTTGAGAAGCAAGATCGAGAGGGAACTTGCCAAACACAGCGATGTAGAGAAAGCTTTTCATCATGTAAAGTTAAATACTGGGGTTAGCCAGTGCGATGTCTTCGTCGAGAAGTTCCTCAGCAGGTAGCAGACTTACGGGTAGCTGCTCAATAGCATATCAGAGAAAGAGCCTCGACTAGAAAAAGAACAGCAATAGAATGATAAGTTAAAACAGAGAGAGAAGGAGTTACTGGATGAAAGAGAGTCCTCACAAGCAGGCCAGAAATCAGCTGAAAACTCCTAGACCAGCCGATGTCTCAAGGAGATTTAACAGCTTAACAGAAAACTCACCAACTATGACCGGCAGAAGGAGGCACTGTACCAGTGGGCCGTTAAGCTTCTCAAGAAATACGACAACCTGACAGACACCAGTAAAAAGCGTAACAATATGAACTACTACGAGTTCTATCCTCGAAAGGACATCGTAACTATCTACCGGAAGGTAGCTGCCATCATCTCGAAGAACCTGGATGAGATCGCTCCCAAGGTAGAATGAGTATTTACGCAGGAGTAAATGGTGCAGACTATTCTGATGAAGAACAGCATGAGAGAGCCGACTCTAAGTTAGAAATATCAGGACAGAAATGTGAGAATTAAGACACTAACTAACGATGCACAGCCTGTAGATAAAGAGGATGATATCGATTTCATGGAGGAAACAGCTGAGGGTGAGTACCTGCAGGATTTTAGGAAAATTGTTAAGAAGGATGCACGTAACAAAAGGTTCCGCATTAAAACTAAGCCATTCTGATCAAATATCGTTAATTTTATATCTACATTAGCTGTTGTTAACTGGGTGGAGATAGTTCAGATTTTCATGAATGGGGAGAATCGTATTCATCCTAAACGACACAAGTACATCACTCTCGTTTGTCTCCAGGTTTCAAAGTCTTGAGGTTGTACCCATGAAACCCTTCAAACTCTTTTCCCAGGGCATTAATCACCATTTTATGCTGCTCTAATTTAGACTTGCCCTCGAATAAGGGCGACTCAACCACAAACTTGTACATCATTCCGCCTATATATTAAATTGAAGTTACAGGTACTCTGGCCTTGAGTAATATCCTTCACCACCACATATGAAGGGTTCAGACTTTTTAGTTTTTCTTAAAGTGCCTTCTCTCTCTCCTGTCTCTGTTTGTTTATGTCTGAAAATAGCAACCTGGTGACAGTGGTCATCCCTTTTCCGGAATTCCTAATAAGTTTAATCATTAACTCGTATGTAATATAATATAATATTTTATGAAAAAAGCCAAACATGCTTAACTTTGTTGTTTGTTCAGTTTAGTTCAGAGCTGATGTTAAGTAAAAGCAGTAAATCAATCCTGCAGTAAAAATGATTTTATAATATTATTGAAGTTATGAAGATTAATACTCTCCGATAAAGGGGATACCGCCTCCTCAGAACGAACGACCCCGCTGTAAGAGAAGAAATGAAGGGGACTCGCTGTGCGTCTCCCCGGCACAATCACATCAAATCTATCTGCATCCTAAAGCCATCATAATCGAGTAACCAGGTTCAAAACATCAATGAGTCTCCGCAGAAGATGTTGGTGTTCGACTAAAAGACTTATCTGGAGGCCAGTTTCAGTTGTATCATACCACCCAATATCAATAAGGTCTGGTAAGAGGTGCGTCCGAAAGTAATGGAGACAAAAGATAACTTTCTGCTGCTCTTTATGGAGGAGAGTCATAGTCACCTTCTCGCTAATCACAGTCTGTTGACTGATGGTAATTTGGAGCATCCGGAGTATCCTAGACGTAGTACTGAAATAAATTAGATAAGGATCAGTGGGGACTTGTGGAACGGATTGCAGATACTATTTGGGAGCAATTTAAACAGAAGGAGTAGCAGACAATGATCTCCATCGTAGGGTTCTCCGGAGTCTCAATATTCGACCTGCTAAATTTCGACCGAGAACTCGAAAAAACTCCTACAGTTAAACTCTGTAAGGAGGGTACTGCAATCAACGTAGCGAACCTCACGCAGATGGATCTGAAAAACTGTCACTTTCTGGCTAACGCCCTCCTGTACTCTTAACACATCAAAAACCTTTATGAAAATAATGGATGGAGCATAGATGCTGTAGTCTACCAAATATCCATCTGTACGTTGTCTCAAGATGGCGAGGAAATCATAGGTACAAGATCCAAATTCAACATCGTTAGGATTGGCAGTGAGGCCCATCTATTCAAAAACTCAATTAATAACTGCATTAAACGTATTGGTAAGAATGGAAAGTTCATGCCCACTCGTGCCTGCAAGCTCACCTACTATCTGGAAGACTCACTCAATAAAAATACACCGATAGTGCTTGTATGCGAACTAAGTCAGAACAGAGATATCAAGCACCAGGTGTAGGTGCTCTCCATCCTGAACGATTCTGTGAGCGACAGACACATGCTCTTGCGGAAGGTAGGTTGCCACCTACGTAGAATTACTTGGGAGACCAACGAATTATGGAAAAAATCAAGTAGCTGTCGGCAAGTGTTTAAAGGCCACGTCCAATCCTACCAGAAATCAGGACAAAGAAGAAGGGAACCAAGATTAGCGAGAGCCAAAAGCTCCCAACGAAATATTCAAAGATCAACCCAGCCCTTCTCTCAGAGACAGTGAGTTCAGGCCAGAAGAGAGTGTCCGTTGAGGTTGAACAGCTAAAGACATAAGAGAGAGAGCTCAGTTTATACAATATGAGACGACTATCTATTCAGGAGAAGAGGCAAATCATCCGTAATTTATACAAATTCGCCTGATACTCAAACTATCTTTTGCTATAAAATTGTCGCTATAATGGAGTGAGGGGAATCGGTTAGGTAACTAACTGCCTCTAGTTGCTGGCTAATGATTACACCCTAGAGTCTGCCAATTGTAGACCATTATTAGTATGACGATCAGGGAATCCAAAGAAGGAGTAATAGTAACAGTGCTTAGTTAGCTGTTTGTTGCAGGGAAAGATTACTAGTTTTCGAGCTTTGGTGTTTTAGAATATGCTTTTATACTTATGCTGCCACTAATCCTATTTTGTGAACCAACCATAGCCGTATCAACTCGCCTAGTGTGTCACTTTGTTTAAAGACTCCTTCGGCTGCTATTCACCAACAGTTATTTATTCTCGCTGCACTTCTAACGGCTCGAGTACGCACCCTATCTAGTTGTTCTCATCTACTACTTGGTCTTGTGGAAGCTCATCTCGACAACCAGTACAAGAGAGACGTCAGATCTTATCGATCTACGAGCTCCACATAAAGGTGAAGAGAATGGCTCCACGAGCTTCTACGCTTCGAAGTGTGACTAAACTATATAAAATTCAAACATTTCCAATCAATATTCCTATTTCAAAATAATTAGTAACTCCAAAATCGATGTTTTAATGTCTGAGCTCGACCAGAGTTAGGTTTCAATCATGCTTAATTGATCAGATGACCAACCCAATAGCTCATAAGCCCAGAATCTCTCAAAGAGGCATCAACTATCTGGTTAAACAATACTAAGACTCAACTAAGTCATTATTATAATAATTCTGAGTCTAATCTGATTCGCAACCAGTCTGCCGTAGTATTTAAATGTATGATATTCCCGTTGCGAAATCTAAAAAGATAAATGAGCGTATAACATAACTTTTCTCGGGCTTGAAATTTTTATTTTACGGCAATTTATTCTTCTGAAGGTTTAGGAGGAAAAAGGAGATGCCGTAATCTCGAATAAAACAATCGGTAGTTGAATCTTCGAGTCTAAGTGTCCGATAAACCAGCGGCTTCGTAATTTAAGAATCATCTTCAAATTAGTACCGAACTGATGAACTCATAATGGTATTCATTGATACTCCCAGAAAACATTTGTCCCATAATCTTATGATCACTATTTACGCAGGGTATTATTCCCTGATTTATTAATATTTGTATAACCCATGTTGGAAGTTCCCCCTCAACTTCAACAGCTGCTCTGCCACCAGGAAGGCCACAAGCGCCAGCCCCTTTCAGTCGTCATCCTGTACGAGGACACCCAAGTACGACGCATCGGCTGCGTCCATTGCTACAGCGAGCAACAGAAGATCACTGATGCCGACGGCAGGAGAGTCAAGTTGATCCCCCTCTCCGAGGAGCTGTAGGCC
>JAOXNN020047128.1:0-36024 GCA_028571205.2 Hydropsyche betteni | reverse complement strand
CACACTTACTATTTTAATCCAAATTGTAGGAATTTTCTTTGCTAAGCCCAATAAAAACGAAACGATAGGGTAGGATAGCAGAATCGCAGGTCCTGCAGTTGTTGACTGCATTTAAATCTAACTTAACAACACTTCATTGTATTTAATCATAATTCCTGACTTTGGTAACTAGTTCCGAAATTTGAAGACAATTTACGAATAATGTATTACTGAACTCTCAACGAGATATTATATTTGGGCGATTATAGAGAATATGATTACTATTAGCACAGATCCTGGTCAAGTAAGGTTTACTAAAAGACGTGCTCAAGAGACTAATCTTTATTAGTAATTAATTTGAAATGAGAAATTGCAGAATATATACAACCATCTAATATTGAACACAAAAAAATTAAATATTATTCGAGTGAAGGTGTTACGCTAATCTACCTTGTCAATTATGATTATTTCGCAAAAAGTATGTTTGAAGATGATTGGAGGAGTTCCTATTTATTTTTCTTCGCTTATTCCTTCTCTGATAATTTCATCTTATTCAAATTAAGTTATTTGTCCAAAAATAACGCAAATTTAAATGAATAGTAGAGCGAGGGACAATATGGCATTCAATTTTTTGTACCAGTATCAATCAATACCACAGCCAATAATTGATAAATTTACTTCAACTGGATGAATGAGCGGAAGCTGAGAATGACCTGCTCGAAGCAATCTAGAGATTCACCAAATTATAAACTGAGGATGCTTATGAATAAATTGGTAAGATAGTATTGTAAGGGCTTGTGAGCGATGATTTGAACACTGAACCTTCCTAAAAAGTAGAGAATATAAGTAGAAGATCTACTAATTTTAAGATATTGACAATATCAACCGGAAGACTGGAAAGATGTAGTAATAACTGCAAGAAGGTAGTCAAGAGGTCATTATAGCAAAATGAAAGTGAATACATAAATCAAGAGGTGCTTTTGTTTTATGGAAGTTTTGTGCATACAGAAGCAGCTTAGGAGAGAAATTCATTGAACTCTTACTTTAGAGGCAAAGATCTGTAGTGTATGGGTTTAGCACTATCCCTTAGTTGCAGGATAAGGCTCCTGACTAAGCTCCTACTGGTACTCTATATCAAATATTCCATTCAAAATTAATTATTGATATTCTTCCTTCATCAACAAAGTATATCACATAAGGAAACTGTCAGTAATATTTGAATTCATCTCAACAAGGCAGTACAGAATAAACTAACTACTAAAAGTAGGCAGTAACCATGGCTAAGACTTAACTAATTACTTAGATAGCATTTAAAATTTATTAAAATTGCTTGAATTTAGAAGATTTCTATTTGTACTTGATTAATAAGCCACAATAATCTATTGTGCGCTTTAGGAAGATGTAACGACGGGTGTCTACTACCTCTACTCCAATTTCTACCTTGTAAACTGTTCTCTTAAAGAAAATATACTTCAAAGGCAAGGATATGGAGATTATTGCGCATGAGTTCTGCTTCATAACCACTTCCCAGAGTCAGACAAGATCCTTAAGGAGCAAAACTAAGCACTGTAGAAAGGCAACAGTATTTACGATACTAGAAAATGGATCGTCCTAAGTATGCCAACTGACTGGAGAAGCTCAATGTAATCGAGCAGAGAAATGAGATGAACTCTTCCGAAGAGTGAAATGAAAGGAGACTAAAAGCCATTCCCAAGGAGTTTGGATTGGATAGCAAATATTAGTGTTCTAAATTTTGATATTTAATTGCGTACTTTATCATATTAATAACACCTTCATGAGAGTTGTTTAATTTACCAATGATCAAGCTTTCTATATTTAAGACCCTTTCAATAGTCATAAAATTGTGTTTAACCATCATAGAGTGTTAAATTAATTAAATGGGTTTGGAGGAGTAATAAACGAGCTGTTAACAGTCGTTTTAGAAGCTAAACTAACTTAAGAATGAGGTCGAGGCCTGCTACAAATATCGTAATATAATTAATGTCAAATTGCTTAAATTTAATGAATCTATTTATTTCATTTCTTCTTCTAAGGTTATGCGGAGTCATGAAAGAATGCGAGTACCCACAGGTCTTCTGTGACGAGACATAGTGATGCTCTAATGGTTCTTTAGTCTTTAACATACTTGAACTAAACTATTTGGCCAGGCCCTTGGAACTGTTTGGAGAGGATTCTTTCGATTTCGATTTGTGTAGTTTAGGTATTGGACTTGAGGACGTTAGCCGAAGTGTAATTTTTGAGTAGAGTGATGGATTAATTCCTGGGTTAAGAAGTTATGTACCATTTTTCAGGAGGTTTGTCTTAGAATTTGGGAAGTGGCTACTTGATGTGGGACTTAGCCTACTACTGCACTGGGAAGTGCTGAATCAGGTTCTATTTAAATGTTTTTTTGTCGCTTCTGGCGAAGTTCTCATTGAACTTTTGAAACCATGTAGAGGACTACTTAAGGATTTTTGTCTCTTTGAGCTTTATTTCCTTCGCCAACCGCAGCTAGTTTTGAAGCTTAGATTGGTAGGATCCTTTAGCGAACTCTCCGTCCCACTTCTTCCCTGTGACATCTATGAAAACTCCCTCGCCATTCATCAAGTGCTCCTTCCACTCTCCCTCGTAAATGGAACCATCAGGGAACTGATAGCTCCCCTTTCCATTCTGTTTGTTCTACTTCCATTCTCCAGTGTAGGTTGCCCCACTCGCATAGTTGTACACTCCGTACCCATCCATCTTATCATTCTTCCATTCTCCTGAGTACTTCTCTTCGCCGATCTTGTTTACACCGAAGCCAGGTATTCGAAGTTCGCCCTGACCATGCTTGCACTTGACTTTATTTATCAATCGCCAGTGTCCTTCGTAAACTATTGCGTTTTGATACTAAAACCTTCCGAAACCTTAGAGCTCGTGAGGGGGTATTGGTGGAGGTTCTTAGACCTTGGGCTATTCAACGGGGACCTATTTCTTAGGCTACTTTTTCGGTCCCATTTTTATGTAACTTAAACTTAATAGATCTGTATATTATAATCTCGTATTCGATGGATAGCTCATATTTGTAGAGATGATTTTGATATATTGTCAACGAGATCTGTTCTTTTCAGCCAGGAGTTACTATTCCAGATAGCTTTTAGACCTTATGACTACGTTAGTATCAATAGAGTATGATAACCTCGCTACATTTGACAAGATCAATACCAAATGTAATAGTTAAGTCAGTAATTTTAGTAAATGAACAAATTATGAGAATTCCTAACTTAATTAAATATTTTCGCCCTTTAAACACTTATCAGGCCATATCTCTAGGCAGTGCAGACAGAAGCTGAACTCCACATTTACCAGCTCCATCTGTTTTGTCACCCATTGCCAGGAGCATCATACCGTTCATACCCCAGTCGGTCCCCAAGCTGTTTTTGATCTTCCAGTAGTCAACTCCGTCATCTGTCTTACCATATCCTACGATTAATACCTATCATAGCTCTAGTAAGTACCCCTGCGTCTATGTCACTTGTGCAATCTCCGTTAAAAACACCCTCTTTGTAAAGTTTGAACTTCGAAGACTCAACTGCTCCTGCGACAGGCTGTTGTATGACTGCTGATATGAGTTTATTATGATTTCCTGAGGGTAGTAGTGAACAGTTGCTAATTTCCATGACCTTTGAAGCAGGTTTGTATGAGCACGGTTTAACCTTTGTTAGACAAACAGTACCTCTCCCACGTAGGGGTAACTCTCATTAGAGGTGATCCCGTTGTCAATTATATACCATAGTGCCTGATCCATTATTCCTCCAGAGCAGCCATCGTTTCCGTAGCTGGAAGAACATGAAATTAGCTGCTGAACTGACAATTAGAGCAGTTTGCCTTTTCTTTGTGCATACAGCCCTTCCAAAGATCCGATAGCTGCAAAAGCCCAGCCGGCTCCACAACTTCCTTGATCTTTGACTTATGTCATAGCTTTCTTGGTCCAGTCTACCTGATCAGGTGGGTTAGGATTGTCGTCGATATCTGCCCGGCATCTAGTGGTTAGACCAAGGTTGTGCCTCCGTATTGGCATAGAGTGAACCATCTTCCACTCTTCGTCTGTGAGATCAGCGAATTTGTTGGCTTCGAGGATGTACGAGTAGACACCCTGAGCATACAGTGCATTGTGACTATCGATCTATTGAAGGTTGCGCTAAAATATTTGTCTTCTGTATGCGAGCTACTGCCCTTGGTAGGTCTTTCCATTTTTGTGCATCCACTGTCTGAAATGGTCTTCCTGAGGATGTATAAAGTAAAGAAGTCCTAGGAGAGTCATGAGAAAGAGTAGGATTTTTGAGTGTTGCATGACTATAAATAATACAAATCAACTGTCTTTGTTGAGCTTGACATTAAGTCTGTGGTCTGACTCCTCTCTCAACACTGGCTACTTGGGTTAAATTAAGGCTATTGGCGGCTCTTCTTCGATTTTTTTCTTCGATAAGTATAGCTTTTTGATGTTATGTGGTATATCCTCACTACTAAGCGGTAAATCTATGTTAGAGTTCAATGTTTTATGATATGTATTTACCTAGGAGTAATACTACATTGTTTTGGTTTTACTGAAGATGGCTCGACAATAAGGGCAAGTCTGAATGATTAGATTCAATACCTGTTAGACCTTAAACCAACTTACAAGGCAGCTGGAGTGAAACACATGGTTACAGTAGGTCAACTTGACCTTTTCCTCATCTTCCACGTTACACAAACAAATCACGCACTCATGGTTGGTCTCTCCTTCCACTAATTTTTTAGGATACAAGTTTGTGTATTTAATGTCGGGGAAGTACTTTTATATTTCTTATGGACTAGTGCGATCGCTAATACGAGCATGAGTATGATGGTAGTGGGGAGGAGGCATTCTATTGGCGCAACATAAGAAAGCAAAGAAGATGCATACGACCATCAGTATAAAGAACACTGTAAATGCATTGTCTCCGTTGGAATAGGTGTAGTTAATACTAAACCAGGCATTGTAAATCGCCTGCGATCTGATAACAGAGGTAAATATTAACCAGTAGTTGTTCTGGGAGTCTTTTGGGATGATGAAGTTTTAGAAATTGTTAATGATAGGATTACGATTGAAGATAGAAAAAGGTAAAAGATTGGGATTAGTCATATTTTCTGATCCAAACCCCCAGGTAACTTACCCTTTTTCTACTTATATCGTGTAAAGGTAGCTAACTATAGTAGACAGCTGGTCTCTTGAGAAATATATGTAGTCAGAGACGCCAAACTGGATCTATCTATTAGTTATTCTATCGTCTCCAGTATATGTCAGTGGAGATATGCTACAGTCATATCCCTTAAAGTTCCCGTTGCATTTACATAACCCATCAGTCTCACATACACCGTTACCATTGCATGATCGAGGACAGGGCTTCACATCAGAATATCCGAGTTGAACATCAAAGCTAATATTGAATTTTGAACCAGGTTTCAAGTAAATCTTATTCGCATGAATTGTAAAAGTGCTGATTTATCTACTGCGTACATATTGGTTGGGTCAGTTGATTTATCGAACACCAAGAACTGCTAAACCAACATCCCATACCCGTATATATCGATGGAACTATTCATTATGTCAGATCTCTAAGCTTTGAATAAGGGGACTTGAGTGCCATTGGTAACTTCCATGTAGGAAGGTATTATTGTAGAGTCGATAAATTTAGGAGTATAACTTAGTACCAAGTACTTCGCGTTGGTATCGTTGTTATCAATAAGTAGAGTTTGCGAATACGAGGAATAGTTTTCAGTCTAAGTTGTATACAGAATTACGAGGGAGCCATTAGCGATCGAAGTGAGGTTGAGCGACTGCGTAACGGTTGTTAAAGTCAACAATACTAGGAAGTAAGCGGGACAGTGCTTAAAAGACATTGCAAAGTTATTGCTTTTATAATAATAGTGATGCTTTCATTCTTGTCTAAACGTCTCACATAACAGGTATCAACTTCAAGAAGTCGTTGCCTTGTCTTTTTCCTTATCCTGCAATAATCCAACAGTCAGGTTCCAGACAATCTTTCCCTCTTCAATTTTGGAGTCGTAGTCAACTGCGAAGAAACCTTTTCGTTCAAATTGGTATCTACATAGTCATATTTTTACCTGGAAAGGATTTTGACTTCTTTGAGGAGTTTCTTGTCCATCTTGGCACCCTTGAAATCCACACGGGACTAAGGGTTGAGCAGCGTTAAGTAGTCGTCGACTTCGTTCGGGTTATGGCATGTAAACAGGGGACCATACATGCGAACTTCACAGTCCGTCGCATCATTGGTTGAGATCCAGTGTATGAAACTCTTAGGTTTAGTCTTCTGGTCCTAATCGATAGAGGCTAAGACTCTAACGATCTTTCCATCTACTTTTTCCACCGAGTTTATCTTTATGATGTTGGAATATTTCAGACCTACTCGCTTTCCCGGAGCAATTCCGTAGAAAGTAGCAGAGTCCACCTCACGCACGTCACTTCTGTCTACGAAAAGCTCTTTGGATGTCGATATCTACCTTTTACCTTTTGACTAATCCTTGGGGAAGTTGGCCACCTAGATGGGCTCAGGTTTGGTAAAGTTCTCCAAAACCACGAGAATGGGATCAATTACAGCCATGGTTCTTGGTGCTATTACGTCAAAGATTTTTCGCACCTCATTCTACAAGACACCCATATTTATGATGTTTTAGTTGCCTCGGCGAGTGACTCCAATCACATCACAGAAACTGTTGATAGCCTCAGGAGTGTAACCTCTTCTTTTCATTCCATTGATGGTGAGAATTCGTGGATCATCCCATCCGTTAACGTATTTATTATGGATTAGGTAGTGTAATTTACGTTTGGATAAAACAGTGTTGCTAATATTCAGACGTGAGTACTCCCACACATAGGATCGGTAGAGATCTAATTGCTCCAGTGTCCAGTAGTACAGCTATCGACGAATTTAGAACTACAAGGAGCAAAGAGAATGGGTAATACCTTCGAGACTGTCGCAGATAGGATGAGTATAGTCGTAAAGAGGATAAATACACCATTTGTCCTTGGTATGAGGGTGAGGTGTGTATCTGATTCTGTAGATTACTGGGTCACGAAGAGTAGGGTTGGCGTGAGTATAGTCGATTTTGGCTCTGAGTGAGAGTTAGCCTTCAGCATAGAGGCCAAGTCTCATGCCCTAGAAGAGCTTAAGGTTTTACTCTATGGGTCTGTCTCTAAAGCGAGATGGCTTAGCATCCTGTCGGTTCTTTCTCATTTATTCCACTGTTTCGCCACACACGAAAGCTTTACGTTTCTTTATGAGAATTACGGCATATTCATATATCTTTCCAAAAAGGTCGCTAGCGTGGGTGATCTTCCAGGGTTGGTAACCAAGGAAGCGAATGTTCTCCTCGATGTTATCGATATACTCCTGACACTCTTTTTCGGGATTAGTGTCATCGTAGCGCAGGTAACAGTGTCCTCCATTCTTTCTAGCTATGGTAAAGTTGAATCTCATAGCCTTAGCATGCCCAATATGCAGATATCCGTTGGGTTCGGGAGGGAAACGAGTGTAGACACCCTTTCCAAATATTTTCTAATGTTACTCCAAAAGCTGTTTGCTATTTAGCAATGAACCCATGTCTCTTCCTACTAAATCCTCGATGTCCTTGCCCTTCTCTTCCGGCTCATAGACAGCTCCCTTTTCTTTTTACTTGGGGACCTCTTTGACCTCTTTGACCTATTTGTATCCCTTCTCAGCATAGATTCTATCAAATACCTCCTTAACTGCAAGGCCTTATGCGGAGGGCAGTCCCTGCTTAATAAAGTTGAGCATTTAACTCTTTTTGCATCCTTTTTCAAACTTATCCTTATTGGCTTACATCAATGCCTCTACTGTCTAAGCAATAGACATTCTCGTCATTTTCTTACCAATGCAGTATTTGGTTCTAAAAGCTGCTTCGTCAAAAACTCCACCGTGCTTCTAAATGTCCTTGAGGTATTCAAGTATGTAGTCTAGGTGGCTGTTGTTGATGATCTCACCCTTCCCCACCAGAGCTGACAGCATGGGTTTGTACTTTTCGAGAATTTTGGATGACTTGGAGGCCACTCCGAACAGTAGGTTGCCAACTTTTTTGTCAGCTTTTTCGAGTGTGCTATCTTTGACACTCTAGAGAAAGGCCTTTCTGAGTGTTTCGGACTTAAGGATGTTGTTGATGGTGCCCTTTTCAAGGTTGAACCTGACACAGAGATTTTCCAACTATTTGTTGTTTGCCTACATATAAGAGTATCTAAAAGAATTATTTATTAATGTTGAGATTTGAATACTAAACAAGGATATTTAGAAATATTTACGATCGATTTTAAATTGAGTTGGCTAAGTGGGGGAAGTGTAAACTGACAATAATTTACGATTATAAATTTTAACGGATGAATAAGTTCAGGCTTTTCGAGGATCAACGCAAGAACGCCAGACACGAGTAAATGCAACTGATTACTGTTCTAGACAAGTGCACTCGTAATACTAACAGTTACCTAGAAATCCTGAGGGAAGACCGAATCTATATTCGCAACAAGATCAAAGAAAGCGACCAGGAGGTCTTGTCGTTCTTCAAGCCCTTCAAACACCTGAGTACAGTTGTTATAACGCAGACATGCAACAATTGCAGATCAATCTGCGTCGTTACCTTAATCAGTTAAAGGCCAACTTGAAGATGCAACAACTGATAAAATTTAAGGAGAGTTACGTTGACTCTCACTGCAGTTGCGAGGTATACCAAACATAAATGAAGAAGACAAAGCACGCACCAAATTCAGGAGCTCCCTGCCCGAACAAATCCAAATAGCCCTGTAAAGAAATCAACATTAACGCAAACTTCCAAGAACTATTGCCTAAAAACACTAGAGGACACTCCAAAGAGTAAAGGAGTAACAGCCTAAGCCATCCTAGCAAAGGCTATACTGATAAAAAGGCAAATGGGCTCTCAAAACCACCTCTTAACAGCAAGAAGTGTGCCTCTACCACTAATTTACACAGACTTCCTGCATACTCGGTAGGTCACGAAACTCAGCAACCATTTTTTGTCTCTTAAGAACACCTGAATCACGCTAGGAAAAGATCTACTACAGCGGGAGGCAGTGCCACGGCTACAAAACACTCTCGGTCGGGCTCTACTCACGCTGTCCTAAACAAGGCTGAAGACAACAAAAATGCATTATCTGCCACTAAAGAGAACAGAGGGCATATGAAAAGTCTGTAGCAGCCCAATACAAATTCCCTTTATGGAGGCAGTAAATAAGGATTGGAACGGTATAACGCCCCTTGGCCTGCTGGATAGCCGTTATTTCAGAAAGATTTTAACTCTAACGATGCCAGTTATTACAGAAATCAACATCCTTACGAGTCGATTTATCAGAGCACAGAGGGATCCACCTACAATAAGTACAGAAACTCATCTGCTGTGGTTTACGACAATCTGTTTACACCTCCCTAGTTACTACAAGAATGCAGGAAGTACATAGAAAAACACAAACCACCTCTCCCAACGTTCCCATTGTAGGATTTATCACGCAATTACATAAGATGCTTAAAGCCTGTTACTGCTGTTTCACCTGCTGCTGACTGCGAAACTGCTATTATACACAGTAAGCCAATTTAATCTGTAAACATGTCGATTCAGAGTGACTTCAAACCTATTGATAAATGCTTGGAGGTTAAAAACGAACAGATAACAGAGTAATAGAGCATTACACCTACTAAGCCGTTGGCGAATATTCCTATTGTTTAAACTATTCAGGAGTCTATTCAGATTACGCTGGATAGCCAGACTGAGACTGAAAGATACCCCAATAGAGAGCGATAGAATTTAATTACTGAGTACCCCAATTTATCTGATTACTACGCCTAAGATATCATTGACATCCTATTTTACAATAGAGATGGAGCCTGGATTTCAGCAACTGACTACGCGTACACAGTGTACAGCAACTTCGCAGACACTTTACCGTTCTAAAAACTATTTCAAGTTGCAGATCAGAGCAGAGAGGGCAGGGTAAATGTTTTGCAGCTGGGAAATGTTTTATCTAAAATAGCAAAATGCAAGTAAAATTCCGCAAAAGACTTTTTTGGCCTGATTGATCTCGATCGTACTGGGAGAGTGACGGAAGAAGAGTACTACAGATTTTTGAGCCAAATAAGGGAAAGCTAAGAGACATCATTCGAAGAAGTGAGAGGCGCTGCTGAGAAAATATTCTCTTATGCAGACTTTGCTAATGGTGGGGAGATAACCTATTGGGGCGTGTATCTAATGTAAGTATTGAGTAATTCAGCAAAAATACGTGGGAGTTCCAGGAGTTTAGCGCCTACCTCGAGCAGTTCGAGTTTTCTATCGAACCTTGACCGGAATGCTCTGATGTTTTATCAATATAATGTTTATGGTCATCACTCAACGTCTGAAAGAACTTAGATTCGAAGCTTTATTGGACTCAGTCTTCAGCCTGTAGTGGTCATAATTGTTTTTTATTCGACCAGGAGATGAAGACGTCATGTGCTTAGGAGGGGAAGATGAGGTTGCAGTTGTAGGTGTCAGCGATCTTTTAAAATACTATTTAGTTAGAATACTGCCAGTGAGCTTCTTGCGTAGCTCAGAGATTTTTTATTACAATAACAAATTATGCTACCTGAAACTTACTTGCCTTTGCTGCTCCATTGCTAAAAGTTTTTAAGGTAGAAGTTTGAGGTAGTCGTATCGTGGGCTGTTTTCCTAATCTTTTTAGGGGTTGTTTCTTATTATGCCTTACCTTCGATAGGAATGCTACCTCTTCTACTTCGAAAGACTCTTCTCTTGCAATCGAAGGTCGGCCGCAAGCCTCTTCAACTGAGACACGAACCCTGTATTGGGGTTTATCTGCGTAAATACGCTTTTACAATGGATCGTCTGCGTTTGATCATTAGGAAACATGCCTCATAAGATAGGCCGAGCTTTCGAATGAGATGTGCGATTACTATCGATACACTCCGGGACACACCTGCCAGGCAATGCACCAATATATTGGTGTAGGGGATATTCCGGTCAATAAATTCCGATGTTTTTTGGAAGTATTGACTGATGTCGAAGGATTCTGCATCCTCTCCCGGTATATATAAATAGCTGGGTAGGTCTTTGTCGGTATGGTGTAGGAAAGTGCCTTTAGAAGCAGTAATGACAGCTCGAATGGAGTGTTCTAGGATGTATGTTGGGTTACTTTTGAGGGTTTGGAGGTTCTGTGCAGCTTAGAGGTTGCCGATGAAGATGCGGCCGTATGTTTGGCATGCAGGAGTGATTTAATATACGCACTGAATGTCCTAAGGGTAGGTGAGGGGATGCATTTAAAATTATTAACCAAATCAACTGTAGTCAACAACCTGACGAAATAGTTGGTAGTTAGATTAGCATGAATAGTCAAAATTTAGAAATTACTGGTTTCATTTTTTTTGTTAGATCTTCATTATTTCACTTATTTATTGTGCATTCTTCATCTATTTGCCCTGTCTCATAAGAATAAACATTGTTATACCCAGTACACATGCAAACTGGACGAGGTTGTAAACGAACGATATATAAATTAGCAGCTCCACAAACGATCGGTACTGTTACAGCTCATCGTTGTTTTTTAGATTGAATTGGTTAAATAATGAATAGAATGGAGATGCTAGAAGTCCGGTAGGGAGCATTAGTTAGTCGGGAATGTCAATAGCAAAATGGTAGGCTGCGTGCAGATAGTAAGCTAGTCCGTCGCTAAAAGGGCTGGAGTTGATGAACTAATAAGCAAAAGCTATGCAGTGGGTGATGTTTAATATCTAACAGGACGAGCCGTAGAGAATATTATTAATGTAGGTCGAGAGTTCCGGCGAGTAAGGCAGTTGGAATCTCTTACTTTCGAGGTTAAGTAGATCTTATCTCAGAATGGAAATAAAAGGTATGTTGGTGTATCCCAATGATCTTTGGATATTATACTGAATGAGTCCAGTGTAAGCGAGATTGAGGTTTCTACTGTTGCTTACGAACTCCATCATCTTCCTAGTCTGATCGGAGTGAAGTGAAAGCAGGAAGTAGAGGACTACTCCCGAGAAGACAATAAGGCAGAGAGGTAGTATAAATACTTTGTTGTACTCTAGAAACTTAACTGTTAGTGGTTTAGGCTTTTCCCTCTGCCCATACTCCTTACTATCCTGCAACACATTAAATACCTCCACTTATTCGTTCTTCTCGCAAGATGATACAACATATTAGAAGCGTGCCAATCGCTAACTATAGGAGTATATTTAGGCGTCAGTAAGCAGGAGGAAATGACTGAGAGTAACTTCTTTAAGTTTGATCTACAAGTAGGTTCTGAGAAATATCATAATAAGGTTGACAACTGCACAGATGACGAGTCCCAGAAAGGCTAGTGTTTAGCCCCACTCAAAAACATGGAGAGTAGTAGTGATAAAGTCTTTGATGAGATGGGTCTACTTTTCAATACTCTGAAACAAAGTGGTGGCAGCTATTCGAACGACATCATCCACACTGGATAGATTCTTATTCTGGGCTACCATATACACCTTCGACAATATAATATTGCACAACTAGTCCAGATGAGCGTTGTAAGTTCTACCTCCTATAGTAACAGTAAGGTTAGTGTCAGAAAATAGCCTCTAACTTTCCGATAGTTGGATGGTATTGAATGTATCTAGAATCTGTTTGTTCCAAGAAGGTACCCCGAAGTACTCATTGCCAACTTTGGCCTAGTTAATTATGCCCATGAGCCTGTAAAACCTCATTTAAAACATCTCAATACGGTTAAGCCTGTAATAGCTGTCTGAAAGAGTGCCGATTGCTTACTTCTTTTGAACCAGTACTATTACAATAATAATTAGAAATATAATCCCTATGGTGATGCTGATCATCTCCATAACCTTCATGGCAAGATTGAGCCTTCGCTTTCCTGCCTACTTCTGCACTATTCGCTATCTTTAGGATTACTCGTTCATAATGATTCCATTCTCTAACTAAATACTGTAGATTCTGTCATCTTTGAGGCGATACTCTCGAATACCACTCCCATAGTCAACATGCTTAATTTATTCTAAATTAGGACAGGACCTATGATCCACATACTCAAAAGCTGTATAGTCTTAGTCTTGATATTTGGTCCCATTGTAACAGAACTTACCTTACTCAAAGGTAAAATGGAAACTCAATTATCTATTTACTAGGGTTTTTGTTGCCTACGGTTTAATTCGTATCCGAGTCTAAGGATAGAACTCTATCAGAATGTAGCAGTATGAGGATTTGGGAGTGGGTCCCATAGACAACCTCGCTTTGTCGGTTTCATAGGGCACTTCGATGTTGTGGTTGTAAGTTAATCCACCAATACTCTATCTGAAGATCTCAAATGCTTCGGCTACTTTAATCTGTGTGTTTAGCTTCTGGATGTGGACGATCTAATCGTAACACCCAGCAATATCCTTCTGCTAGTTGAGAAGAATGTATGCTTGATTGGACTGTTTCCTCACCATACTGAGTTCTACGAAATAGAACTTCTTCGTTCCTATCTGTTTGATGCTAAAGTGAAGCTTAATTGGAACAGATGAATTTCTGGACTTAGTAAAACATAGGTAGACAGATTACTCGGAAGCGAACAGCTTTTCATGCTCTTCAGGTGGAATTTTAGGTTCGATAAAGTTGCAAAGATCCTTGTCTATCATGTCAATCTTGTGCATTCCGAATATTTTCAGAGCTTACAGGTTCATCCTCTTTATCTTGAAACCTTCTCTCCTGTTAATTTCTAACTTAGGGTTGGAACTCTACTCAGGAGAGTTGTAGAGTGTCTTGGGTTTCCTTCTCATTCGATTTACTACGAAGGTCTCCTGACTAGGATCCTTTATCAAGTTAGTGATCAACTACAGGTACACCTAGTTAGCGAAGTAGTCCACCCTGCCGTTCTTCGTGAGCTGCTTAAACATTTTCTTCAACTAATTCGCTGCTCCCACACTCTAGCCGCCTATTCTCTCTAGAACTGATAGTCTTACTGTCTTTTCTCTTAATTCCGATATGAACTTTGATAGGCAACTCAAGGTCTGCTTTATCTGTTTGAATAGGATAGTTCTGGACTCTTCAATATTTTACTCATTAAGATGATAATCCTCACTATTCTGCTACGAGTTCATCAGTCTGTCTATGTATATCTTTGGGAACTTAAAGCCCCTCTTAACAACCTTGTTGGAAAGGGCCTTCAGCTTCTAGACCTCTCCATTCTCATATAGACATACGTAGAGGAGTACTGAGTAAATCTCCATCTTATTCGCTCGTTTCTGTAAGTAGAATATAATGAAGTTTTCCAGTTTGAAGTCATGGTCCTCCGTGCTTCTTAGAGTTTAAGTGAGTGAATAGTTGATTTAAGGGTGCTTTACAAAGCACTTATCGTAAGTACAGTGTTCCTTGTGAAAATTGGCGAAATCAAGCCAGCGAGATTTCTAAGACGTGAGGTTACTCTTATTTATGGAAGCATCTATCAAGTTCATTAGCTATTCGTAAGTAGCTTAATTGCAGTTTGTAAAATTATTCAACTTTTTGCTGAATCCCATTACAGAGAAAACTAGAGTGCGTACAATAACAAAGCAAAGGGCAATAATCCAAACAAAGAATATTACTGCGCCATTGCTAGGCATGATGTAGTTACAGAGAAGGATGGCACATGTCACAGTGGTAATATCGTTAGAGTAGAGGTACAGCCATTTGGTGAATCCATTGACACAGCCTATTGAGAACTGCCTAAGGTACAAACTGATGAGAATGGCGATAAGTACGAAGGAGTTATTGACAGGTTTGATGGTGAGGAAGAGCACTTTGATTGCCAAGAATACATATTAATAAGTTTGATATGTACTGCTCATTCGGACGTAGATATTATTTTTGATGAGAGGTTTGAAGTAGTAATTTACGTACAGCAGGTGCACCAGAAAGAGGCCGACTGCGAAGAGCAGACTAGTAATTCTGAGGATGAGTGTAGAATAGGACTAGCTATTTTTGTTTAGAATATTGTAGAAAAGTACTTCGTAGAGGGGTATGCTCAGTAATCTGGTTAGACGGGCAAGTTGGACTGCAACGACGACCAGTATTTTCTTGGAAAATAGCCTGGTAATTACTACAAGCCATAGAAGGCAAGTTACGGCTACTATAGAAGATGTTACAATCTGGACGATTAGTCCGCTCTGGTCGTTCGATAGGTAAGTAGTGGGGTTAATATTTCGTTTGAGCAGTATCAAGTTAGAGACGAAGGGGCAGAGCCAGAGGGCAGCGATTTGGGGTTGGAATAGAATAAGTAGTTCCTGCCAGCCCATAATTAACTGTTAGAAGGTGAACATGAGGAAGGAAGGCTTGCAGTCTTCGAAGGTAGTTTCAACTAGTTTGGCCATTATGTCGTTCGTTTTGTTCTATACATCCTCCAAAGTGATGCGCTTTTTGTTTTCTTAGAACATTTTATTATTCGCATTCCCTCAACACCTTCTCTATTACAAATCTCATGCCGGCAACTCTACTATATTAGCACCATACACAAGCTACGCCAATCATCATATTCTCATAATAGGGTAATCAGGAGTAACTATATTTTGATAAAAGCATAAGCTAATAACTATCCGTTAATCAATAATGAAGAGCATTAGGTTTAGCCAATACAAAAGATAGGCTGACAAACACCTGCAAGAGGAAACAGGGCCGTTGTTCGATAACCCCCACCCCAGTTAAACCTCCTTCTGTTCTGAAAGCAACAACGAATTCACCCAGAGAATCGATATGCTGAATAGGGAAATCCAGGACTATCGAATCCGATAGCGACTCCTCAAATCTACCAACGAAACCCTGACAAAAACATTTGAAAATCTGAAGGTGCCTGCAGATGTGAAATTAGTTTATGAGGAGTGTCGGGATAGTCTCCGGAAAATAAGGTAATACTACATACTGGGGTGTTCCTCTGATATCAAAGAGCACTACGAATAACAAATTAGATAGCTCAAACAATAAGCCTCCAAGTAGAGGCAACAGCTACAGCAACAATGTGAAGATAGGATCGTACAAGCAAAACAACAAATTAGAGATTAAATACACAGGGAGCTGGCAGCAGAGAACAGCAGAAAAGTAAAGGCTACTCAGTCTACCAACCAGAGTTCCCAAAACCAAAATAGTAAACGATCTTCTATAGGCATTATTTCTCCCAAGCAGCTAGTATTCGACAGCATAACCAACGACTCACTGATAGGGGTGGCTTCGCCCAAGATGTCTGAGCGGGAGAGAGTACTTCGGAATGAAAATATGCCCCGACTTGCAAATCTATAATCGATTAGGAATCCTTCACGATAGCACATCCCCCAAGTAATAAGTTCAAGCCGACTCTCATACAAAGGGTAACAAATTAGTAACTCAGGTCTCGGCATAACCGACGTAACAGTGCCATAGAGGTTTCATTCGCAGGCAAGAAGAACATAGCCACCGATCTTCTATGCGACATATGCAACCACTCGTACTCTCCCATAGAATTCTTTACTCATGTATAGAACTGCAAACGACATAAGTATGCACTGATTTTATTTAGCTAGAGCAAACGATCCCTTAAGCAGGGAGTGTAACTACATAGTTACAGGGAGGACAACGAAGACGAATAGGATGAGTAGAATTTAGAAGCGTTGGAGCAACTGATAAAGAAGAAAGAGGAGATAGAGTATAGGATATAGATGTTGCAGTATTGTAAGGAGGATAGTAGGCAGGAGATGTAGAGGTTGGAGACATAGTTAGACCAAGTAGTGTACATAATGAAGAACAAAAGCAACATAAAGGTAGGAATTTAGTAACTGAGAACTAGCTAAAGAGGATACTAAAGGACAACAAATAGACAAAGAATATTAGTATTTACAAGGTAAACTTGTAGGACTAGAACAAAAACGCAATAAGGCTATCACTAGGGAACAATATGTTTGGGAAGAAGCCCCCCTACAAGAAGTAAATAAAGGCCTCCAGAATCGGGCTTAAACGAAGCTAGAAATGATAATTTTGTGCTTATCAGCTTTTCATATGATAAATGTTGGGCAGATGGGCCGAAGGGATGAGAAAGCAATATAAAATTTTAAAATGTCAGGGGATTACAACATCAAGGTGGTATGCAGACTTCGGCCGCTCAACAAAATCTAAATCGGTCATGGAGGTTAGTGTTGCGTAAAGTTTTCCGACAAAAGCATACAGATTGCAGTACTTCTATGGTAATGTAGGTGGGAGGCGATTAAAATAAATATGAGTTCGGTTTCGATAAGATTTTCGCGCCTGATACTCGCCAGGTGATGATTTACGACTAAGTAGCAAAGCCTATCCTCAACGGTATACCCTGTCATTACGCTAGCTGTGTTTACTGGCTTCAATGGGACTGTTTTCGCATACGGGCAGACAGGTGGAGGAAAAACCTGGACGATGTAGGTACAGTGGATGTTAGGTAGGGACCCAACCATGACGACCTCTAGTTGAAGGGACTGATTCCACGTATGATGGAGGGTTTGTTTTAAAAAATACAATCCTTTGACGAGGCTTTCTAATTCACTATGAAATGTTCCTACATCGAAATATACAACGAAAAGATTATGGACTTACTCGACCCCTCCAAAAACAAACTTGAAATTAAAGAAGATAAACAGAGAGGCATATTTATTCAGGACTGTACCTAAATATATGTATCGACTGTAGCCGAAATGAGGAACACTATGAAGAATGGGTCGCAGAATAGGAGAGTAGCATTCACTGGTATGAACGAGCGTTCTTCTAGAAGCCACTCGATATTTATTGTACACGTTGGGCAGAAAGATGTGAAGAAGGGGAGCACTAAAAGCGCTAAACTCTACTTCGTTGACTTGGCTGGATCTGAGAAAGTATCCAAAACTGGTGTCAGTGGGCAGCAGTTGGAGTAGGCAAAGAATATCAATAAATCACTGAGTTGTTTAGGAAATGTAATAAATGCACTGACTTCTGAAAAGAAAGAGCATGTACCTTACAGAGACTCAAAGCTGACGAGAATTCTGCAGTAGAGCATAGGAGGGAATAGTCGTACCACTCTGATAATAAACTGTTCTATGTGTAGCTACAACGACAAATAAACGTTGAGTACACTGAGGTTCGGATACAGAGCCAAAAGCATAAAAAATAAGCCATTGGTAAATGAGGAGAAAAGTGCAAAGGAACTGCAGATATTACTAGATCAGGCAAAAAAGACCATTCAACAACTAACAGAGCAGCTTAAAACTGGCGGGAAACTACCAGCGATGACTGAGTAAGTGCCGATCCTGAATAGTGAATAGAAGTAGAGGTTGTAGAGTAGGATACAGTAGTTATAGGAGCAATTGCAGGATAAGTTGTAGATAATGGAAAATAGCGCAGTATTGCAGTAAATGGAGAATAGAATAAAGCAGCTCGTGATATAGAATAACGGACTGGTAGTGAAGTACAGTCTAGATATGGAGAGACTAGAACAGTAGAACAAACGATATGTGTAGACCATTTAGAGCCTGTTTACTAAGTAGGCTACCCTATAAAAGTTGCTGAACCGCCTTAAGATTGACCTGAACTACTTGAAACTAAACCTAAAATATGAGTAGGTGAAGACAGAGGAGATGTAGTCTCAAACCAAATCTATTTAGTCAATTGACATAATATTGAAGGACATAATAGACTTCGCTTAATTTTTGACCATAACCAACTAGAAACTCACAAAGCAGGAGTAACTGGATAGAAAGGATAACTCCAAAAGCCTCGAGCGGAAGAAGGTAAAGTACGAGACTAGCTTGTCTGAGCCTAATCTGCACGATGTTAAAGCGGTGAAGAATTTCTAGGAAATATCATGCATAATAAAGTAGAAGCTCAATGAGGATAGCAGTATAAGCGAGGGCAACAAGTAGGAGGAGAACTCTACCGAAATATAGACCCTCATAAACGAGTTCAACAAGTAGAACGAGTAGAAGAACAAAACAGCCATATCAGAGCTCACCCGTTAGAACGGAGCCCAACAGAAGCTGGTAGACTCTATCGCTATTTAGATATAGGAACTGAAAGTGAAGTTCGAGTAGGCTGCAAATGAGTTTAAGCAGAAAGAGAAGAAGATGGAGGAGTTCTATGAGGATGTACTAAAGCGGGCCAACACCAAATTGTAGGAGATTAATATTGCGCTGGTAGCACTCCAAATTACGCAGAAGGTGCAAACTGATGATATGAAGTGCCTTTAGTAGCAGTTGGCTCTAGTTAATAAGGAGTATAACGACTAAAAAACCCTATCTCAAAGACTGCTCAAGTAACTCCTTTACCACTCAGAATCATCGAAGGAAACCACGATATGGGCTAACGCATGAAAATGGAGCAGAAGTCCAAATAATATGCTAGCTAACGGCAAAAGCTCTTTAATGAACTCTACGTTCTGAGAGAAAAACTCGACGATGCTGAGATAGACATAAAGGAAAAGGATTAGCTTATATTGTCGCTGAAGAGTGTGATGAAATCCAGTTATGAGGCTCCACGGTATGAGCCTATGATCCGGGTTCCTACCTCTCCTGAAGTGATAAAGAAGTCTTACAACGAGAATATCCTGGGGGTGGAGTCAAAGAACGTGGTAAAGACAATTAAAGGAGGAGGGAAGGTAGCTCAGCATACCCCCAGTATAGTGTAAGAGATAAAGAAGTCAACTTTGCGGGGGAAGCTAGGGGTAACGTAGCAGAAGAAGCCGGGAATGTTCGATTCGTTTAAAAGCCTGTTCTCGTGAAGCAACAGGAACTCATCCTACTGACGCATCTCAGTTAGCTTAACCATTTAATTATCTATTTCGTTAATTATGAGGCACAACCGCCAAATCGATACCTAAGACTTCATTCGAAGGAACTTCGGAAATACCCACTCCATCTCATTCTACTCCTTCATCGCCGCCATTCAATCCGATTTCAAAGAACTCTGGGCCGACTCTGATGATCACCTATTGAAAGATATCACCTAGAAGCTTAGATCGATGCTTTGTCCAAACTCCAACGTCATCGATATTAGAGTATTGAGAGCTAGGTCTAAGCAGGGGATAATGAGCATGCTGCTGGAAGCGATAAAATAGTTAAATAGTTCATCCAAAAGTACTTTCGATAATGTAAGCGATATCCTGCCCAAAAGTCATTAATAGTCATATTCCCAACAGAGCATCCTTAGCGACCGTTTCCTTAAGGATGGACTGTAACCCATCAAGTCCTATCTGGCTGAATGCTCCAACTCCCTTACTCAGTAGGCCCTCTACCAAATATCAAACAGTTTCTAGCATATGAACTCAGTTCTACTTAATAACATACACCATTATGAGAAAGTACTAAGGGCTTTGTAGCGCAAAGGCTCGGAAGTGAATTAAAGAAGGAGATTGCAGGGGGTAGTGAAATAGATGGGGGAATACATAGTAAAACTGTAGGGGATGCTGGAAGGGCAGAAGACTTAACGTCCTGTAGAGAAGACCAAACGGAGGGTAACTCTCGACACAATATTGCTTAGCCACCATCCTTAGCAGAAGAAATCACCAATGTTTGCATGCAAATAGAATAATAACCGGCATAATTTTCGATATTGATAATATTCGTATTCTATCTATCGATGGATGCTGTGGAAGATTATTTCAAACTCTGGGAGGAGTTTCAGTAGCCTAAGCTCACTCACGTTAAGGTTAACGCCTTCATCATCGACACTCCTAATAATTCTAACTAGCATTCTCACCTTCACTTTTAAAACTCAAACACAATCCTATATAATCATTCCTCTCACGAGTTCTCCTCCAAATCCTTTAGTGTGAACCACGTGTACTTCGGTTCATCCACCAAGCTGGTAAGTGAATTTAGATGTAGAATACGCTATACGAAAGATAGTTGTTCCACTTGAAGTCTGACGTGGAAGAAGGTATAAACAACACAATACTGTTGTACGGTCCTGAAGATGAAGACAAAGACTATTTGTAAGAGTGGTTTAATGAAGGCTTTTCGGTTAGATGTACAACTTGGGATTGTTGCACCAGTTCATCAAATAACTACTAGCATAGATTATGCTGGAGGATGTGATACATAGGATAACTCTATCCTGTGTGTGCTACTTGAATGGACATTTTTACGACCTTCTAAATAACTGCTGCATTCTGCATTTGCTGCCGGATGCTTGTTTCAGCAGGAGGATGTTGAAAGCACAAGTCAAATTGTAGAGTTTTAAGGAGTATATTAAGCTATCACGGTATTTGAGGTCTGACTCAGTGTAATCCAGTCGAATTTGGAGCAACTTACTAGTAGTCTCCGCAAATTCAAGATCGTGCCCAACATCAACTACACTCTGATTTACGAGGTTAATAGTTACTGTAGGTCGAGTGTATCCAGAACTGGGTTTATTCGGTTTGGTCACTAATCAAACATAAAACAAAGTATTTATTGGGTAAGTTAGACTACAAAAAGATAGAAAACTGGAGTATCCGTCTAAATAACATTCTGAGAGACTAGAATTTCTACAATAAATCACTAGAGAAGGAAGACGAATTCCGAAGATTCATGAACTCTGTAGTCTATGAGGAAAGGGCAAGGCTGAATATCATCATCGTACTCAACTCCAAACTCAACAAATCAAGTGAGATACTTAATAGCCTACAATTTGGTTCGTACTTCTCTAAAATAAACTTCACTGTAGATAGTTATGCAGATAGGCAGATACGAAGAGACGCAATAGAGAAGAGTTGTAGAGAGTAGGAGTATGATGTAGATGTGCCCATTTTTAGGAAGGACATGCGCGAATTGTAGTAGCTATTGGCATAATTTTAGTCAATAGTAGAGGAAACTTACTCTTAAGTGTTTGCAGCCTATGAGAAATTAGTGTTCAAAGAGTGCGATAGTAAACTTTACTGCAACAAAACCATCGATCCTCAACAACTGGATCCAAAATTAAAGTTGAAGTATGCGAGTTTGCTGAGAATATCAAAGTTAGTCTCTAAGATACTGGAGAAACACCATAAAACTTCTAACAAACACCTTAGAATCCTAATTTACGAGGTGATGGAACTCTAGACTAAATAGTACAAACCCAACAGCTTTTAGTGCCTAAAGAGTGTGTGTTATCCTTCACGAATATCCAGAACGAAGGCTCCTGCCAATACACCAGCTAGTAGTTTATGTTCTCCATTGTCAACTCCTCACAAAGTGTTGTCGGAAATTTAGCTAAGTAAGAGAGGAGCAGTCATTGATATTCCAGCACCGAAGGAGAAGGGAGTGATAATAAAGAGAAGAATTAAGAACTCTCTGTAAAACTTAATCGAGTATAACTTCTAAAATCACAATGTCATCCATTTTAAGAATAATAAGTCGTTCAAGTGACAGGCTTTTTGAATTTATTAATTTAATCATAAGTGAATACTAATACTGGATTTTAATGCCTGACATTTAGGTTATGGTTTTAAAAATATTTTAAGTAATATAATATGAAGGAAGCAATATTCCCCCCCCCCCAATTATGTTAACTGATGACCCTGAGTTAAGAGCAGCCTGGTATTCATCAAAAGTTAGTTTATTAGGGTTCGAACAGCCCAGTTAGCAAACAAATACAAGGCAAGTCACTGGTTCTTTTTTGTAAAGAATACAGGAGTCATTTCAAGAGTGTTCTCACAAGGTTAAGAAGTGCATCTAACTCAATTCGATACTATTTTTGAACATAATAAAGTAACTAAGAACCATTAATGGTTATGAGCATGAGACATTGTTATGTGTTATCGACTAGTACCTAAATTGTAAAATATAAGTTATTAATATCGAATCCATGAATGTACCCAACAAAACAAGTGTCTTAGGTAGCGTCGGAGGCTACAGACCAACACCAGTACAAATTCAATTAAATGAGCTCTCCACCATAGTCTAAGAGCCAGAACCCAATGTTTCCTACTCTGATCTAGATAAGAATTATGGAAATCCCTCGCACATAAGGCTTTCTGGTATTCCCTTGTTGAGCGGAATACAATAACCTACTCCAAGCCTTGCCCAACAACCTATTAACAGCTACTTCTCAATTTCTAACTTTGGCACTTCACGTCTTTACCCTCAGAACACAAACTTTCCAAGCGTTTCGAATTTCTAAAATGCTAGGCTCAGCAGACCGATTAAAAATTAGTCACGGCTGCCTACAATGCAAAGGGGCTTTCCACCAATAGCTTTGGGAGGTTTAAACTCTGCTGCTTTTTATCCGCCACAACCAGTAATTAACAACCCTCCACCTAATATCAATTTTCCAGTCGCAAGTCCTCTGTATCATATGCCCTCAACAAACCCTCAAGATGGAAGATTCGAGTTTAGATCTCCCCAGCTTCAGTCTAAGCTGGCCAACTAACCTCAAACCCGAATGAACCTCGAAGGATGCTGCTTTTTGTGTTCATAAGACACAATAGTGCCTCAACAAAACGCTTCTTGGTGAAATAAGTTTTGATGCAAGTGTAAATTTCGTAATATTATCAATTTTCTCTCAGTCGTCGTCCTCCTGCTGCTGGCTTTCAATATACAGCAAGAAGTTTTTCTTGTTCTCGTGCAGTATTCGATCGATCTCCTTCACTTTCTCAGACGTCTTCTCAGAGAGGTTCTTCCGAGAGTTCTCCTTTCCTGGAATCTCCAACGAGCTGGAAGTGTGAATGGACTGAGGCTCGCTGGGGCCCAGCCCAGAGCCATCGAACTTGAACTCCTTGGTAGTAACGACTACGCCCTCCTTCTTTTCCTTCTTCTTTGGCACCTACTTGCTGTCTCTGCTCAGGTTGACCTTTTCTAGTCTGCCGGCATACGCGATCATCTACTTTCTCATTTCATCGACCCGCTTGTCCTTCTGCAGCATTTGATCGAACGTCACAAGCATCTGAACTCCAATCCTTTGGTAAGTGGCAATTGAGTAGAACTCCTACCCATACCTCTCGATGCCTTTATCGTCAACACGGATGTTTTTAAATAGACCAGTCTCCAGGGTGTAACAGTAAGGAGAGTTTGTCCATCGGTGCACCACCACTCGAGCACACCCTTCCTTGGAGAGGTCCTCGTTCCTATCCTTGGAGGACATATGCTTCTTGCTGAAGTTGCAGCTAGAAAACTCGATCTAGGGGCAGTTTAGAGACAGTAACTTCGCAAAAAGGATGCTCTCGCCTTGAAGCCGAGTCAGAGGAATCGAGTTGCCGTACAGGAAGCAGCTCTTCTTGTTGGCATGACCGTGTAGGTCAAAAAAAGCGAACAGCTGCTTTCGCATGTACTACACCAGGGACTTGATTGCGAAACATGATGGCTGTTTGAATACTTCAGGGAGGTGGTAGAACCTGTTGAGGTTCTGGCCAAGTGAGTCCATGCGGTTATTGCCCAGAGCCACTCCGTCGGGGTTGAGCATCGGCACCACCAGAAAGTAAAAATCTCTCCTAAGCTTGACTGCTGTCTCATCCTCAGAAGTTAGAAACTCCAGCATGCCGTTGAGTGCGTGGCTTGAGCCTACTTCTCCCGGGTGGACTCTGGCGGTGATTAGGACGAGAGGTTTGTTGGAAGCCTTGAAGTGTGTCTCGAACTACCTCTCCGGGAACAAGTGCTCCATGTACTCTTAGTCTTTGTTGTCTCTCACCTCCGGAGAACTGATGGCCAGCAGGTGTAGAGGCCTTTCTGAAGTAGCATAACTGAGTACTTTAAACACTGTAGATAAGAGTCTCCTTATTGAAGTACAACTTGGGACTGCTGCTGAGCCGCTGCTCCAACCTGTTCATGTAGTGTTAGTTCTCTGTGAAGGACCACGGGTAAATAAGCGCAACCGAGGTTCGCTTGGAGTTCCTGAGTTACAACTTCATCTTGAGCTGGACGTCCCCTTCGACTACTTCTAGCTCCACAGGGTATGGCAGTCTGGTCCACTCTTCGCCCTCGACCTTTACGCAAGGCCTGTACAGGTCGTAGGTTTTCGCCTGAGTTGAGTTGGAAGTTACTATCGACGACAGGACGTTGGCCTTCGAAATCACGAGCTTGACACTGAGTTGTTCGTACACTCCTTCGATGGAGAAGTGAAACCAGGTCTTAGTGCTGGGCTTGTTGAGTTTGTCCCTCTCCATGGTGATAACGATTTCCTGCATGTGATCAACCGTACGTCGGTTTAAAGATTAAGAAGCGCGCTCTGCAGGTTTCCAGAGTCGAAGTTCCCGCTGAACTTGAGCTGGGCTCCCTGGTACTCTAGGAAGCAGGTCTGCTTTTTGGCTAGCTGTCCTTACTCTTTTTCCATATGTTTAAATTATTACGATAATCTTGAAGCCATAGACATTATTTGCTACCGAAAAATTTTAACTTGGTATTGAACATAACCAAAGGACACGACTTTCGTCGGGTTATCTACAATCATTCGCCTAACCTTTGAGATCTACAAATTTCCGTGCATTTAAAAGCAATTAATTAGAATATAGAGTTGTCGTATCGAAGGTCTGAGAGAATACGCTGTAGTGTATATTAAATTTAACCCACTTTAAGTTATTATTTGCAATAGACAACATTTCTAAATTAGCAGTTATGTTCCATTGGTCGAGAGACTGGAGCTCGTGAAGATCTGTTTTATCTGGGAAGAGGGTAACATCGTTAAGTCCCAGAATGAACAATACTAAATTCAAATATTCAAACATGTGCACTCTTATTGTATTTTGGCTCAACAGAATACAGATCTACTTTAGAAGAGCCAGAGTATGGAAGGGTATCTGTTGATCTAATTTTGATCGGGTTTTTCAGATAGAAAGCAGCTTAATAAATTTTATTTTCAAACAATTTTAACAACGAGGAAAGGAGGGAAACCCAAGGACTCCAACGGAAAATTCGACGACACCTCAATCAGCACAATCAAAATCACTTTGATTTCCTGCTGAGGATGGTCTTCCTCACGAATTGAAACATACCCTTATTGAAGGTCTGCAGTCCCAGCACCTCCGAGTAAACCTGAGTTCTCTACTACTTTACTTAGGATGTTGGACAGGGCTACCCATAGCTTATCTCTAGCCCTAGGAAATCGAAGACAAACTCCATGATTTTGCCTTCGATCGTGCCGATGCTGCTGCCGATAGGCCTGAAGCACTCAATCATATCGGCAGTCAGGGTGCTTTCCGAGAGCAGGGCGTCCAGCAGCTTCTGAGTAAGAAGGGAAGCACCTTGGGAGAACAGGGAAACTCCCTCCAGAGGCATACACTTCTGACGTTGAGAATAAAAAACAGGTTGTAAACCAACTGAACCCTCGGAAATCTGTAACTGGCGCTATCTGAGTCAGACAGGTGGTTACCCATGTTTAGGCAGTCCGCGAGTTGCATGACCTCCAAGTACCTGCCCATCGACTCCTTCGTAGGATTTAAGTATCTCACGTGGGCGTATCGCTGGCTCTAGGAAGCGAACTGGTCCCAGTGACTCATCAGCAGCGTCAGCCAGTGCACGTAGGTGTCTGCACTGAGCCGGAACTCAAGCAGCTGACACAACTACACCTCGAAACGGAGGACCTATTCTCGGGAAATGTGCAGAGGCTTGCACTCCAGCAGCTTCCCCTCCTCGAACTTCGCAGCTAGACACAGAGCGCAGTATCCGATGAGCTGGAGATCGTTCTGTGTGGTGGCTGGCCTTTTCCGAAGACATGTATCGACATAGAAACTGGTCAGGGCGTAGGTTTCTCGCGAGAGCAAGTGCTCCCTAACGGCCCCCATAAGCCACTTGTTCAGACACTGAGTAGACAAAAACTTACGGCTCGCATCAAACCGTTGACTTTGGTCTGGATAAGGAAGCTCTGATCAACAAAGTAGGATCCCAAGCAGCTAAATGCAGTACACTCTGGAGCTTCTTCCTCTTGACGAGAACTGCCCGGTTCTTCGCCAGATATCCTTCTGCTACTCGGAGGCGGACTCTGGCAAAAGGCTAACAGAGACACATGCTTTTCTGCAGCCATTCCGCTGGAAAGCTGATGCACGGACTCGTGGATATCTCCGGGGAGCCGAAAGTGCAATCGGTTGGACTCACGATGGAGGTTCTGGTCCTGGGCCAGGGGAGGTTCCTAAGATTTGTTCATTGCCTAATTTAATAAATCTGTCCCTGTGGGAAATCTATATCAACCCACCGAGTGATCAGTCGCGTTCTGAGAAAATATGACAGCCAGTCTCCCAGCCCAAACACTATTAATCCACTGGATACCCGAAACACAAGTCGTCAGTAAACATGCTTCAGCGCTCTGTATTTCGGAAGAAGTCAACAACAAGCCAAAGTATTTGAGCTCAAGAGCAGCGGATACTCGAACCCAAAGATGATTTGTTTTTGTTGGTGGAGATTCAATGTAATATTGGAGAAGAATCAAAACAGTCAAGGACCTCGCTTTAGGCTAAGCTCGGAAGACTAAAGGCCGTAGGCACTGGAAGACCTTGTCGTTAGCGAGTCGAACTGCGTTACTTGGGGAGTATAATATTGATGGACGCATTCCCCGCAAGAGAGAACATGAACACTCGATAAACTAAGCCTAAAATATTGGAATGGGCTACATGGTCTGGGGCAGAAGCGGGTGGAGCAACAAGGCCAAATAATTTTCCTTCGACTCTTAGCCGAAGATTTATATAATAGAGAGTGTTTGCCAATAAAATTTACGGGTGCGGTGACCTACATAATACTGACAAACAGACTGCTCTACTACATTATTCGGAGTGATTTATTTATTTATCCATATACTTCTTAAACTCTTATGATAAATACGCCTTGTGTAAATATGTTAGCGTCAACTTACAGCGATTCTCGATACCCTCGTCCTCTTGAGCTCTCTCCCTGCTACATACCTCAAGCATTTTAATATCGGTACCAAAATACGATAGGACGAGCTCGACGGACTCTTTAGGAGTTGAGGCAGTGCACTATCAAGCAGAGATTTCGAGAGTGGAGTTTCAATTAATAGTTATAACTTTATTGATGAGCTCCGGCTACGCCCAGCAGTCCATCATCCACTCCAAGTTCGCTAGGGTCGAAAAGAAGAAGGGCGACATGACACTCGGCAGACTCATCAAGGGCAACCTTGCCTCGTAGACGTCGAAGATGTTCAAGGACAGAATAAATAACACCTCCAACGAGATCGTGCGGGAGATCGAATACGTACCTTGATCAGTCGACCCAGCTGCCGAAGACCAAGCGCAACGTCAAAAACCAGATGAACAAAACCGCGATTTTGCCAGGCCGCAACCACATGGAGCACATTGTGTTCATGGAGAGCGCAGTCTTCCCCACGGTCTACTTTAAAAAGAGTACTCTCTCCTCCTAACTCAGCCACCCTCCGCAGCGTCCTCAAATAATGTAGCCCTCCCCATTAAATCAGTTGTTTTTCCCGACAATGTCAGGGCGCTCCCTCCCAGCGACAGCCGCACGCCCCTCGTCTACCAGATCGTCTCCAACCTCTTCAACGAGATCAACTTCTACATCTTCAACATCCTCGTCGGCGAGAACACCCTTACCAACAATTTTTACGTCTTCTTCTCAGGTATGGAGTTTCCGACCGTAGATGCCGAAACCATCCCCTACAGCAAGTGCTGCAACTCGCCCGTCTACATCGAGCTGGCTGAAAACGGCAGCGGCAAAGTCCTCTGTAACTCCGCAACGTGCGAGTCACCGAGTCTGGCGGAGTTCCTAATAAACTTCGAGGACGGCAGGAAGCTCTGGAAGAACCTCAGGTACTTCGCCGACGCATCCGAGAAAGACAGAGGCCTTCGTTCGAAGATATCCAGACTCATTAACAACGGCGAATACAAAAAGGTCAATCTCATCGGCGTTGTGCAGGAGACCTCCAAGGAGATCGTCGAGCTCTTCTACAACTCCAAACGCCAGCGCTCTACCAACCGGCAGCCCGAAGAGGAGGAAGAAGAGGCCAACCCCTTCCTAACTGGCCAAAACTACTCGAATCGTCCGCCTGATACTCCTGGCAACGACCAGCAGTAGTAGCTCTAGGGTAAGTAGCTGTCCGATGCGGATTTGTAGTTCCAGCTGGCTCCTCCGAGTGTGATGTCGAAGACATATCACGAGTACCAGACCAAGTTGGCGGAAGGACTGGTGAACGAGGGCAAGGTCTTCCACGGGGACTTCCGACTCATCAAGAAAATCGACGCCTACATCCTAGACAAGAAGCGAACCAGAGACACCACGCGACTCAACTTCCCCAGAATCATGTCGGAGTTCCAGAGAGAAAAACGGGCCCTCTCGCAAACTCACGACAGCATATCGGATATCAAGAAGATGCTGGGAACCAACAGCACTCTGCGCGAGAACTGATGTTGATGTGATTTACTCATTCTTGAACATACTCATGCGTATCCGGCACCACAGCAGGGAGAGATGGGGATGTCATCGAGAGGACAGCGAAGACGACAGACTGACTAAATTATCAATAATATTTGGGACGATCACTTCATTTGAAGTTGTGGTTTCCTTCGGGACACTGGGCTGAGTTGCCGCCTGGAGGTGATTCGCCTGTGGCGATGCTCCTGTTGCACTGCTTGCACAGAGTAGCTCCGCAGTTTTTGCACTTGAAGGTGCTGCTGGATCCGCAGCCTGGTGACCATTTGCACATGTCTTTTATTATTATTATGGACATTTACTGGTGTAACCATCCCTTTTAATAGCCGCGAATACTGGCGACATCAATAAATACACCGACTACAGAAACATCACTGCGTTAGCCTCTCAACACAGTTCTCGACCCAGGGCATCAGTATTTGCAACTGTCCTACCCAATTATGCACGACTCGCGGCACATGTTCTCCTTGTCGCACGAGAACTCAGACTTGAGCTCCGCTACGAACTCCTGCACCTTCTTCCGACTCTTCGAGAAGCCAGAACGCGGCTCCGAGCAGCCGATGCTCGAGGGGACGTTCGACTCTACAGTCTTCAAGAAGCAGTCCGACCCGTTCGACCTCTTCTTGCGCCAGAACCTGTCCAGCTCCTCCTTGATCTCGTTGTTCTTCTCGGTCTGGCTCTTCAACTGGCTCCTGGCTCTCTCGGCCTCACCGTTCGCAGTCACCAGATCTCCTTTCAGACTCAGAATGACCTTGTTGGCCCTGCTCAGCTGCTCATTGAGGTCCTCGATATGCCGCTTCAGCTCCGAGACATGCGACTCCATGTTGGCGACTGAGGTTGCCTCGAGTGTCATCCTTTCCAGCTCAAGCTGCAGTTTGTCCTTCTCTAGTTTGAGCTGGTTCATCTGTCTCTCAGTGACGTGTCTGCCCTGCGTAGACAGCTAGCGGTCCTTGTGGTTTATAACCTAGAGCCCTCGGAGTTGACTCTGCAGCGAATCGTTGACAGTTGTGAGGGAGTCACACTCGATCTACAGCTCTTTGCATCTGATAGTTAGACTTGTGATAGTCTCCTTGGCAGATCTCATCTCCTCTGTGAGTTTCCTGTTGGCAGCCTCGCATACCTTTTACAGCTGGACGTTCATTTACAGTTCTTGGTTGTGTTACTTGGTTTTGTATGTCTGAATATTCTTCTGGATGTCACTGAGCTCACCTTTGACTTTGCTAAGGTGCTCCATGAGGCCGATGTTGGCGACTGTGAGTTCTCTGAGAGCCAGGTTGAGCTATGAGTTGTCCTTGTAGGCGCTGTGCAGCTCGACCTTGAGAGACTCGCGCTGCCGCATGAGCTGGTCGTTGACCTCCTTGCTGTTCTCGATGTAGACGTCCATGTGTCTCGAGAGCTGCTTGTACTTCTTCTGCCACTCGAGCTCCACCTTCTCCAGCCACGACTTCATCCCGTGTTTGCTCTTGAAGCTCCGCAGTTCCTCCTCCAGGTTGGCGATCTTCACCTCGTTGGCTGACTGGTTTTCGCTGAGCAACAGGAAGGACTCCTTCTTGAAGGCAAGGCTCTCGGTCAGCAGTCGGATCTCCTCCCGGCTTCCTTACAGCTCGCTTTCAGCTTTTACGAGACTCTGCTTTGTGGTCTCGTTCCTTTCTATCTCGTCAAGAAGCAGTTTCCGTAGTAACTAAGCGTCCAGCAGAGACAGCGAGTGGTCGATCTCTTGGAATCTCAAGAAGGCTCTTCCTTCTCTCGGCGGCTCTGTTCTATTGAAGGAGAACTCTTTTCTGTGCGACGAGGACTCTCTGCTAGCGACTTCTATCTATCGGGAATACTTGCCTGCAGTTTCGTTGTCTCTCATGCGCAGTCAGTTAAAATTAACATTAATAAACTGTGTCATCATACAGTCGCACAGTCACTTCCAGGAGTACTCCACCTTCGACCAGCTCTGCTCTCTCGGAGAAGAGGCTCCGCTCTCAGTGCGTTTGCGCTCGTGGGCGATGTGGTCCTTAAAGAAGTTGTCGGAGATGGGACCCAGGTGCGAGAAGAAGGACTGTCGACTGAGAACCAGCCGCTGCTGCTGCTCGTCCTATTTCATCCGCTCGTATTTCAGGAGATATTCTTCCAAACGCTGTCGGCGTCGTGCTTCCAGCTCTTCGACGCTGTGGCTGCCCGACTCGGAGACGCTGCCGAGGACGTTCTCCTGCTTGCCGACCTTTTGGAAGTACTTCTGGGCGTGAGAGCGGATCTGGGAGCAGGATCTATTGGGGACGAGCTTCTCGAGCTGCTTCCAGTTGCGACCGTAGAGCTCGAGCCCTGCGTGGTGGGAGAAGTACCTCGGAGGAAGAGCCTGTGCTCTTCGTCGCTCCAGCGTCCGGTTTCGAGGAGTTTGTTTTCCTTCATGCAGAAAAGTAAGAAGTAATAATTTTAGCAGCACTCCAGAACAGTTGGTGATCTGGATCAAATTGATTTTAATGATTAGTAAGTAAACAATCAATAGTATGTTAATCTCTAATATGGCGATAAGTATGCAAGAGATAAACCACCATATTTAAATTTAGATGTACCATTATTAAAATAGAAATCGCTGTAAAAACTATTTATAAAGGTTGAGGAGTCACAAAGACTTGTATTATTATCTTAGGCTATAAAAGCATTTCCTACCGCTCAACCATATACACAATATTTAAATGGAGAAGACTTTTGATGATGAACTCCGCACTTAGCTTAACGGCTACGCCTAATACGAGGCACTAGCTAAACTAAACTTCGACATAATCAGGTAAATGATAAACTAGGACAATGACGATAACAAAAAGTCATCTCACCCTCCATCATAGCAATCCATCCTTCAAACTAAAGCTCGTGAATACGATCTCAAGCGAAAGAACGTAATAGAGTAGGAGTCCGAAGAGGACTATTCCAACGTGGAGTCATAGAAAGCAGTTAAAAAGAATTAGCGAGGATCAGATGTTCGACAAATCCACTACAATATTGATCGATTCAAAATGCTCGGCACCAATAGTCGGAAGATGTTCGTGCACAGGATGACTGACTTGTACGTAACAACCGGCTACCCAATCGAAAAGGTGTTCGAATAGAAACTAGCACCATTAATTTGTGTTGAAAGACCCAGAAGAGTGAGAGAGTCTAACGCTTAGGCTCTCAACCAGGTGCTAGACAAATGGATTCATAAGCAAAATGAAGACTTTTGTGAGAGGAAGAAGGACTAAATATCAATTGAGGAGCTCGAGTAGATAGTGGCTGATATGGGCTAAAAGAAGAAGAACTTCTTTCTGTATTACCAAGGGTACGATCAGCCAGTAAAGTAGTACTTTACAACTATGCCGGTACATTATAGCCCACTCAACCAAGTGGATTTTTAGCAAACTCTTCTGAGGCAACTGGCTAGAAATCGTCAGAAATACAGAAGTATTGAGGAATTTGACGAGGACTAGAGATAAAGGACTAGTCAAGCATAAACAGATGTATCAGGGAATCAGGAGAGACCTCGCCCTGTGTACTGGGGAGAAAGCGTTACCAACGCTAGACTTAATTAGCAGCAGATGGCTCTAAACAGAGGGCAGGTATTTAATGTTCAAGATGATATTCGAGGTGGTGCCTATGGATCTCTAACAAACCATATCATAAAATAAAACTCCTACATAAATGGAGAGTTAGTAAGAGGTGCCCACAAAAGACCCATATAGGAGCTTCAGTACATAGAGATCGATCTGAATAATCCTAACTACTATATTGAAAAGGTACACTCCGGTATAATGAGAAAAGAATAGGAGTTCTATAAACAGACTGACCAGAGACAGTCATTAGCTGCCAATCCTACCACTATCGGTGGGTAGAGATAAAGAGGAGAGCCTCGATAGAATGCTTCAATGGTGTCAAGTAGGTAGTACACAAACAACCAAACCTTATCCTTCAAGGTTCCTGAGGCCGGAGGAATAAGAGCAGAAACATAAACTATTGAGGATTTGATTGCCGACAAACAGAAGAAACAGGCCAATATGACAATAAAGCATTCTGATGTAGCCAACAAGCTGATGTTCACTAAGTTCAAGTTAGACCCTAAAGAGTTCCAAAATTTCCATAGGTACAACTTTCCTTTCGACAAAGCGAAATAAAAGTTTAAAGTCAATATCACTCGAACAAAACCTATGAGGATGGACTCCACTCATCTATAGCTTAATACTGAGAAACAATAATCAAACATCAAATTTTCAACGCCGAAGGCCCTGTCTCTTTACCAGGGAGACTTTGTTTTGGTTTAGAACATCTAGGAATCACCCTTACTCATCTCTAACATTGGAATGTGTAGTAAAATGACCCTCCAAGTCAATAGTAAGGCTGTTTTGTAAGCTCTTCAGCAATAAAATTTCAATCAGGCTGACTTTTAAGACCTGTAGAAACAAAGAGAATAGACTAAACCTGTCAGTAAGCCAAACGTTCAAGAGATGTGCAGCAACTGGAGGAAAGTTATCAGTGATGCTCTGGGTCCCAACGGCAGAATATTCATAGGAGATAATGATTCCCTATTAATTGGCAGTCCCTAAGGAATAGGAGTTGCTGTATTTGAGTCACTGCTAAGTTCGATGGCCATAGTAAAACAGAAGAATAACCCTCGAGACTTCGTCTTGGTGAGATAGACGTATTCTAATCCAGGACACTCGACCTGGCACTTGCGGAGGATCGAGCATATCTATACAAGTGGGGTTGTGGAGCCTAAAATGTAGGTGTATTCTCCAGATTCACGGCAGATAAACAACTTTTCAGTGAACTATCTGAAGGCCTACGCAAAGAAGTTGTTTTCAATAGGCCATAACGTCCAATTTGATTAGATTCGACGAATGTTCAACATAAACTAACAGAACATCAGGAAACACTTGAAGGACATCGGAGCTAGGCTATAAAACGATAACAAAACATACACGATGCCAATCGACCCCAAAAACATCGTATTTGATGATGTGACTCCTGAAGCCATTTGCCAATACTAGAAAATGCAAAACTCACGCTACAATCTGCAGCATATAGGGATTCAGAACCTGAGAACTCCCGATAAGATGAAACAGGTGGTATCGACTTACTTCAAAAGATACCCTGATGACCTTCGACGTTATGCAATAGCCAAGATGATAAATGACTAGCTGCATTTAGCTAGTTGGTACTTAACTGAGTCATTCATAAATGCACAGCAGGGCCAAGCCAAAATGTAACTCTAAGGTATTGGTGACCCCACTAACGGACACGGTGGGTACAGTTATATAAAGAAACCCCAGAAATAGCGTATGGACAAAGACTAGCAGGTTCAGCAGAAGAAACCTTAAAACAAGGTGTCGGGCACAGGAGCTGACTTAAGGAAACTAAAGACATCAGCAGTAACAGAAATGCTGTTGGAGAGTGGTATAAAGCACGAGTAGATCCAAAATTTGAAGCGGTGGTAGAGGGTGGACCTGTTGAAGAGATACGGCAGCAACAAATATCTAAGGCAGGAGAGACAGACCAAGAAGAAGAAGAAGTAGTCGTAGAAGAGATAGATTAGTATAATATTCAACAAAATGCTGAGGTACCTTAACTGTCTGTAGAAAATAGAGGAGGTGGACTTCGTACAGGAGGAATTCAACTACATAGACTATTATATAAAGAGAGAGGAGAAGGCTTGGGTTGCTAGAAGATAGCGATATCTTAAGAAGGGGATGCAGAACACCGACTCTATTAGGTAGGAGGAGGCAGAGGAGGAGGACTAGGACGAGTGATGCATAGGCAAATCTATTATTATTATCATACTCAGTTATCTGACCCCTCTATGGGACGAATATGACTTATCAATTATAGGCCAGGCTTGGTGTTCTTCAAAGCCACTCTGACGTTATTGATGATGATCTATGTTATTCTGGGCTGAGGAAGAGAAGGTAGTAGAGTTAGGTACACCAAAAGCAGTACAAGAGAGTCTGAACGGGCATACTCGAGCATCGCCTTAGGGAGAGGTCTAAGCCTCCATTCTGAAGTTTGATACTATTTGTGCATTTGGAGACCCTTTAAGTACCTTTCAGCCAGAACTTTAAGCCCTGGCATTTATATTTTGTCCATTATCATCATCTAGGTCCTGGCAGTGTCCACCATATTGACAACCGACACATTCAAGTTCGACTTCAAAATTAAGAGGTCCTGTTCACTACCATGCATTACCTTTACCACTTAGGGGTTATGAAGGAGAGGTTGGATATGGTTTCTAATCATTTTAAATGGAATTCTCAGACAGTCTACCACGAAGTCTCTGTAGGAGCAGGAGAACTGTAGGGTACAGAGAACACTCTGACTCTGTGTAGATTATGTAAAATATTCCAAGTCTATTGCTACTAGGGTGCTATTGCCAATGCTCTTTATGCTATCTGCCAGCTACTATTCAGTCTGGCAGTAGTAGATGTGTCTAGCTTCAGTGAGCTATTTATACCATAGGTGCGCATCCTTCGCATTCGCTACGCTTCCTTGTAGGTGCTTCTCCGCCTAATTAAAGGAAGTTAGTTTGGTATACAGTTGTTAGGGTGTCATAGCCGAGTATTTATCCACCAACTAGTTGACTCTATCTAGTTGTTAGTGGTGCTTGAAGTTATGAAGTTAGAGTTGGTCCTCCTACTTGACAGCTACATAGTCTTATATTTTGAAGTGACGTTGTTACTTATGA
>JAOXNN020045952.1:0-36116 GCA_028571205.2 Hydropsyche betteni | reverse complement strand
AGCAGACAATAAAATCGAAGGAAAGACACAGCCCAACATAAACCTATTATTTAAATTGTTTAGAGGATTGCCACCCCTAAGACAGCCAAAAAGATGGTGGCTCCACCTAAAGTACATACATAATTAGTAGAAATTAGCAGAACCTAGGAGCTGATGGAGGATATCGAGAGGTTGAAGAAAGCTGCTCGTAAACTGAATATCCTCATTCAGGAGGCAGACAAGCATAACGAACTGACGAAGAAGAACATTAGGGAGGGAGAGGTACGACTCAGCAGGCTGAAGCTAATCAGTAACTAAAACCCAGTTGTCGTTAAGAAGAGCAAGAAGAAACTTCCTCATAAGAGACATGGTTCCTTACTAAGTCAGCAGAACCAGAAGCCAAGTAAGCATATCAGAACTATATCTATTGCGTTGTCCAATTCAAGGAGAGTACTCAAAAATTGATTATTATTAATCAAAATCCAAATAAGTTACAATCATCAACATTTTCTAAATATTATACATATTACCACACTTCATAAATACTTGTTTGTCACAAATACAAGATCATGAATAACACCAACACAGCTATCCTCCATCCTCCAATCGTCACCCCTGGCAGGTTAATGCTGTAGATCTCAGGACTCACCAATAAAGGACGGTACATAAATTCATTAGCCAGCGCATAGTGCAGAGTATAATTGAAATGACCGCCTTCCACGCTCATCAGCACAAAGTCTGACTCATTCTACATTACCAACAATCTACCAATGTTCTACTCGTCAGAAGTCGGGTACAGTTCAACACTGTTGTATTGTTTCCGTTGAAGCAATTGAGAAACTGGGTGGAGTTGGGCTTACCTCTCCATCCTTCATCAGCCATCAAATACACACCGGAGGCTCCTTCCCCCATCCTTATCCCTTTAATCATCATATAGCTTCCAAAGTACGTGACATTACTGATAGTCAACGTCTTGTTGCGATTGTAAGCTTCACTATCGCTAATGGGTTGAATAAGTTGAGCTGAAGTCAAGGTATTGGACAGCTGACCATTTAGATCACTGAATATAGTAGCTGCTAGACTGTTATTAGGGAACATCTGGTTGAGTTTAACATTAGTGGAGTCCTCTGTTGTCTTGTTGAGAGTGACAAGGTAGATGATATCATCATTAGTAGTGCTAGTGGACCCTCGATAATTATACCACTATCTCTGTGGAGACTACCCTGTCTTGTTACAGGACTACCCTCTGCGGTTGATAATAAATTTATTCTCCAGGTTCGTAAAGTTTGATGAGAAATAACAAAGCAGAATATTCCTTTGAGCTCTCGTTTGGTTCCTATTGAAGACCAATAGAATACGATAACCCAACCACGAAGTATTAGGTGTTATAAAGGACTGGCAGGTGGATTCAAGATTGTTGGTGCCTTCGAAATAGTAGCAGAATGTGTACGAAGTGTCTGGTGTCCAGTAGAAGGCTTTACTAATATTGGTGAGCACACCAGTCTGGAGTGCCTTACTTCCAACCTAATAGTCTAGTGTCTTATTAATCAACCGGTTCTTATAGTCCAATTATGACTCCACTGTGTAAGGATTTATCTGAGCTACCCACTGTTTTATGATGGTAATGTTGTCCCTTGCCTTATCTTAGGTTCCTACAAATATGCTGTAGTAGAGAGTGCCTGTTTGGTTGCTGACCACCGTAATGTTTCCACTCGGAGGGACAACATCAGTATTGACGACGTTTATGGACTGGTTAGACAGCTCCTGAACCTTAATAGGCATATCAGTCTACACCAGAGAGCCTGCATCAGGACCACTAAATTTAAGTTTGGCGTTAGTATTGGTGGATGTTTTAAGTGAGCACAGTGCAAAACTAGTGAAAGCAGAGTTTACCTGGACAGTATTAGCCGATGTGGTATTAACCAGAGTGAACCCAGAGGATAGGAAGGGCTAACCAAAAGTTATGAGAACTTAACCCGGGGCCGAAATAGTGATCGTTTAGTTAACGCACGTTCCTCTGACTACGTTGATCTGAGAGGGAAGATTGAGGGATATCTGGCTGGTGGAGGAGACGAGCAGGGTGGTGAGGAGCAGAACGATGGATATCTGCATGGGTTTATTAATCAATATAATTCAAATACTTTAGTTGTAGATATCTCTGGTTAATCCACAGCCTATTCTTGTTATCATAACCAGGAAATGTTAGGCTGTACAGTTATCTAACATACAAATATCATAAGTTCGTGATCAATATACTCCGAACAGTAATATCTTGAGCAGGAACTTCAGCCCACCGCCGAATATAACGTAAGGAATGGGCACTGCCTTCCACTCCAGAAAATAGAATGCTGCCGCTGCTATGCAAGTATTTATCAATGTGTCTAAAATATTACCACTGTTTAAACAGGCAGCCACCCACAACATCGCCACTGCCGCTAGTATGAACCCTATCGAAGCACAGCATAATCCATAGATCACCTGCTGTATTCTCTGGTTGGTTCTGTAGAATTGCCAATAAGGTAATACAGCCCAAATTGTCAAAAAGGAAGGTGTGTAGAGCGCTACACAGCACAAAACTGACCCTGTGAATCCATTAATTAGTGCTCCGATGTAAGAGGCCATATTGAACATGGGTCCTGGGAGGCAGCTAACCAAACTGAACCCATTCCAAAATGCAGCCTAGTTGAAGTATCCAAATGGTTCCAGTTAGGTCCACATCATAGGCAGTATCACATGACCCCCTCCAATGATGATCGATCCTATTCTATAGAACACAGACATCTAGTTTATGACTATAGATGTTGAACCTCTTAAATAGTTGCATATTACTAGAATGCCAATAAAAGCCAATATTGACCACTTCCCAAATACTACAGAGTCGAATGAAAGTTTAGATTGAACAGGCTGTCCTGTAGGTATCGATTTGTAGACTAGACAGTAGATGGTGGAGGCAAAGAATAGCAGGAACATACAGAATATGGTGGGATAGATGAAGTAGACCATTGCGCACATCACGAACACAGCAATCGAATCGTTACTCTACCTGTACTTTTTAGATAATCCCCAGAATGCTTGGAGTACCACACCAACAGCAGCACACTTAAACCCATTAAGTACGTACAATAACCTAGTTTATTATTATCAGTACGCAGGAGGAACATGGTAAGTACTTAGGTAGATGCCTGCCATCGACATTACTAGAAACGAAGGCCCAAAAAACAGTAAAAACGCTAGAAATCCTCCCCAAATACTGTTCGTCATTATTATGGAGAGTGCGATGATCAGTTGAGTTGAAGTGGGTCCAGGTACCGATTGGCAGATTGCAGTCAGTTAGTTGAAGCGATTATCGTCTATCCTATATATCGGTAATGCTCACCATTTCAGCTTCTACACAAACCTCTGTCTGAAGAGGCCAATATGAGCCATAGGACCCCCATATGAGATGAAACCCAAAGGCCAGATCTCTTTTGCCAGTCCATCGAGAGACAGTTCCGGTCCCTTCTCTTTGTCTAATAAGTTCATCATTTTTATCAGAAATCCAATATTATTTCACTCAAGAATAATGGCAAACTTCTAAAAGTCAATAAGTCGCTTCCTTTAAAAAGAGTACTTTAGAAGGGCTATACATAAGAAAACCCTCAGCAACGATATCAGAAAGTCAGCAAACCACAAACAGATTAGACCGTAGCTTCCTCGAGATAACCCCGACTATCTATTGAGGATACTCCTTACAGAGTAAAATAACCTCTCATCGAAGTCTTAATCCACCAGCCTATACAAGCCTCAACATTAATCCATTGGCAATATCAAGCGAAACTTATTCAAGAAGCTGTAGACCTACTCCTCCAAGTTTAACTTTTCCTTCTATGCAAATATGGAAGAGTTTAAGCCTTTAAAGTCCTTAAAAAGAACCAAACTGCAGCCGTTAAGAGAACGACAAGATGCTCACAACGCTGAGAAGGTACCTGAGTTTCTGACGAACTATCTTAACTCGACCAAAAAGTAATTTGTAAGAATTAGGAAACGAGTGCCTTTCAACCAATAGTCAAAGCTCTATAGGATTGAAGATATAAAGTCATCGCGAAGGAGTGGAAGCTGCGAATTTCCTACAGTTGGTCTCAGGGCATGAGTAAAATGCAAATGGATGAATTTTAAATATTAATTATGTTTTCAGGCTTTAAGGATTAAGACCCTTAGCTAGATTTTGAGGAGTGTATTAAGAACATCTCCAAAACTATACAATAGCTGAAGGATAAACCAGCAGTCGACCATGCCTCAGACTGTAATTCCCAGAATTTCTCCATGCCTCGATCCAATGACATATCTGCTTCCTTCAGGATGAACTAATCTAAAGGGTGCGCCTCACAGAGTATTAAGTATATCAGCCCAGTATGCATCGCTGTTAAGACTGGTTAAACAGAGTAGGGTATGTACAAGCTAAGGAAAATATAATCGACTCCTGTGGATAACCAACAGTCCGTTCAATCTCTGGAACTCGTTTCAGGGGACGATATCGGTAAGAAACAATACAAACAGCTATGTCAAATCTATGAGGACAAATGTCTCCAATCATAATCAATTAATACCGCCAATCAGCTCCTAATCTACAAGACGGAAGAAGCAGAGCTAAAATTTCTCAAATAGAAAGTGTCATTAAAGAAACTCATCACCTAACAACTCTCCTAGATGATCCACCTAAAGAGAGTCGCCCTGTTTTAATAGATGTGTCCAACAGCAAATAAACTGAAGTCCATAGCTTTTTAGAAGGGGCTAGATGATCTAAAACAAACTGTGTCTTAGATAAAATCAAAGAAGCCGAAACGACCAAGAGGCAAAGCTAAAGACCTAATGGTTTATACGTAAGCGAACAGTACTGTAGTATTGGATTCCTACGATAAGGACAAACTGGCGTTTGCAGCTGATTTTACTAAGCGGCTATAAAGTGAGATAACTTTGAGATAGAAGGAGGGCACAAAGAATAAGAAATACAAATAGGATAGATAAAAATTGCTCAAATCAAATACCATTCTAAAACCCTATGAACACAAAGTATTATTACTTGATGGGAGATACCAGGTTATAGAGTTCACTCACATTTCGGATAAGGAGGAATGTTATGAGGGCTTCGACCTAGAAACTCTACAGTATGTGGAGCTGAAAACCATCAACCTTTCCAACATGGCATTCAGCACCCGATAAGGTTTAATTCAAACCTTTAAAACATCTATAGAGGGCGCTACAACTACTAACCATTCCCTACTCATCAAAACTCTTTCCATAATCCGACATACCGACCTATGCTATTTTCTCGTTCGATAAAGACCCAGAGGTATCCTCCTCGAATAGTTCCTTTAGAGATACTAAATGACTGAATCAATTGCCAAGTACATTATCAAAAAACTTGCCAATTTACTGCTAACTTTGAAGAGCAGGCACAACATCAAAATGTAGTAAACAGTCCATCCTATGAACGTATACATCGATAAAAGTAATATTGGTTCTACTCTAGACGAGGTCAACCTATCTGACTACGGACTCAACGCAGCCCACTCCAAACTTATCAATACTTTCAAATACCACCACTACTACCCACCTGAGATGTTCAAAAAGAACTCTTCTTCAACTTTGTCAGTGTGGAGCCTCGGTATGTTGTATTACTACAGCATCTATGGTAAGTTCCCCTTTGAATACGATAGGAAAGACCTTGTGGTACTTAAATACTAATGCAGGCATACGATTTCCATGAGTAGCTAGTTTTCCCTCCTAAACCAGCACTCTCATAGGTTGCCAAGTAGCTAATCAGACAGGCGCTCAGCTCCAAATAATAAAATCGGCCCTGTCTTCAGCTATTCACAAAACACTAATGTTTCAATTCCAAATGAGTAAAGTATATAGAAATAAATCTATTCATAATATCCACTCATATCATTAGCACATACATTCCTGTTACCAACATGGATAGCACTCCCCTCAGCATCCAGTTGATTAGGAAATTACGAAGAATCGGCATGTCGACACTACATTCCGGATAAATTTTGAACACCTTCCGACCGTTCAAGGGTGTGAGTTATCTGTTGTTAATCTGACCACCGTTGATTTGGCTCTTCAGAGAATCGAGTTGGACCTGGGTGATTTAAAAAATCCTACTACACACATACCAATATACAAGTTCATCGCAATTAGGTGTAGTGAATGATCCTTCATAATGATAAAAATTCACATTCTTCAGAAGAGGAGCCAACACCTTACTGAAATTCACTCGACTAGTGGCAGTAAAGTCGATATCATCGAACAAAGTGTGGTTGGCGGCATTGTTGACTTTGAACAACATACCGACAACTGCATAATATCTTGCTGTTGAAAGTATAGGAAGGATTTTATATACCAAATGGAACTCCAAGTCATAAGAGATGCCGTTGATACGATGCTCACTCCTTTGATGTAGATGATATTGGAGGGACTAGTACATTAACAACTCACCGTACTGGTTCATTAACGTTAACGTTGATGATGGAAACTCACTTTGGAGGGCTCCACCTGAACTTGGAAGGACAGTAGTGCTCCCCTCCCAGAAATCGATCTTGAGTTTATTTTTTTCACAGGAGTTGAGGACATTCGTTGTAATTTAAATGGGTGACTGTTGGAAGCCAGCGCTACATAATCCTGGCCATTAATCTTGGTGACTGTAATCGGCAGTACTTGAGTTAGCGATGAGAAGAAGTAAGAAAACTAGAAGCATGATATAATAATTATATTTTTATACTATTTAACGTAAGCATTGAGACAACTGCATAATATCTTGCTGATGAAAATATGGGAAGGATTTTATGCACTAAGTGAAACCACAGATCATAAGAGACCGTCGATATGGTGCTCACTCCTTTGATGTAGATGATATTGGAGGGACTAATATGTTAGTAACTCTCCATGTTGGTTTACCAGTGTCAAAATCGAAGATGAAAACTCACTTTGGAGGGTTCCATCTGAATTGGTAAGGACAGTGGTACTTCCATTCCAGAAATCAATCCTGAGTTTATTCTTTTAGCACCCGCTCGAGTTATTGGTGAGGATTTGGATTGGAGACTGTTGTATACCATTCTACCCACTAATCTCGGTGTGTGTGTAATCAGCGGATTTTGAGTTGGCAAATAATAGAAATGGTACGAACACTACTCCCATGATAAGGTCAGTAAATTTATAATAATTTTTAGTGTAGTAAATGGTGCTCAAAATTCAAAACTTAATATTTGTCAGACAACAAATGCTTAGGAATAGCAACAGAACATAGGAATGATAATAACAAGCACTTTAGAATTTTAAATTTGCTTGTCTGTTGATCCGGAGGAATGAATCTTCTTCATCCTTATAACGACCTAGTGATCAAACACAAATAATCTAACTTCTGCTGCAGGATGCCAACTGGGTATTTGTCAGTTTTCCCCATAGCTCTCTGCCCCTCAGCCCCTCTCTACGAGCCTCTCTTCCGTCTTCTCTCAATGCAAATTACTTAAAAACACAAACAGAAACGATAGTTTGCTAGATAATAAATAACTCAAATAGGTGTGAGTGCCAAGTATTCGAATTTCGATAGATAATTACTATTCTGCCATTCAAATTAAAAATCCTAATTGACACTAACTATTGATTCATTAAAATCATGCATTAAATTAACATACTCATATCAACAGCATCCAAGTAGCTGCTGCCACGATAATAGGCAGTATTGTTCTTAACCCTAGGCTCGCCATTAAGGAACTAAAGACCGGAATATCGATGTTACAGGCTGGTTCAATTTTGAATACCTTCCTTCCGTTGAGGGCTAGAGTAACCCGATTATTGATGTGACCAGTATTAATCTAAGCCTTCAGAGCATCCAGTTGTGTTTGTCTGATGTCATAAACCCTATCAGCCACAAACCAGTACACAAGTTCATCACAGTTGGGAGTGGTGAAGGACCCCTCATAATGATAATAGCTCACATCCTTCAGCAGGGGAGCCACTATATGATTGAAGTTAGTCCTTGATGTTGTAGTGAAGTCTATATCATCAAAAAGTGTTTGGCTGGCGCTATTATTAACTTTAAACATCATACCAACAACAGCATAATATCTTTGTGTGGTGATAACAGGAAGAATTTTATGAACCAAGTGAAGCTCCAAGTCATAAGATTGCCCATTCACCGTATGTTCACTGGTATAGTGTATATGGTACTGGAGAGATGAGTACACAAACTGCTTTCCATACTGATTCACCACCGTCAAAATCGATGAGGGAAACTCACTTTGGAGGGCTCCATCTGAATTTGGAAGGACAGTGGTGCCTCCATTCCAGAAATCTATCCTCATTTTGGTATTTTAGCAGGTACTCAGATTGTTGGTCAGGATGTTGATGGGAGATTGTTGTAATCCAGTAGTGCAAAAGCCTGCCCACTGGTCCTGGTGGCTGTAATCGGCCTCACTAGAGTTAGAGAGTACAACTAAGAATAGGATAATGAAGACCATCATTCTAGTCAGTAAATGAGTTAATATAATTAAACAAAGCGATCAATTCCTGAAAACGACACCAGTTATATTTACGAGTGCACTTTCAAAAAATAGAAGATTGTCCATTTCTGACAATTTTTCAAAAATGTAACTTTCGTAGTTTTTGATAAATTATTGAGTTATTGTAGATTCAGTACTAATCTAGAAGAGTATTAAATAACACATCCCATATTTTAAGTCAAGGAGCCACTAGGGCGTACGATTTATTCTTGGATTCTTCAACGATCAATATTTTTTTTTAAATAGTGTGGGCGAGTTTCCAAACGAGATAGTTTCGAATTATTTTAGCTCAGCATCGGGCTTGGATATTCTATTGATGGATCGTTTCGTTAATATTAAATTCTCATAGCTAACGGCATACGAACACTACACAACTCTACTGGATGTCAATATTTTGATACTATCAGAAATCCTGTAATTCTTTAGGGTAGTCGATAGAGTATTAATTATAAAAAACTTTAACAATGGCTGTTGGTATTAAATTAATTAATTTTCTTATTAATGAAAACAATCGAAATGTGTTAAAAATATACTAATATGATATCCCACTTAATTTGACTTCACAACCAACAGAAATTTTGCATAAAGTATTGCCATGTTTGTGTTTCTTTGAAAATGTAACTTTTCCGATTTAAATATTGCTCGCAGATATTATCTTTATAATCAACTCTCAACAAACTAAACTAGCATTGTCGTATGACAAAAAGAGAATAAATGGGTTTACTAACTGATGACCCCATAAATTAATAACAGATGAGCTTTGAAGGATAAAGCAAACTCAACATAGAAGTCGCTCCTATTGGCTTCGACTACAGCAAAGACCCATCCCTACGTAACGACGTCTAGTCCGTTCGTTATTACAAACTATTTCGGTACGCTGATTGGATTGACTACATCCTACTCGCTATTGGGATTGGGTTCGCCTTATCGAGTGGTGTTTCAATTATGTACTACACCAATCCTTACGGGCAGCTTACTGAAGCCTACGCTCCTAATGTTGACAAACAGTATATTGTGGATAAAACAAAATAGGCTATGTGGGGATTTTTGACCACAGCAGCCGCCGCATTCCTAAGCACGTGGTTGACATCCGCTTCATGGACAGTATCAAGCTAAAGACAAATAATCAAGTGTAGGAAGGAGTATTTGAAGAGCTTACTCCGACAAGAACCTGCATGGCACGATAAGCAGAAAAGTTCAGAGCTAATTTAAAAAATGCACAGCGAAACATCCAAGATCCAGGGAGCAATAGGTTCTAGAATATCTAATTTCCTGATGGCGTTCGGTGTTATTGGAGGAGGACTGATACTCGCCTTTTTGAAGGGATGGAAAATGGCCCTTGTTCTGTCAGCATTTATTCCTTTCAGTTTGATTGTCGGCTGCATCTTAACCTGCGTCAACAGAAAGTCTGACCGAATTCTTCAACCTATCAATAACAGATTAAGCGGAAATGCCCTGGAAACACTATAGAGCGTCAGAACGATAAAGACTCTGGGAGGAGAAGATTACGAGAGTCGCCGCTTCATGAAAACTTCAGAATACTATATGCAGAAGAGGTTTAGCCTCAGATGGACCGAATTTTTCGGGGCGTTTGGGTATTTTTGCCTTATAATGAACTATACTTTAGGATTCTGGTATGGGTCAGTGCTAGTATCTCGAGGTGAATACAACGATAATACCAAGCAACTTTACAGTATTGCTGACGTAGTAACTATCTTCTTTTTGCTGTATATCAGCAATCAAAACATCGGTAATTTTCCAGGTCTCTTAAATAGTTTTAGCCAAGGGACACAAGCCGGAGCCAAAGTGTTTAACACCATTGATAGAAAGTCTCTAATTGAAAACGGTCCTTTATAAATTCCCAAAATAGAGTAGATTGTCTTCAATAAATTAACTTTCCAGTACGAAAATCCACTCTTTAACAATCTCAATTTAAAGATCAAAAGGGGCAGAACTGCTTTTGTAGGAGAGTCTGGAAGCGGAAAGTCCACCATCGTAAGCTTATTGATGAGATTTTACGATCCACTGTCTGGTAGTGTTACACTAAACGATATCGATCTAAGAGAGTACAACGTTATTCAGTTGAGAGAGTCTATTGGTTATGTTGGACAGTAACCAGTTCTACTTGGAAAGACCATCAGATAAGCATTAATCGCATAGAACAGAACTGACCCCTAAATAATAAAAGCTTTAAAAGCAGCATAAGCATGGAAGTTCGTTCAGGATATTGGAATAGATTCCGAATTCGGACAGTTGAGTGGAGGACAGAAACAGCGAATAGCAATTGCAAGGGCACTTCTAAAGGCTCCTCAGTTATTGATTTTGGATGAGGCAACCTCAGCCCTTGACAGAACCAATTAAAGGTAAATACAGTCTACTATTGACTCACTACAAGTTCCCTTTGTAGTTGTAGTTGCTCATAAAATTCAAACGATCGAAAAAGCTGACTGGATCTACGTATTAGATAAAGGTAGAATTATCGAGTAAGGGAAATATGCTGATTTATACAACGCTCATGGAAGATTCCACGAGTTAGTGATTGCACAAAGGACAGCTGCTGATTAATAATAGGCTCAAATTAAAGAGATCGAACAAAAGTAGGTATTGTAGCTCAAACAAAAGAAAGTTTCTATGGAGGAGGGTTAGAATTTGTAGGGTAAAAAGAAGGATTCGGAATAGTCAGAGTAGTAGAAAAAGAAGAAATAGGATTCCTAGTTTAAGTGGGAGTATATTACAGAACTGTACAAGATGCATGGCAGACGAAAGTACTTACTGATCCTAGGAAATGTCTGCGCCATGTACATAGGCACGGTGTTCCCCTTGTTTTCTCTCTTCATATCGAAGCTCATAGTTCTACTGTCAGCACTGAAATACGGAGACCAGAACAACAGATAGCAGTACATCTTAGAAAGTCAATGGCTTTCTCTCTACCTTCTATTAGTAAGCATTGGCTGTTACTTTGCCATGTGCATTCGAGGACTCACATTCTCGTACTTGGAGTAGAAATTATTTCAAACAATGAAGCAAAGAATCATCAAGAAGCTTCTAAATATGAAAATAGAGTTCCATAACAAAAAGGGAAATCTATCTTATATGCTTGGACAGGCTGGCACTGCATGTTACCTAGCAGGCCATGTCTATTGGGATTTCACTTAAAACACCACTTCTCTGATAGCTGGGCTTACCATCGCCTTTGTTCACTGCTGGCAGATGACACTCGTAGCATTAGCTATTATCCCCATCATACTACTGGCTGGAAAGCTTAACTCTGTTTTACTTAATGGATTCACTGCCCAAACTGATTAAGCAAATAAGCTATGCCACCAGCAGACCATCGAATGTCTCATGAACTACAAAACAGTCATCAGTTTCAACCTTCAGTAAAAGATGATAGCAAAGTATGACTAGATCATGAAGGAACCTATGAAAGTGGCTGTTTACAAAGGCAACATCAATGGCCTGGTGTTCGGATTGGCACAAGCACTCTTCTCCTGTATGTTCTGCCTCGTATTCTTTGTGGGCTCTCTGATGATACGTGACTACGGAGTGACCGTATAAGGAGTATACACAGCCATCTATGCTATTATGTTTGGAGCGATGAATGCAGGTGGAAACATTGGGTTTGTTAATACCATAGTCTAATCTCGGAGGTTCCTATCGCAGATCATGAAGGTGTTACTGCTTAATGAAGAAGACTGTTAAAACCATATTGACGGAGTGCTTAGGCCCATCTAAGGAAAAATATAGTTTAAAAACGTAACATTCTCATACCCTAGCCGAGATAAGCCGGCTCTCAACGGAATCTCCTTCACCATAGAGCAAGGCTAGAAGGTAGCACTGGTTGGGGCTTCAGGTTGCGGTAAATCTACTATCGTATCCCTCCTGCTTAGATTGTATGAGCCTTCTTCCGGATAGATCCTGATAGATGGAATGAGAATCGACTAATACGATCTGAACCATCTGAGACTAAGCTATGGTGTGGTCACCCAGTAGCCCGTTCTATTTAACAGAACCCTGTATGAGAACGTGAAGTACAACCTAGAGGCAACTACTTTCGGATAGGTTGTTGATGCTACAAAAAAGTCTAACGCTTACAACTTCATAGTTGATGGAAACTTCGGAGTAAGCGAAATAATGAACTTTTAGGAACCAGAGTTCGAAGACTAAAGGTAAGGCATTTAACAGTAGCAGTTCACAAGGAGAGTGGGTAATAAAGGTTCGTTTTTATCGGGAGGCCAGAAACAGAGAATAGCGATTGCCAGAGCCATCATCAGGAGGCCTCGCATAGTGCTACTAGATGAGGCAACATCCGCCCTGGATACCAAGAACTAGAAGGAGGTTCAATAAGCCCTGGATAACATAAGCTAACAAACACAGCTGATAGTGGCTCACAGATTATCAACGATAAAGAACTGTGATAGAATACTGGTGTTAGACGGCGGAAACATAATTGAGGAGGGCAAATTCTAAGAATTACTACAGATTCGAGGCCACTTCTATAAAATGGCTAAAGGACAGGCTTCCGAAAGTTGATTATATACATCTTTGATTAGTTATTGTTAGCGTACAATCAATAGCACTCCATGTTCTGGATGGTGTAAGCCATCATATCCTCATACTTTGGAAACAGAAACAAACTAAATAGTTTGCCTTTGCTTATTATCTACGCCCTGAACCTAACAGGTTACTTTACCATACTAGCTGATATCAGCACCTCCTAATTATTCAACGATTCATCTAATTTATACTTTTATTATCGAATTGTGCTTTGGAACACCTAAAAGCAGTAAACTGCCGAATTCTGAGTGTTTATTATACATAGTTTGTTCGGCTCTCTTTCCGTCATCCTTAGAAATGACTTTTACATCTGGATAGGGTTACGAAGTTCCAGGGCGAACCAAGAACCCTTATCTCCAACGAAGGTCCAAATCAGTCCATCTGATACAAACCCTTTCTCATCGAGTCCGCCCCAAACATACAACCTATCGTCTTAAAAATACGATAGGTGGTTGTATCGTGGTGACGGACAGTAGCTCTCTCCATTCGTTTTATTTGTTACTTAGATGGTGAGCAGATTTATTTAGTAAAAACTATTCGATGGTTTTCCTTTTGTCGTCTGCCCTCCGAACACATAAACATAGGGAAAATTATGATGAATAGTCCATCCTATCGTGAGGTCGAGTGGTTATTTAAGAGTAACCTTCTAAAGCTAGTTGTTGTTTTGAAGTGAAAAGTAGAGGTCGATTGGATTAGCATTAAAGAAGAAAAAGCTATCGTGTACTTAAAACATAAGAGATATAGAACCAACGTTCGATTATTCGGGGTATATGAAGCTTCTGGAAGAGGCAACTTCGAGTCCCATGTACTTTTGCAGAAGCAGCTATTTGTTTCGCAGTCTGAGGATTTCAAACTGACCGGAGCTGTTGTAATGCATGATAAGGACTTTATCGTTTGGAGAGAATAACGGGGAGTCCTATAAAGGTCCTTCGTCCTTGAGAATAGAGAACATTGCTTGATTCGACATTAACAATTAAAATATGAATTGTTTGTAATTCGTTTGTATTCTAGCGCTGTTACTGGACCTTATTGAAAACAAATCATAGTAGTCGAGTGCATTTTTATACTAACACTATAATAGTTAAGGCTAGCCGCACTGTATTTACTTCTTTCTGTTAATACATCTTAAACTCTTAAAATTGGATATACAACTAAATGCAATTGCAATACTCCAATTAAACTGAAAGTAATTGACATAAACATTGCATGTTGATCAGAAACAGCACTTCTTCTTATTAGTGGATAGAGGCTTTTTGTTCAGTGTCACTACCTTGGGCTATAACCTATGTGCAAAACTACATACTTAAAATCTTGATTATCGTTCATTAAAGCAGCCTTTGCAATAGCCATAAACGCCTTCTCAACATTAGTTGCATCCTTCGCACTAGTTTCAAAATAGTTAATGTTACCCTTTGATTCCCACTGTAGGCCTATCTCTGTCTACACCTTCCTCTCGTTCGTCTTATCGCATTTATTTCCCAATATCACGAAGGGAAACTTCTCTGGGTTTTTGGAATTGCTCTGACTGAAAAACTAGTTTTGCCATCGCTCCAGATTATTAAACGACTAAGTCTAGGCACTCTATACTTCTGGATTAGTGATGTCAAACACCAGTACGCAACAGTCTGCTCCTTTATAGAAAGCTCCTCCCAAACTCTTGAATCTTTCCTGACCGGCAGTGTCCCAGATTTGAAGGGTAACGTCCCGACCATCGACCACAACCTATTTGGCCATAAAATCAGCTCCGACTGTAGCCCTGTAATTCTGAGTGTACTTCTGATTGACATATCTAAATGGAATGCACTGTACTGGTTCATGAGGCATGTCTTTCCGACGCTACAATTAATAGAGGCTGTACCCTGAATCTCCAAGAATGATTATTTTGTAGAGCTGCTTTTGTTTCGACATCAGATATTATTGTATAAACAAATGTCTATCACTTCTTAATGAACGAAAAAGTGAGAGTGCTCTCTGCCTTTATTTCTTTCTTCAGAATCTTCTTAAATGCCGGGTTCATCTTACTCAACTTTTCCTTTAGCTTCTAACGTTACGTTAGTTGTTTGTCCTCTTTCTTGATCTGTTTGGTTTTGAATTTTATACGAGATGCCTTTTACTCGTCCTCCTCGTTCATTTACAGGATAGGAATGGAGAGGTTTTTGTTCTTCTGATACTCCACCGACTCCTTCTATACTTTCTTCATTGATTTTATTTGCTTTCGGAGCTGGCGATTTAATTCGAAGTCTTAAAGTCCTCTCTTCTGAACCTCCTCTAGCTTTTCTATTAGGTTGAGGTTCTGCTCGTTCTTTACCTTGTCGTTATGCTCATTCTCTAACCTGAAGAATGGATCATCAGCTATCTTCTGGGCTATTGTTGGGTCTCTAATTCTATCCTAATCAGTGCAGTCCTCTGTTTTAAAAATCCTGTATGCTCCCTCCAAATAATTGTATTCACAGTTTTAAGGGTCAGTTCTCACGATGATTTTCATAGGGCATTGCGGGCATTTCATAAAGAACTCATAGATTTCAGTGGTATAGTAATGTCCCACCATCTTCTGAATTGCATTGAATCTCACACCCTTAGCTATCATATTCTTGCATCCGTTGCATCTCACATGAAAAGGTGTTTCATATCGAATTGTTTTCCCATAGATGTGTTGTCCTTCATGTCTTACGAAAGGCTTTCTTTATTCAGTCTCACTCTTTTTGGGTGGGATCTTCGAAGGGTCGTAGTTCTTAGAGAAATAGAAGTTGTCTGCACGTGCAGCTGCAAGTGTACTCATAATTATTATATTAAACTGAGTCTCATGCACAATCAATAGTTAAAAAGGTCTCGAATCTTCTGAAGAATAACAGAATATTTGGCTGGTTCTTCCCACTTCCTCTCATGCAGTGTACCTTCGTGCCTCAAAATCAACCTAAACACAGGTTTGTCAGTAGTCGAGGGGATTGAGGCTTTCTATTTGTTCTCACTCTCACGGAACTGAATGCTCTGTTTGGCATCATATACCGAACTCTTCTCTCCGAAACAAGCAGACTGCTCAATTTACTGGATGCTGAACAGATGATGGCGTTACTCAGAAAAACCTAAAGTTTTTTTATTACTTGGAGTAGTGAGAAGAGGACCAAGATTAAGCGGAGGATGCTATTTGGGACTTTTTGAGTTAGCCCTCTCCTTCTTCTATGCAGACACCATTTACTCCACCCTGATAAGGAAATCTTACATGTTGGATGATTTTGATTTTGGCCTAGGAGTGGAGTTTTATTCAATCTTGGGTGTGTGCTGGCTGGCCTCCACTTGAGCGCTCACTGATTGTTTAGAGCAAGTGTGCTTAGTGAGGTCGGCTTTAAAATTTTGGATCTATTGCTCAAGACGCTTTTTCTCCCTGGCTGTCCTCATCTCCCTTAAATAGTCGTCTTTGTGCCTGTGCCGACATCCTTAGCACCTAGAGTGCCTGTGCTCGTCAGTGAAATCCGAAATGGCACTCGGCTCACTCGAATTACTGTCCTCCCTGTTGTTGCTGAAGGTGTGTCTGTGTGTGGGACAGACACTTTTCGAATCAGTCTTTTTCCGTCCTACGAAGCTGCCTTGTCTCATAAATATTGTAAATTAGAGAAGGTCTCCTGTGATCTAATAGTGATGGCTAGTAAGAAAAATGTAATTATCTTATGGAAGAAATTAATTTGAACACTAACCCGACGAGAAAAATAAAACGATAGTTGTCAATCAACCTGAAGCTCTATTCATAGTTGGTTTCTAAAGAAGTTAGAAAAATAGTTAAGTTTAACAAAAGTTAAACTTAGAAACAACTTAGTAGGTTGTTCGACGCAGGAGGCAAAAATCGGAGCTCTCCCGAGTTCCTCCCAGTCTCTGCCAACACCTCCAATCGCAACATCAATGTGGGTCTCAGCAGAAGATACTCAATGAAAAGTGCTACTGATTTTACAACCAAAAACTATATTAAAAACTGTGTGACTGAGGGTTCCGATAGCAATAAACGCCATATCAAAAAGAGGTGGAAATATCTGAGCAAATTTGGGACAGATTTCCAGAAAACGATCACAACTGCTTTCAATTACTATGATAAACCTTCGCCTTACTGTAGGACACCCACTAATGGCAGGAAAAGTCTGGTTATGTATTTGAAACCACGATGATCTTTATGGAAATTATTATCATCTCCTGTAAAAACCTCCGTTCATGTTTCTGGTGAAACCTGTTCGAGCTACCCGGTTACAATGATCGTAAAACCTGGCGTAGTCTTTCAGTGGAGCTGTATGCGCGTTTCTACTTCTGGATGGTCGAATCCAGTATTCCGATTGGTCACGATCCTATCCCATATGTTAGACGAGTTTGTCACTTGCATTGTGGATATCTACATAGGCTGAACAAGGACCTTTCGCCAGATGGGCGTCTTTCTCAGCCTGGGTAGTCTTCTGAGTTAGATGATGACTCTTGGCGTTGGAATGACCATCAGCATGTCCTCCTGACTTCATCTGTGACCTAAGCTGTATTTAGTTGTCTTTGACCTTGTAACTCTTACCAGTAACAGCAACTAAATAACTAGGGTTGTACAATCATCGTTAATTTGCTTGTGGCAATATCCCTGATGATCGTTATCGAATTTGGAGAGCATGAGGTTTCTGCGACAGTTGCTCAAGGCCTTACTAGAGCCATGGCAGGAGCAACAACATGCACAACAGCAGCAGGAATCACAAACACGAACTGTAGCCATAGAAAGCAATCGAAATAAAAATTATTGGAACTTAACAAATTTGTGCCAAATATAATCAACATCTTGAAGGTCTACCCATTAATCACATTTATATTTGCCGTTTGAAGCTTTACTATTCTCCGAATACTTGGGAATCGGACCCTACAAACTAGTATCGATTGAGCGAATGAAAATTCGGAGTAATGAGTTTTTAATGAAGAGTTGTTGATATTATAATATCGATGTAGCAGAAAACAAACAGCATAAAGGAACCTCATTGGATGTTTCCAAATATTACCCCGCCCTTCGACTCTAAACTTAAAAAGTCCGAGTTTAAGCCCCGGCTCTCTCTGCTGGACTAACGAGACCCCTCCAGTCTGCTCAACACTAGTCATTTCAGAGGTTTCTTCAACTTGTCTATAGTGTTTGGGTTTATTTTCCTATTCACCAAGCCAGTCCTTAACTTCATAGCCACCAAGGAATTCCTATCTTCAGGACTCTACAAAACATTCAAGAACGACTTCATACTATGCATTCTAGTATGGCCATTATTTTACATTTGGTAGGCATTGATTAACCTAGGTCCTATACGAGTCTTATCATATAGATCCTCATTATTTGGGGACTGAAGCCTAAGATAGCAACTGTGCTGCAGCACTCCTCTCAAACAGGTTTGTTCTTGTTCACAACATATACAATTCTTAATCGAAATTGGTGTGCCACTCATGCTGCTTTTGTGATTATCCAAGCTGCTGTTCATTTCATGAAAATGCACTCTTTCTCAACCACCAATAGGTATTAGACTAGGGTATGTAGAGATTACAGGGAGCAAGCTCTACTTGCAAAATCTAAGGACGAAAAGCCTTTGTCAAGTTACCCACACAATGTATCTCTGAAGAACTTCACCCTCTATATGTGGATGCCAACATTAGTTTACGATGAGTAATACCCCCGTAAATAATCTCGAGATTGGGGGTATATTGTCCGAAAATCAGGAATAACCCTGCTAGGTATCCTGACAACCTACATAATATACACAGACTACGTAATCATTTATATTCAAATGGGAGCCAGAATATCCTTCTGGGAGCTCCTCTGCAGAACTATTCTGCCCTTCCTCATTACCACCGTTCTCCTGTTTTATGTTGTATTCTAGAACATCACCAACGTATTCGCCTAGCTTACACGATTTGCTGACAGGCAGTTCTATCTAGACTGGTGGAACTCCACCACCTTCTAGGAATTCAATCGACTATGGAATAAACCAGTTCACTGCTTTCTATATCGGCATGTATATCTAGAGGCAATAAGAAGATACAATGCATCTAAGAACCTTGCACAACTCCTGACCTTCTTGTTTAGCGCTTGCCTTCACTAGTTTTTGCTTGCGATTATCTTCAAAGTTATAAGGTACTATTGACCATTAATTCAGGCCCATTTTCCTTGGATTTATCGTTGGTCAGATTCCCCTGTTCTACCTAACTCGCTGGATGAGAGGCAAGCCCTAAGGCAACCATCTGCTATGGTTCGGGCTTCTTCTTGGTCCAGCCTTGATAGTATGCTGTTATTTGCGTGTCGACCAGGCAGTGACTGATTCTTTCACCCTATGGGATGATTCTTTGTGATTAACTCCGTATATAAAATTATGAACAAATATAACTTTTATGTCTTAAAGGCAGGCTCTCATCTTACGGCAGCGCCCAAGAAAACGGCGCAGCAGTAAATTTGAAAGATGCAGGCAAGCTATTATGACTGATGATATGCTGTATGAGGAGGCTGCTGATATTGCTGTTATGGCGTCCAGAAGCCACAAGGTGCGTCCGATGAGGCCCTTCGACTCAAACTTCAATAAAACCAGTTTCAAATAGTAGATAGAGTGCCCTGAGAGTTCATTTCACAGGGTATCCAACCGTGCTTCCTACATAACTCAACAATTAGAGTCTAATATAAGTAGGAAATCCCGATAAAATCGATAAAGTGAATTTTTCGTAAGGACTTGTAACGACCTTATGAGGAACATTAAGGATGAACGCTACGATGGCGCAGAGTACCTAGGATTTGGCTCTGAAAGCTACATAAAGAATCGGTAATAAATACACATGGAATAACAGCTCCAGTAGATACAGAGAGTAAAGGGAAATAGGTAGAGGCTAAAAAGCAAAATATCTCAACTGTTTATTTAGAAGTACCCAGAGAGGATAAATACCGAGCCCGACTTCTACCGGCCTTCAGCCAGAGTTAAAGTACTGAAGAGTTAATGCAGACGGCCATGACAACCGCCGAAACCCCATATATAGACATTAGAAGGATGGATAACCCTACCCGCACATAATCGAGATCAACTAACAAACGTTATACCTGGTTCTACAGCAAGAGTAAGAAAAAATGCTTTATGTAAAAGTACATTCCCACCGAAAGGTAACAAGAGTCGAAGCCTATCGCTCCAGCCTCCATAACTTTTATGGGTTACCTTTCCAACCAAGTGGAGATGAGAGACTATTTCAAGGGTAACCACGGTCTGAATATCCGTTGCAGCAACCTAATAAAGCAGAAGGACAATATAATGAGGATAGAAAAGGAGGGCTCTCAGAAGCAGCTGCGCTTAAAGGAGTGCCTAGACAAGATAATAATGGATAATCTGTTGAGGTGAAGAATATCAGAGTTCATTGATAATTAGAAGCTTAGTTCCCACTTTGTTCTTTCTGTTTTTACTTATGTACTTCAATATCGACTATCGCTACGGCTGCTAGTATACTGCTTTTTTGGGGTTCAGGGCGTGCCGCTGGAATCTCAGCTGCGGCATTATGAGATCCTACTCCACTGTTACCTGAGGCTAGGTTCGCTTATAGGAACTGGAGAACCTCAACTCGTTGATCTTGTGGTTTGGGATTGACTTCTGGTTCTACATGTAGGGTGAGTTATCTGTCATTACCCTATTGCTCTTATTAAATAGCCTCTCAGTTGTTACGTGCTGCTTGCGCTCGGTCTTTCTGGGGTACCTCTCCTCCTCTATCGCCGTATGCTCTGACTGGAGAGTTATTATATTTGATTGTTTGCAGAAACTAGAGTCTGCTGCCCTCTTGTATCTAAAATCCCTTCCATTGTGTAGTTTGTTCCTAAAATAACTTATCTATTCATCGGCTTGCTCAATCACTTTTAACTATCTTAGAGTCTTTGAATCGATGGAGGGCACTTTCTGTGAGGTGATAGCACCAATAGATTTTCTGGTAGAGTTACTTTTTCCCGCTAGTTATTTGGTGGCGTAAGTTTTCTTAGTATTGGCGCTTTGCTAAAGTTTATTAATCAACTATTCTCTGAGATCGTCTTTGAGGTCATCTTGGGACCCATCATAAGATGAGTCTTTGGATTACGACTGCTATCTCGATTGATTAACCGTTTTTAACTCTTGACCCACATCCGATATAATTTTTTGATATTTCTCATCCACAAAATCAGGCTTTCTTTCTTTCTCCGATAGATATTCCAGGAATTAATTAGCTGATTTACCTACGCATCTCCCCACTTCCAAGTAATCATCACTGTTGAGCCTCCTAACACCCTAATTTGTGTCAGCTAATCCGTACGAAGCCTCAATCGTATAACAGAACTGAATATTATGCTTGTAGAAGAGGATCGACCGGGCTGTATTCAGTTTGCTTTTAGGTATCTCATAGGAACATTAATCGGGTTTAAACAGAGAAGTCAGGTTCCCAACCAACTTGGGAAACAGTCTCGCTTTCTATATGGGACAAACGGATACCTTGTATGTACTCGTCGTGGCTCTCCATGCCGATCGGAGGTCCATAGGTAAATACGTTTTTTCTACAGGAATGCCCGTGAAAATCTAGGAATAATTTAAAGAGCTTCCCGTATTTCCTCTTAAGGCGTCTCACCAATTATAGAATGGCTCTAACCTACACAGCATGTTTACATTGCTGTTCGTCTTGTTTGTAAAGTCTGTTTAAATCGTACCCTATAATACCTGTCCGGTTGTTTCCCAACACTACACCGTCAATGTTAACCATCGGAACGACAATCCATAAAATGCTTTTCATTGTTTTGCTAGATATTTATTCGAGAAAACCCTACATCATCCACGACCCAACCGGCTCTCCTGGATGCTGTCTTGCAATAGCTAATCCTACACCATCCAGCCGACCCATTTATGAAATTCCAATACAGATCTTGGGTATTGGAATGCTGAGAATCGACTAGCACAAAACTCCACTCTAGAGCGAGAAAGAGGTTATTTTTTGTCTCAACCTCTGCAGAGAATAGGGCGGTTGGCTACAGAACTGCACTTACCCCTCCTTCGTAAAGGTATAATCGAATGTAAGACAAAACTCCCCTCCGCTTTCCGTTTATTTTTGCGTCCACCTAATAGACTCCCCACACTGCATCCAGCACCCATCTTTCAAATTCGTATACTTAGAGTACGGTCCTAAACCCAACCCATAAAGGGTAACCTCTTTGGTAAAGTTTTTGAGGTTAAATCTGACAGTTTTACCTTTCTTCGTCACCTTGATTTTAAAGTTAAACCACTGGAAATGTCCCAGCGTGTTGGTATCTGGCCTCAAATAAAGGTCGTATTCTTTGTGTGTGAGCTTGACTACCAGATCCAGGTTCCCCCCTTAAAACTTTGAGTCGAACTGCAGCCCTGAGTCTGCCAATCCACTCACCAAATCCTTCCTCACGTTATTATAAACAACTGAGTGTTCGTATTATGCGTATATTTTAAGCATCCATTGCTGTCTGATTTGATGGTTAATAACAGGAGAGTATGTGAGCATCTTGTAGTATACCGACTACTGGCCGTGGTTACCTCCTCGATTGAAGTTGCGAATGGTCTAGCCTTGGTTGAGCTACACCTACTAAACGTCGGCGATGTCTTGGTAAAACCCTTACTCAGTGATTTGCATTAAGAAATAACTTATAGGTTTTATATTGCTTGGTTGGCTGGTTGACTGAAATATCTAATATTATATGGAGGAACGACCCAGCAGACGAAAGTACACTGTGGAATTCAGGGATAACGATAGTGACAGTGAGTCAAGGGTATCCAGCAAACACAACATTTCAAAGGGGCCAAGCTACTTCTAGACTGCCTAACTCTCCCAACTCTAAATAGAAAAGGTGCCTCTGTCGACTGAATTACTCAGTAATGATGGTGAGGAATCCCCCACTCTCGAGGCTATGCTAACCTTTAAGGTTTCATTTGCGCTTCTTAATCATCTGAGAAGTCCGGATATCGACCTGGATTTGCATGCTTTCAATAAGGGGTACATTGGCAGAACTTGGGAATTGCTAAAGGAGATTCCAGTACCAGCATCAAGTATTGTAGGAAAGAGAGGGTTATCAATCAACCATTACATTCTGTATATCCATTTAGGATTGGCATTAAGTGCTAACCTATAAAATCTGTTCGAGCTCAAGAAAGTCAATATTCCTGTGGAGCCCCTAAACAAAGGCATAAACTCAACCAACATCTTAAACGTCTGGAGTTTGCTCTAGGGAATAAATAAACAGAAATCCTAACTATCTGGAAGCCCCAAAACTCCAAATAGATAAATCAAATAGACAGAAGCTGCACATTAAGAGGGGAAGAACTAGTCGGAGCTTTGGATATTACTAACTTCGAAGGGGGAGGCGAAGTTTGTGAACACCCGTACTCTTGCTCTAAGCTACAACTACCTTAAGTATTGTATGCTGGAGAAGGGCAGACTAGATCTTTACTTCCAAAGCTACATGCTAAATTTGCTACCTACCAACCAATGGCCCATTCTCCTGGCTTACTGCAAGAACCCTAAACTCTACATGGAAGGCTTCAGTGCCAAACTGCACTAAAAGTACTCCACTCCAACTGCCAAACCAGCAGATATTGACACTTGGTACGCTCAACAAGTCCATGCTATTGTCAACGATAATGCCAACCTCAAAGACCTGCATCTAATGGTTATCGAGGGAGTTAGGCATCCCAAAATCGAATCATTACTGATAGGTATGCTTGGTTGGGGAGGAAGCCATACTTAAGATGCCGTCAAATTATTGAATAGCTATTACGATGGTTCGGATTGGCAGTTGTCAGCTCCATTCAAACCTCAAGTAGAGTGCGTAGGAAGAAGATTATTCATCAACTATCTAGTATAAAACCCCCACAAAAGCTAGCAGGATCTGCTAGTCATTGTCAAAACCAATACGATGGATGCCGGATGTGACGAATAAGTCGTAAGTTTCCACAAGCCCAAACTACTTAAATACGTTAACCAATAGAAACCCTATTTATGGGTGCAACTGGAATTGGGAAGGTTCACCAAAGCAGGTTACTATGATTGGAAGTTGATTAGAGTGCAGGAGAATGGAACTACAAGCAGCGTTATTAAAATTCTCAATCTGGATGATTTTGCCAGTACAGTCAATATTCCCTAAAACATGAATAAACTGAAAAATGCTAGGCCAGTCCAGGGCAGGTTTGTGGTTCACCCGAGAAACATCCGTGATTTACAGATTCATGAAGTTTTCGTTGATATGCAGACTCGACAATATGGGCAACAAGGCAACTTTGCTCGGGTGCTCGATTAGCTTGATTCCTACAAGTCTATGGGCATCAACTGTCTCTATCTAATGGGTGCTCTCTAAAGAGACAATGGTCCCATCACCACCAACGGAAAGATCGTTACTTACCGGAGACCCAACGCCTCTCCCTTAGCAGTAATATGCAGGAAGTCCGTAAATTATATGCTAGGCGGAGATACCTAGTTCAAAAAGCTATGTGACTATGCTAAAAAGATAGGTATGAGGATAGTAATTGATTGCCTGGCACGAGTAAGCTCAACTAGAATGCACAGGAAATATAAAGATTATATTAACCAGGGACTCGACTAAAACGGAAGGATTAAAATCATGTACGGTACAGATGGAAGGTCACTCAACTACTAGGATACTGCACTCCTAAATTACCGAAAGAGATAAGTGTGGGATTTGATGATCGACGAAGTATTGGACTTAATCGAAAGATTTGGTATCGGGGGAATTCATCTAGACAACGGGCAGGCTTGGCCGCAGATCTTCAAATTAGACCAGGACGAGCTATTCAGACAAGACAGCGATAAAAAGAGAGCATACACTAATGAGTAAATATTCCAGGGGGCATGCGTCGTAGCTGATGAACATTGTGGGTATTGGGGCAGTTAGGCTAGATTTAGCCATGCTAACCCATTCCTTATCAAACTTTGCAAGAAGATATGGCAGAAGCATTCTGACTTCCTCATAATATCCTAATCTTGGAGTATGGGTGGCTCCGAAGAGAGATCAGTGAACATCATTAACTCTGGGCCCATCCCAAGAATGTTCAAACTTCCCGTAGGAATCAGCATGTCATTTGGACAACAGCTCCATAAGGACGGGCATATTTCTAAGGTCTAACCTAAAAGTGTAGTGGGATTGAGAAAATGGTACGAATAAACCTTAAATACTCTCCCCAAAGGATCCATAGTTATCCAGTCTACAACTTCAGCAGCATGGCCTTATCCTGCCTTCCTGTATAAGCGAGCAACCTGGGCGGTTGTCGATCTATTCTTCTTCCTTCCAGATATCCCCATGACGTTTATCGGATAGCAATAAGGAGAGGCATTCAGAACTAAATCAACCCTACTGTTCTCATCGGTCCCCAAGTAAAGATCGTTATCTCGACCCCATCAATAATAGTCGTAGAGTATGGCTCTCAAAACAGTCGACTCGAAGTTCTTTGAGCATGCCTACGACGGTATGATGCAAAGCCCAGCGCCCAAACACAATTCTTCGATTCGGTCAGTTCAATAAATTGCACAACTCCAATAATCGTTTGTAAAGGAGGTAGGACCAGAGTACGGATTTAACTTGAGGTAAATACATAAGCACTATCAACACAGAAGATTGCTAAGGCAGACCTACAAAGTTCTGAGAAAAGGAAAGCTTATCGCTGTTGAGGCTGAGCACCAATATGGTTTTCATACTCACGTAATAGCGTTTGCCCGCTGGATAGATAAGTAGTTAGCTCTTATCGCCATCAACTTTAACGAAGGGCCAGTGGACATGCACTTCAACCTCAAGAACCTCAAATACCTCTTCCCAAATAGCGCAAACTCTAACCTCGTTATCTAAATTAAGGATATTCTCAACCCAACAGTTGCTGACAACGACAACTTCTATTTGATTCAATAATTCATAACCTCCAGGATTGAGGTGAATTTGAATGGTTACAAGTCTCTCCTCTGGCAGCTGATCGTCCATACTGATGGATCTCGACTCTAATGGGCGTACAAATGCTCCAATAGGAGACTAGCCAAAAGGATCAGTCAGGTGCCTCCCAGATGGATCTACTCGAGCAACCTAACCAACGATCTCATCAGGCTGGTAGACTCGAAACCAGATATCAGCACATTCGTCAACAGTTTCCTGTATTTGTTTTAAACAAGCTTCCTACCTAATGGTATCGAACTAAATACAATTATTTCCAAAACACATCAATTCTGGTCGAAAAGTAGCAACGTATTTAGACTCTTTGGTTATCTACGGAAGATCCATACATAGTACAAAAACAAGGTGCCTTAATCACTTACTTCTGCTATTGAAGTAGTTATGAACTAAAACAAACTGGGACCTATTGCTTTCATAACACCCGAAATAGGGAAATGGAGTACTGTGGGTGGGTTAGGTGTAATGGTTGATGAACTCTCAAAGGAACTGGCCAAGATAGGTGAGGAGGTGCTAGTAGTGTCCCCCTACTACGAATACAACAAAAAGGGTAAGACTGGATATTTGGCTGATGATGGGTTCAAATATAACCAGAATGTGACTGTATGGTCAGCAGGAATTAAGTACTAAATAGGGCTGCATACAGGCAAACTCAACGGAGTCAATTATTTGTGGCTGCATAACAGCGACCTATTTTCCTATCCATACAGAGGTTAAGATGCTATTTATGTCACCAAACAGCTCATATTCTTCGCCTTAGCAACTTTGGAGTCATTCTGCACACTGAAGATATTCCCCTCGATGATCGTCACTAATGACTGGTTCTGTGGCTTCGTTCCTGCCTACGTTAAAAATGGTCGATATCCAGATGTATTCCAAGGTACCAAATTTATGCATATCGTCCATAACCTGGATCCACTCTACGAAGGAAGGCTCTACCCTAAGTATGCGGAGGGTGACTTAGGATGGCTTATCCAAGTTCCAAGAGAATGGTATGTAGATACTGACCCCACCAAAATGGTCATAAACCCTTCCAGATGTGCTTTAACAACCAGCGATAACTGGGGAACGGTATCCAACTCTTATAAATACGATCTCCTCAAATAATCACCTCTTTCAGGCGTACTCTGGAAGTTCCCCACTCCTTTCTCATTCCCTAATGGAGTTAGAAAAGACGAACGACGACTAATCCTCAAAACTAAAACACCAGGCAACCACTCAGACTCAAAAACTATGATTCAAAATAAATACTTTTCTAATCAAGATGCATCGATACCGCTTTTATCTTTCGTGGGAAGAGTCACAAAACAGAAGGGAGTTCACCTCATCCTAGAAGTAGCTTAAAGACTTATCCATGAGAATTCGTTCAGGATACAGTTTTTGGTCGGGGGTGTTTCAGACTCTAGAGAGTAATACGGGAAGTTCTGTGCCTAAAAGATGATATACCTCAAGAATAAGTATCCCAAGAACTTCTGGGCAGATCCTAACAGCTTCTTTGAGGATGGCCCTCTGATCAACATCGGAAGTGACTTTGGACTCATGCCATCTCTCTTTGAACCTGGAGGTATCGTTCAGCATGAGTTCTTCTCAGCTGGCACTCCCGTCATCTGTTATCGAACTGGCGGTCTCAAGGACACAGTACACTAATACGAATTCAAAACATAGAAGGGAAGTGGGTTTAACTTTCTCAACTACAACTCTGACGACTTCAGACATTGCATACAGAGAGCCCTAAACTGCTACAAAACTCCCACACACTATGCTAAACTCCGTTAAAATGCATCAGAAGCCGTCATCGATGTTGAGGATGTAGCCAAAGCCTGGAATGGAGAGTTCCATAGGATGCACAATAAGATATTCGTGCAGTGGAATATGGTGGATAAATAAATGAATTCTATATAGGGTACTCTGACAGAAGCACGTCCAAACGGGTAATTATTCAACAAGGTGCAGGGAATCATGTGGTCAAAGCTGGAAGAGGTAAATAAAACATTCTAAAAGGTCCTACTAAGTGCTCGTAGACTCTAAGCAAAAGCATGCGAGTTTACCTTTCACACAGACAGGTTACCTCGACCAAAGTAGATCGGCATATCAGGCAGCTGGGATAAGTGGAAATCCAAGAGACAGCTGAAATTCGATACATTCTCCCTACTATGGAAGACAACCCTGATGCTATAGCCAGGCACCTACCTGTACAAGTTCATAATTGACGAGGTTGAGTGGGTTATCTCCCCCAACGATCCAATCTAAGTGGATATGAAGGGCTTAGCCAACAACAAAGTGGTAGTGGAATGATTTAAGTACATCTATCAGTAGAATGTTCGATTAGCCTATTACACTGTCTCCCCCTCCTTCCCAAACTTCTCCTCCAGAAACTTGTTCCTCCGATACAGCTTTTTAGTCAGGTATTCCAATGCAATAAGCTTTTCAATCAGTTCGTTCTTCTCCATTTTGTCGTAGTATTTGTACTACCCCAGCAAACCCTATTTTCTGGATAACTACAGCTGTACATCGTCTGTTCGGATTTATGTTTTACGGTTGTAGTGCCCGACACTGATACCGATCTGTTATTCTGCTATTTCACTAGCTTGCCTACCGACTCCTGCTCCCTCTGGTATATCCTCTTCAACCCAACCAAATCCGAAGCCTTCGTTACTTCCGTCGTCTTAGTGTCATCGCCTACTTTGATATAATTGAAGTTATTGCTAAGTTTTTTATTGGTTAGTCGTGTCATGATAGCTGACCTCTTAACGTCCCTCTTGAGTTTGTTGTAGACACTATCGATATCATCGTCGGTAGCCTTAGTGATGGTAGTGGGCTATCTATTGTAGCGTATAACTTTGCCGTGCCTACTCGGTCTGTAGTTCATAATAACAATATGTAAGTATAATTCACAACTAGCACAACAAAAACTCGTATTTGTGTCTGAAGAATACTCCCCATCGTTTTGCAAAGGATTCCTTTATCTATGCGCGTAGCTGACTATTGAAAAGTGCTTTCAGCAGCGAGTAGAAGTTATATTTGAGGGGTTTGAGTGATTTTTTGTGCTCTCTTGCTGTCATGTCGTTCATAATCATATAAATCTGGTAGGCTAGTAGCTGTCCAGTGAATATTGAGAACCATAATGCACTCAGAATGAATATTACCAGACGCGATATCAGCCACCAAGAATAGAATACAAACACTTATTTGAAGCTCAGCTCACTACCTTGACAATGTTTATAGAAAGCTATAATGTTGGTTGAGGCTACTATGTAAGACCATACCACATAGTTGAAGAAATAACGGTAGTTATGCACTCCGACACATCGCCCAATAAAAACGCAATGATGATCCTTCATGTAGATATCCTAATTGCATGTTCTGCATTTGCTGCTCTCCTTCGCTTCTGCTTCCGTCTTAGGCTTCCCATCCACCTTCACAGCACATAGTAGACTGTAGGCACACATGCAATGAGCCACTGTCGATAGGGTCAACCACAGAAGGGAGGCCTACTCTCTTTTAAAGAAATCTAGGTTGTTGATGTAGAAAGAGTTGGCACAAATGTACAGTTCCAAGGGTATGAGCCAGTAGCGTTCGAGCTGCCAGAAGAAGGACGGCATTATATTTAATTAGGTAGTTTGGGTGTTATTACAAACTCAATGTTGTAGTTGTATTGTATAAATGAGTGCCGAATAAACTATCGATAAGCTGCTAGGTGACTGCAACTACAACTAGGCCTACGATTACTACAAACGCAACAAATCCATCACTCCCATCTAGTCTGTAACCATACTTAAACTCGCCAAAGCCATATTTGGGCTGGAGGATTACGATAAGGTTATTTCCATCTTAGGGGATATCAGATCAGAGTCCCCGACGGTTGATTACGAGGGGAAGGTGCTTATGTTGAAGGCGAAGCACCTTAATCAGGATACCAATCTATCGGAATTGCTAGAAGCCATCGATTAACTGACCAAAAGGTAGCCATTTACGAAGGCGCATCGGTTAGTATTCAGTTAGCTTTAAAAAATAGTTAAGTTTCGGGGGCAGTCACGCAGCATAATCGATCTCAAATCTGAGGGAGCTCAGTTCGAAAAACTCAAGAAATCCTAAACTGACAGTGGAGCCTACGATATCTAGGGATTTCCAGTGTACCTGGTCTCACGCAAGTGGTATAACCAGTGGTAGAAGCACGTCTATCTGGCTGACCACCAGATGAACAGATCCCATCCAGGTTCCATCAGCCAATTCGATATTATGGACCATCTCTACAATACCCTGTACGACAAGTAGCCCAGGAAATCCTACACCAACATAGTTCTATTCGACTCAGCCGACTACATAATACTCAGCAAAAAATGTTGGGAGTTCCTGTACGAAAAGTACAAGGGAGTGGAGATTGCCAGGTACAACATCTGCAACTTCGATAAGACTAACGAGTGTATTACGGAGGTACATCTTCGAAAAATTGTGTTGCGTAGGGGCAAATAGAAGTTTATCCTGCAGATTAGTCGCAGAGATACCTGGAGGGGCATTCAAGAGAAGGTTGAAAGGAACTGGGGTAAGGGCAAGTTGTGGAAGAGAATCAACAGCAAAAACTACAAGCTGGAGCTGACAGAGCCATTAGATTAAGAAGACCCTGGAGCTTATGAACTTCTGTTTGAAGAGGAGAATCCAAATAAAGCCCATGAGTTTGATATGGATGTGTAGGCACTACGCAAATGTGGGCAGTGTGGTAAGATGGAGAATCTAAAATACTGTCAATGCCGAAAGATCAGGTACTGTAGTAGGGAGTGCCAGAATAACCATCGAATTAAACACTAGAGGATGTGTGCCAATCCCAAAATGTAGTTCTAAATGACCTCTTTTATCGATAAGTATGACTTAGGTGAAAAAGCGACAGTCGGAGGGAAGAAAGGAGTAGTTGGTTTAAGGAATATTGGAAACAGTTGCTATATGAATACGGGCTTGCAGTGTCTATCCAACACTAAATAGCTAAGCGAGCACTTTCTCGCCAATGAGTTCATACAGTAGATCAACACAAATAATCCATTAGGATCTGGAGGGCTGCTTGCCTGTGCTTTTGCTAAAATTCTCAGAGATTTGTGGACGGTCAGAGAGGACTCCATTTCACCTTGGTAGTTTAAAAAGGCCTTCTGCAAATATAGTCCCCAATTCTCTGGTTTCGGTCAGCATGACGCTCAGTAGTTCATAGCATCACTCTTGGATCTACTGCACGAAGACATCAACTTAGTAAAGGTAAAGCAACAAATAACTAACTAGGACGATGATCCCGTTCTAGACGACTAGACTGCGAGTAAGTTAAGTTTCGATAAGTATTCCAAGCGTAACAAATCTTTCATAAGTGATCTAATCTTCGGCCAGTTTAAGTCAACAATTAGATGCCCTACATAAAATTGCAGGAAGGTAGCCATCAACTTCGATCCTTTCATGCTTGTTTCCCTACCCATTTCGATTCTACTTTAAGTAGAAATATACTTTGTCTTCAACGATCTGTCCTAACAGCCCCAAAACCTCAAACTAACCATCTACCCCAAATAAACTGTGGCAGATGTAATACGACGCCTTCAAAGCTTATTCTCTGTGACAGCATCTGTCTGTAAGATGGTCGAAATTGATAGCGACTTTTGTTTGGTGAGAAACTTTGATAAGCATGAGTAGGCCACAATTCTGACCACTCTGAGTCATAAAGACAACTTCCTGTTCTGCTACTAGCTAGAGTCAACCAAACAGAACAAAACAATCTATACCATAGAGTACTACGAGGAAGGTGTCGTAAAGCCAACCACCTTTCCCCGCTACATCCAACTTAAATAACCAACTCCTTCCAAGATAGAGAAGTTGTTATGGTAAGGCCTCAAATCCTTCAGTCCAAGTTCTGATACAAAAAGGTCCTCGTAACTGTTTACTTTTGAGATCTCCTAGAGTACCAAAATAATAACAGTAACAATCAAATAGAAAGGACTCAGACTGAGAAACTATAAGGACGCCAAAAAACAATAGGCTCAGAGCGGAGAATTTAACCTGTAAGACTGCATTAAGAACTTCTGCATGGACTAGAAGCTGGACTCAGCGAACGAGTGGTACTGCAACAAATGCAAGCAGCACGTACAGGCGAACAAAAAGATGGATATCTACAGAACCAACACCATACTCATACTGGGACTTAAGCGTTTCAGATCCGATCGAAAGTTGAAGAGCTTCATTAAATATCCTTTAGTGCTCAACATGGCTCCCTATATCCTAAGTAAATGTTTCCTAATTCAGGTTCAAAATCGAAAACACAGTAGCTTAACTACGAACTCTACGCTGTCGTCAACCATATGGGTTCCCTTCTAAGTGGTCACTACACAGCATACGCGAAGAACAACCTCAATAGACGATGGTACTAGTTCAACGATTCCCACGTGTAATAAATAAAGTAGTAAGGGGTAGTCACTAAAGACGCCTACGTTCTATTCTACAGACTCCAAAAGAGTTGATACTAGATAGCAAATTTTGAAAATCATTTTGCTATGGGCTTTCGTTAATGCCTGAGAGTTTTTAACCCCACTATTGCACTGCTCAGCTTAGAGTTTTATAGTTTAGCCTTAAGATACAGCTTGTGGAGGGTTGCTGCGTGGCTGTCCATGCTCTTCGATAGGTATCTCAAGTGGGACTTGGCCAATCCAGACTCTCCTGTCAGTTTGCTATCAGGCTACAGAGAGAACCTGAGAGAGTCTGATATCCTATTCTCGGCTATGCCTTTGCCAGCTGACTTCAACTACTTTTTAGCCTCCTCCTCACTTGTGATATCCTCCTCACATTCTTTTATTATTTCATGCATGAACCCAGGATTAAATCCTAACCGAGAGAGATGTTTCTGAGTGGCACCTAACACCTTATACAACCGATCAACTTAAATTTGCATTGCAGTCTTCTCCAACCCCCAACCAGTTTTACTATGCTCAAACTAATTCTGCAGTCTAGAGTAGTCCAGTTCCTTCCTTTTGATAACCAGTTCCAACTCCTGAACTGTATCACTCTTCCTCTACTCATCAGGTTCTGTTTTCATAGCTAACTCTTTGAAATTGGGAATGGTTCCACTCGAGTTTTTTCTAAATCATACATATTCTACCTTATATCGATTCGAGGTATCTATATGTGGGATAGGCTCTAATGGTGGGCGCTCCTCTGTCTTCGGCCGGTCGACTGATCGGAACTGTTTTTCTTATAGGAATAGCTCTGCTTTTTATTCATCACTTACTATATAATTCTTAAAGTTATTAGAAGACCTTTCCCGCACTATCGTCTTAATGACTAGATACTAATAATTTATCCGTCAGCCATAATTAAATAATTAGTTAAACTATGCACTGGACACTTTGGATCGCCCTACTTGTTTTACTCTACCTGCTAGCCAAGTTTATCTACAAACCCTACAAACTCATGAAGTACTACGCTCAGTTTGATGGGGCAAAGATGCTCAGCTTCGTACCTGTGCTGGGTGCCTTCGCTAGTCTGGAGCCTGCCTACAAATAGTTTGGAGATGCCCTAAGGCCCAGTAAAGACACCTACAAGTACTTCCCTGGAGTAAAAGTTCTGGTCAGTAACTTCGCTGATCAAGTACTGTTGATAGTAAACGATCCTTAAATGATAAAAGAGTATTATCTGGCCAAGGAAGTATGCTACGTCAAGCAAGGTCTCCTATTCAAAAATAGGGCTAGAGTATTCGGCAATGGACTAGCTTTTGCCGAGGGAAAAGACTGGACCAGAAGGAGAAGGATAATGACAAGTATGTTTCACTTCGAATTCTTTGAAAAGTTTTTCCCCAAGATCGACAAAGTAATAGATAGGTTGCTCGGATAGGTAGGAACAGATCCTGTAAACGCCATGACCCTGGGAACGAAGGTAGCTGGCTAGGTTATCCTGATATGTTTCTTCGGACAGGATATCCATAACTTGCAGTACAAAGGAGAACCCCTCACAGTAGCCTTACAGAACCTCGTTACCCTAAACAACGTCCAAGATCAAACTGTATGGAACTTACTTTTTGGCTAGAAATTCTTCAACTTAGGCTTGAGGCAGATCGATAGGCAAATCAATAGCGATATTAAGGCCATAAGAGCACTCGGAAGGGAGACTATCGACAGATTGATAAAAGAGTATGATAAGACAGGATAGGAGAACTTCGTCAAGATGGCCATCGACAATGGATACCTCAATGGTAAGTAGGAGCTTCATATTACCACCGAATAGATGATAGATGAGTTCTTTACTTTCTTCATAGGAGGAATGGATACAACTGCCCATCTTATGTCCATGGCTTTGTATTATGTGGCTCTGTACCCTGAAATCCAATCGAAACTACGACGCTAACTACAAGAAGGATAGCTCACTATGGACAACATCAGTAAACTCCCATATTTGGACGCTGTCATAAACTAAACCAACAGACACTATGGCTTCATAACATCAGTATTCCCTCGCTAAGCCATTAGCAATCACCAGCTGGGAAACCTTACCATCCTGAAAGGGTAAAACTCTTATCTACTTAGAACGGTCGTTATGTTTGGTTGGCTAGGCAATTACTACAATAGTGAATGGTTTCCTTAACCTTACGATTTCAAACCTTAGAGGTGGACAGGCGATGTATCCAAGACTATGTAACAAAACTACATATTTACTCCGTTTAGTGCTGGTAGAAAATGTTTAATGTAGGAAAGAGGGTTTGTGTTGGAAAAAGACTTGCTCTTCTTGAAACTAAGCTCTTGATAACCAAGATCTTACGAAAGTTCAAAATGACTGTCAAGCCAGGCTACGTACATAAAATGGTCAATCGCTCGCTATACGAGCCATAAAATAAGTTAGAATTGATGTTTGAGACACTGTGATCAAATTAATTTATGAAATATATTGTTTATTACTATTCTTAAGATATTAAAACAACAGTATTATGTATCAGTAACCTTTCTAGTATCTAACAACTGACTCAGATTTGTCAAATATTTACAGAAATAAAATTAAAGATAATACTCATATTGTTTATTATAGCTTTAATCCCAACATCTACACTAATCTTTAGCGATATTCTGAAGCATTTTAAATAACTAATAGAAATGAACATCAAAAAAGAGACTCACAGCTTTAGAAAGCATCCTTATGTTTTAATCAGTATCGTAATAAACCACTCAATATTCAACCTCCTCTCTGATTCGCACACACACTTACTCCATAGTGTGGCAAACAGGTAAGCCAAGTGCTGGTTCATGCTCCAACTCAACCTCTCCACGCACAAGACCATCTTACTGAAGTAAGTTCCGTCGACCATCCACTAGGCTACTTTGTGTCTGTTACTAAATACTCGCTGGCCGAACATCAACGACATCATAGTCATTCCCAAGCCGTACAAATCGATCTTGTGGTAGCTGTTTCCGTAGTCTATCGGAGTCTTTCCGACCCTGTAGAACTCAGGAGGGCTAAATGGAAAGCTAAACCTGGGTTTGTGATCTTCCATCTGACTTCTGTCGAGGCCTGTCCTGTTGAAGGAAGCCTCGTCCTGCTCGCTGTCGATGTAGGAGTTGCCAAAGCCGATCAGCTTGGTGGCGAATTTCTTCCCAACGACGATGTTCGATGGTTTCACATTCATGTGGGCTACTCCCACGCGCTTGAGGAACATAAGACCCAGGGCTGCCTTGCCGCAGATCTCTGCCATCAGCTCGACGCTGGTTGTCCTGCTGAACCTAGACTGGAAGCTGTTGGCTCCACCAAAGTAGCTGAACTCGCTGAGGAGAGACTCGGAAAACATAGACTGCGAGGACAGGTAGTATCTACTGACGTAGGGACTGGAATAGTCGAGGAAGTAGGTGACTATGCTCCTCTACCGATGAAGTCTGTCTATTTTGATCTGAGTTGTTTTGATAATAATGTCACATTCCGTAAAAGGTCCCGCATCCTTATCAAAATCCGAGATCTTCTTCAACAATACTCTTCCGGCTGAGACTCTATTGCGTTTTCTTGTCTTAAGACGAAACAACTAGATATCATGTCGGATCGGACGTATCTTATTAAAATCGAACATTCCGAAGTGTCATGGTTGGACAATTTTTCAT
>JAOXNN020045557.1:0-36189 GCA_028571205.2 Hydropsyche betteni | reverse complement strand
GACCAAGAAAAGAAATGATGATATCGTATTTTGTAAACTACTTAAAAATAAATATGATTTATGATATAAAATAGTCTCATAAATGATCAATAACCAATATTATCAAAAAAGCAATAATTATTCGTTACTAAAATATTGAGAGAAACTTAATTTCTAAGCTTTAGTTGTACCGCCTGACCATTCAACACAATAGTCTCCCTAAATGTAAAGTAAGGAAGATAAATTACTAACAAGCGTGCAGTGTTCCATACTATGAAAAGGATTAGCTCAAAGGACTCTGAAACACATCTACAAACATACTTGGAATTTGACAAGCAGTCAAAATACATGCTAGTTAATATTAATTGGTAAACATATTTTAAATATTTTAATGTCACTCATAACTTTTTTGAAATTATTTACGGGGATTAAATAAGCCCGTCTGAAACTAAAGTAAACCTGATCACTTTGCACTCAGAACCAATAAATAGCAGATTGTGTTATGGTGAATATGTAGCAGCATCTGATTAATAGAATTGTTATTTAATTTGACAGTTATCATTATCATCTCCTTTCTCTCTCATCATCGTGCTCAGTTCGTTGGCGTTCTCCCTTCCTCTCTTCGTCCTTCTAAGCATACTTCTTTCTCGGGTTTACCCTGTGCCTTCTGTTGTAATCCTCGTTCATCAGCTCGTCTTTGTACTGTTGGTATCCGATATGTCGCTTAGTGAGATTGGACTTGCTTAGCTAAATTGTGATAGCTGGCTGTAAACGATCCTTAACTATCTTCGAATCCTCTTTAAACTTTGGATCCCAGATTTACTTGATTGAGAGTGTCTGCGGAATGTTTATTCTCTAAAGATTCTTGACTGCTGCGCAAACCTTTTCAGCGATGGTGAAAGCATCAGCAATTTTATTGTTTACTGCTTTTATTACGATGAACTTATGATCGTTCACCATCTGGGTAGCTCTCTTCACGTAGTACTCTACAGACTATGACTTGATTACGATCCAGTTTTTGTATTACTACTCGGGCTCCCCTACATATTTTACGTTGTAGTTTCTCTACCTGTCTTCTCTCTGACGCTTTCGGTCTTAGTATTATTACTATCTTTTTCCTCCACGTTCACGCTCTCTCTACCCCTGGTTTCTGTCTCTAGGTCTATCCCTATTGTATTATTTTCGGTCTTCTCGATCGTTTCCTCTGTTGTTTCTGTCTTAATGCTCTCGGTTGCCTCTGCCTCTGTTGTCTCTTTATTAATTTCTGCCATAGTCTCTAGCTTCGCTCTTTTTATATCTGGGCTCGTCCTTTTCCAATCTCGCAGGCCTATTCTTAGCATTGTAGTCCTTGGTGCCTTCTGTTTTGGACTCTGAAGCTTTTGTGGGGGGTTTTGATTATGGCTCCTTTTGCTTAGGGTCATCCTCATCTGATTAGGAACCACCCTACCAATCTGGTTTGCGGGTAGGTTTGATAGTGCGAGTATTAGCTTAGCCTCTAGGTTAAAAGAGCAGTTACTTAGTGTCGGCAGTACTCATCAAAAAAATATTAAATGATATTACCGATATCAATTCGACTATTTCCTTTTGATTCGACTATCGTACTCCTCTCCACCACTATAAATGTAATCCTCGATGGAGACTAAGCTTCGCCTGTTCTGCTGGCAAATCTAGCGAAGCTATTAGAATTTCTGCCTAAATTAATGATTGGTCTATGTTAGTATATCTCATACCCTATGGTTTATTGACTGTTGCTGGTTGAACTACCACATTTGCTACTGGAGGTGCTTGTTCTGCTAGAAGAGCAGCATATTCCGGCTATTCAACCGAACTAGCTGCTTCTACAACCCTGAGAGTATCTTGTTAAGGGATTTGGACTGCTCTGTCTTTTTCATTGACTGGTTGAGCGTCTACTTGTTTACTCTTGACGTTGACCTCCCCACTTTATTCTTCTCTCTGGAAGAAGATTTTCGTTTTAAGGGTTTGGCCTTCTGGATACGCTCAGAACAGTGCTTAGCTCTGCTAGGTTATCCCACTGATTCAAATTGTTTATTCCGCTTAAATGACTAGTTTTGATTCTAGTTGAGGCTGTCCAGAGTCAGCCTTACCTTCTATTGGAAGGTCACCTTCCTATTCTATCGGCTGTTAGCTGTAGTCAGCATAGATTCAAGATTGCCCTCCTTCTTGCTGGAGGAATCAGGGGCTTATGGGATACGCTACAGGAAGGTGTCTTCAACCCTGTGCTTCTCATCTTTCTTTATTTTGTTACTGCCGAACTGGAAGAACTTGTTGTAAGCACTCCCCGAAGAGTCCTAGTACTCATCTTCGAGTTTTTCAATAACGACAACATTTTTAGGTGCTTTTTTTGACTTCTCGATCAGGCGTTCTGTTTAGGATTGGATGTATTGTCTGATACTATAGAGCTCCTATTTATCTCTAGATTTGATATCCACTTCAGAGTTGTTTCTACGGTGGCTGCGTCGTCGAGTTAGTTTTTCATTCGACATTATTGTATTAGAGTGTCGAGATTTAAACTAATAACGATTGACACACTATTAACCCAGCTCATTATTCTGAAATTAAAATCCATCAGAAAAGATATATGCATAGCCAAGTCACACTGGTCACCAACAAGGTATGTCCATTCGCCCATAGGGCCTGGATAACGCTTAGAGAGAAGAAGGTTGACTTCAAACTGCTGGAAGTTAGTCTGACCGAGAAAGAAGGCGTCTTTACTGAGACATACAAAAAGGCATATGCTCATGACCCTGCCTCAGATGGAAAGGTGCCCATAATGGTCTACAACGATATCGTGCTTACTGAGAGCGATCTCATTAGTTGGTACGTAGCTGAGACATTTGACTCTGGAACCTAGCTGATTCCTAAGGATACCTTCCAGAGAGCCAAGATGAGACATCTTATTGCCGAACTGCCAGGGAAGGTTATTGGAGCATTTTACGGACTAGCCGGCTACCAAAAGAAACCAAAGGAAGAGCAAGAGGCTTTAATCAAAAAACTTCACGCTGCCTTTGAGGCACTAGAAAGTAAGATCCAAGGCCCCTATTTATTGGGCAATGAGTTCACTTTAGCCGACATATTGACTTTCCCCTGGTTCGAAAGATGGTCAGTCATCGAACATTACCTAAATATCTCAATTGACAAGAAATACGAAAAGATCCACAAGTGGGTAGCTGCTGTGAACGAGAGATAGTCTGTAAAGGACATCATTTAACCCAAGGAGTTCTTCATTGAGGGTTACAAATCGTATTTCTCATCATGATTACAGTTATAATTTAAAGTAAACTATGAATCGCACAATTATTCTGGCAGTCCTTCTAGCAACTATTGTCTGTCAATCGTTGCTAGTGAGTATTAGCAACACAACTATCAACTCTAATACGACCTACACTATAACGATCAACAGAAGTAGTAGCGCAATTACTAATCTGTCCAGTTATCAGATAACGTTCTAGTTCCCCAGCAATAACTACACGGACACCCTACTAAATGGCTCAAGTTGTACGCCAGCATGCAGCAGAAATGGAACGATAGTAACAATAGCAGGTACGAGTTTCAGCAGCAGTTCAAATTTAGTAATCAGCATACAGGGAGTGATTAACCCTTCAAATACTCGAACACTGGATGGGTATGTCTATCGGTTGAAACTAAACACAACATCAGTGTAGACTGCACAGTATTTCTATGGAGCGCTAACTCCTGGACAGTTTAAAGGTAATTATGCTACTTAAATTAGCATGCAGTATAGTATGGTCGCCAAACAGTGTAAATAGTGTAGGGAAAGCTGTATTCTCAGTGACACCAGGTAACACAATTCCAGTGGGCTCATACCTAACAGTTAAGTTTCCATCTCCCAAATGGGTAAACTACAGCGCAATAAACGAGCGCATAATAAATAATGTTAAATGCTCCATTAATAACTCTAATGGGTCAGAAACTACTCTTAACTGCAGTACCTCAATATTTGCTCCGACAGTCTAAATTAGTTTCCCTAACAATATCAGTGGCACCTTTACTTTGATTCTAGACGGCATAAGGAGCCCACCTACCAGCAAATAGAACACCGACATTACTATATCCAGCTATTAAGTGATCAATAGCTAATTAAAACTGATAGATGATTCCACTATCTGTAGAGCTTTATCAGCAGACCCCTCCAAGATAGCTCCTTTACTGGTTAGTAGTGCCCCTGCAGTATGGACTAATTTCACTCCCATAATAAGTTTCAGTTGCATAAACGCCATTCTACCTGACGACATCATTCAAGTGGCAATAATAAACAGTAACCTAACAGTCATTAATTCGTCTAGCTTGAGCATGACTGTTATCGACACTTACCCATACTCTAGCTCAAATAATCTTAATAGCATTAGTAATGGAGCATACAACTATGTGGTTTCACAAATAACTCACAATAAGTTTATTAATGGGAATCTTACTATCAATGTCACTAATATAACATTTAGAGCGCCAACCAATACTAAATCAATCTCTGAGGCACTCAATATCTCACTTTTTAGGAATGGTGCCATATATGCTACAGGAATCCTTGGGCTGACTCCTGTGGTATCCACTCTTAAAGTCAATTCGATAGAAGCTTAAAATCCTACTGTTAATGCAAATACTCGGCACACAATTAGATTCACTACCTCGTCTCCACTGTCTAACAAAGCTTAGCTTACTATTGTGCTGCCTATTGATATAAAATATACCAATTACACCTCAGAAAGATGTGTCAATGCTTCGGGAACAAACATATCCTCTACTGCCCTCTGCTCCATCAGCAATGGAACTGTGACGGTGACTGGGTTTTTAGCAACAGGAGTGGATGCAAATACTACATTTGGTATTACTTTCAGAGGAGTCACTAACCCTACCTCAGAGAAACCAACGACTCCCTTTATTACTACCACATACTACGACTAAACCTCTTTTTCTACTGATAGAGATTAAACTAAAGTGTTTATCCCGACAGCCGATATGATCAGCAGCTGCACTGTTCAAAGAGATTCCAACCAAATTGCAACTATAACAACCTATACGTTTAACTATACTGTCAAAAATACTCTTCCTGAGTTGGCTAATTTCGTAATTGGGATTCCTAGCTAAATCACTACTAATGCGACCGAAATAAATGTTACGATTTCTTTAAACAGTACCCCCGTTCTCAAGCAATGTAAAGTCAATAACCAGACTGTTACTATTGTTGGTCCATTCGCGTCTTCAATTCCAAGTGGAACTATTATAATCATTAAAGTTCCCCTACTCAAAAACCCCTCTAATACAATCTCACCTGGGTCGTTCAGCCTAACAGCTTTAGACAGTACTTATAAAGTAGAAAGTATTACAAGTAATCTGTTGGTGGGGGCAGCCACCCCGAATCCATTTTTAGCCTCGACAATATCTTCAAGTAGCAAGATGAATGGGGATGCAGCAGTATACACACTTTCATTTACCCCTTCCATAGACTACCCAGTAAATAGCACTCTCACTCTCAAAGTGCCTACAACCATCACTATCGGCTCTCTACTTATCTGCCAAAGAGGCAACCTCAACTACTCATGTACTTCCACTTCAAATTTGATTACTATTACACTCTCAGACAGTCTCTCCGCCAATCAAAGCTACTCTATCACTATTAATACCCTCTCAAATCCGAGAACATACACTACAACAACTGCCTTCGTTCTGAGTTCCTATACTAACGGGTATCTAGTGGATAACTCTTCTGTGCCAGGAATATCGAACTCTCAACCCAATTACATTAAAAAGCTAACAATTCTGGTTGTATCCCCCTCTCAATCCTACTACAACTCCAACCAATCAATAAAGTTTAGCGTAACAACTTTGAACCCAGTGTAGCCTACCGACTACATCGAAATAACCTACCCATCATCCTATTCTTCTGCTTGGGTTGGTAACAGTTCGATATGTACATAACTCAACTATGAATGTATTCCCAAAGCAACCAATAACCTTATTGTAAGAGTAAACAATCAGCAGATTTCTAACCTAACTCAACTTTAGTTTACCATTAATGGATATAGGTCACCACCCAACAATAGCTAAATAGCAGATAAGTACTTCAAATTCGCAAGCTACGACAGTTCTTCCAACCCGATCGATACTACCAATACATCGAATAATTAAACTCAAGCGAAGTTTGCTCTTTCCTGTAGTTAAATTTGTCAAACTTGCTAATCGTCCGCTGTATGTACATCGTGTTATTCAAATGGAACATACCCCAATCTGAATGGAACAACGTGTGTGAGTAATTGTGACTCAGGGTATTTCCCTACTGGCTCTACCAATAAATGCACCCCTTGTGCCTCTCCTTGTGCAACTTGCAGTGTTTCTGCCACTAACTGCCTATCTTGCCTAACGAATGTCACTAACAGATACTACATAAACACCACCAAAAGTTGCGTAGCCACTTGTCCTGATGGAACGTATGGAAATAGTAGTTCAAATACATATGTATGTTCAAACTGCAGTTCTAGTTGCAAAACCTGTGATACTACCGTCAGTAATTGTACTTCCTGTCCTGATACCCAATATTTACTAAACAACGTATGTTACACTACATGCCCAACAGGGTATTATAACGGTTTACTACAGACCTGCAAACTGTGTGATGTTAGCTGTGCTACATGCAACAACAATTACAGTTGTATTGATTGTAGTAGTGAGTATGCTAGAAACTTTACTAGTTAGACTAACCTCTGCAGCAAAGATTGTGGATTAAAGGTAGCGTCTGGTGGACTATGTAAGTGTGATACAGTATGCCTTACATGTCTTAATACAATATACAACTGCACAAGCTGCGACCCATCAAAAACAGAGAAGTACCTCTACTTTAATAGCAACTTGTCATCCGCAACATGTTTAGCAACCTGTGCGAAAGGAACCTATCCTTAATCAAATCTTTGTGTAAAGTGTAGTTCAAATTGTGATGATTGCACTTCTAGTGTTAATTGTACGTCCTGTATTAATGGTACAGTTCTATCTGAAGGTTTGTGCTCACTTAGCTGCATAATAGGATTTTACAATAGTTCCAATGTTTGTTTGCAATGCCCCTCATCGTGTTCGATCTGTACCTCTGCAACCAACTGTAGTAAATGTGTAACTGGACAATACCTATTCAGTTCTAATTGCTCGACTGACTGTCCAGTTGGTACATTTAAGGATACATCTTTAAATAACTGTACCAGATGTAATGATAGTTGTTCAGTCTGCACTGGAAATGCTAAGAACTGTTCGGAGTGTCAATCAAGTTTTATTCTATTCGGTAACAGCTGCCTATCAAGCTGCCCTCAATACTATTACCATATCTTAAGTAATAATACTTGCCAACCTTGTAAATAACCATGTCTAACGTGTATTGCTGAGAAAGAGTGCCTAACTTGTTCAGCCAGCTATTTCTTATCAAGAGCCACTAATTTGTCAGTGACCTGCATTAAAGACTGTTCACTGGAGAAGAAGTACGCTAATGGTTCTTACTGTATTGAATGCCAGATACCATGCTTAACTTGTAATAATTCAGCTTATGACTGTATTAGTTGTAATTCCACACTTCTACTTCAAGGAAGCAACTGCGTGGCTAGCTGTTCCTCAGGGTATTTCAAATTTAATACTACCTGTGTAATAAAATGCCCTGCAAATTTGGCAGGGATGGATGGAATATGCCAATAAATAATAGTTGTGCCTTCTGCAAGTAAGATAGTGCCCGTGCCTTTTACCCTCGCCGCCCTAGTTGTGGCTATGGTGGTGGGCGCTTCCAAATACATGAACCCTGGCAGTTTCTTCCCTGCCTTCGCAGTGTCCCTACTCGCTCCTGTTTAGACGATATCCTGGATAGTTATATTGGCTATGGTAGCTACAGCAAGCTCTACTCAACTGATAAAGGCTGCTGTAGCCTGTCTGGCAGCTGGGTTTGTGATTCACATAATGTTGAACATCCTATCTCTGTACTTCTTCTGTAAGTACATCAAACCAGACTCAAGCTTCTCCAAGTGGTATGGAAGACAAATCTCCAAAGTTACCAAGATATGCTTCTACGTATTTTCGACTTTTAACCTTAAATTTGGGTAGATCATATTCTCGAAGGCTTTCAACAGTTCACAGTTTAAAGCCAGTCTTTAGAACTCATCCCTAGTTACACCTATCAACGCAGTTATTGGAATATAGTCTATTATTTCGGTAGTGTTGGTTGTGGCAGGTTGCGCCTTAGCAGCAGCTGACTCTAATACTACCATCACTAGTCAGCTGTACATCCAGTGTATCGATACTATTATCATTACAGTGCTCACACTGATCTTCACTTTATGGAATATCAAAAAGCCAGCAGGTTACTACGATGAGGAACATGTTGAAAAGTATGAGGTTAGATCAGATATCCCAAATAATAACACAGTTGGTGATTTAAACTAGCATTTAGCTGGAGAAGAATCTTTTGGAAAGGTGGGACAACCCAAAATCTATCAGAGTTTAGTCGATCAACAATAGCCTAAGTATGTAGGTAGTACGATAAAGCATAAGAGGATAATAGGGTAGGATGGCGATCAAATGGATGGTAGAGTTGAAGGCAAGATAATTGTCATCAAGACGAAGGAAGATAAGTAAATAAATATCAGTGAGAGTAGCTCTTAATTTGTGTCTGAAAATGGAGATAGAGTTAATGTGGTAGAAGGACTGAAGAAGAATTAGGATGTTGCTAGGGAGCATTCTGTGGCACAGTCGGAATAGTCTGCTATTGATGTGCTTACTAAACTACAGTCACCCACTCCTGCTGTCGATAGTATGGCGCAGGAGACTGGTGATGGCCCCCTTAAAATCAAGGGATAGAGCAAAAAACTTGGTTAGAGTATTGTGAGCAAATTGATAAGCAACATTTAATCAGACAATATAAGCGAAATCGACCTGTAAAAAAGGCCTGATCTTGGTGTTGATGTGGAGTAAATGGACCAACAGTAAGTTCAACCTGTATTCATTAAGAATAAAGCACCCTAGGTTATGCATGTCTATTTACAAGGCAAGAGCAACGATGGTGGTTCAATCTTTTAGCAACAGACTGATGTAGTTGTCTAAGATCTAAGCGAATACTCTGAATAAGTACCTAAGGTACCTAGCTTCCAGGGTGAATTTAAAAGCATATCCTCCTCTAACCAGCTGCCAATCGGCCGTCATATTAATTCTATGCGTTCCAATTCTATTAGTGGCAATATGAAAGGCAAGATAAAAGCTCAGAAGATATCCTAAATGAAACTTTTCGACAACTTAAACGCATCTGTTGATGAGGAAGCATCATCAGAGAAGGTTCCAGCTAAACCACAAATTATGAATCAAACATTTGTCAACAATCGATAGAATTTAAATATCGAGGCTAACAATGGTGATCTATTTGAGGATTCCTACAGTAGATTTATGGATGTAAGTCCATCCTACTACAATAACCTCAACCAAAGACACGAAGAGTCAGAACCAACAGGAATACAAAACTATGTTCAGAGAAATGTTTAGTTCAATGTTCCACTTCGAGCCACGTCAAGAGTCTAAAACCATAATCTATAGATACAATATCGACAATAAGTTCTATCTCCCGAGAAACCCCTTCCGATCCCAGTCCCAGCCTAATCTGAAGGGGAAGCTATAAGGAAGTCTAGTAGTCGCCAACACGATTTAAAAGGATACGCAGAGAATGAGTTGACCTCAAACAAAGTAAAAAGCTTGGAGAGAATCTATTTACAGAAAGTAGGGGGCAAAAAGAAGCGATACGAATAATAGCACCCATGATCTATTGTTGTCTTAGTTTGTTATATCTTATGAGACTAGCCTTAAAAAATAGCTACTTCTTCTCCTCTAAGGTAGGGTTCATCGGGTTGGGGAATATGGGACTGCCCATGGCCATCAACCTCTCCAAAAAGGGGTATGAGGTCGTAGCCTACGATATTGACACCAAAAAGTAAGCAGAGCTGTCCAAACACAACATCAAATATATTAAGAGTGTTAAGGATATCGCCAAGAACGCAGATAAGTTTGTCACTATGCTTCCGAACTCCGAGCATTCAAAGGAGGTTTGCACTTCGGATGGAGGTACACATGGAATGTATGTAGGATTGTTTAAAAACTCACCCAAGAACTCACTGGTAATCGACTGTAGCACTATATCGCCCATCGTAGCCAAAGACTTATCTGCTGCCGGTAAAAAGGCTGGGATAACATACGTGGATGCTCCAGTATCAGGTGGTGTGGTAGGGGCCTAAAACGCAACACTGACTTTTATGGTCGGAGCAGAGTCCCACTAGGTGTTTGAAAGAGTCAAGCCAATTCTTCAGGGCATGGGGAAAAACACATTTAACTGTTAAAAACCAGGAGCTGGACAAATAGCCAAAATTTGCAACAATATGGCTTTAGCTATTCAAATGATTGGAGTATCGGAGGCTTTAGCTTTGGGAAAGAAACTGGGAATAGACGACAAGATTCTTACCAACATCATGAAGGTATCTTCCTCCAGATGCTGGAGCTTGGATGCTTCTAACCCAGTACCAGGTGTCATGGAGAATGTACCAGCAAGTAGCATTTGAATCAACTTAGGTCGTAATTATTAACGAGGTTTTGGCTGCGAGCTAATGTTGAAGGATTTAAAGATAGCAGAAGAGTGCGCAAAGTAGATAAACGCAGATATCGCACTAGGAAGGATGTCGAAGAGTATATACCAGGGGCTAACTGACGAAGGGAAGGGTAAGAAGGACTTCGGAATAATATTCGAGAAGTTGTTCCAGAGCAAGTATAAGTGAAAGAATCAGTTTTGTATGCCTTATTCGTGTTCTTTTAGTAGCTGTCTGATGTACTCATGGCTCTTTACGTACTGCAGATACTTCCGCACCATCCTTTGGATCTTCTTTGTGTTCGATACGATGTACTCTTTTCGCATACTAGTCTTTACGTTTATCTTCTTCCATATTGTTAGTTTACTAGATATCGATCTTAGGAGGCAGGACAGTAAAGAACACTCAAGCTAGGGGTCTCTATGGGGTGTGTGGATACTCTCCAGAATGGTAGAAAGGAGGTTATCCCTAATCAGATCCTACAATCTGGTGAAGTAGCTAAGGATTTGGTTGACTTAACACGCCCACAACTTGTTAGTGAGTTCAAGGTCCTCCTCTCTCATCGTGAAGTTGGTACTTCCTCTTGTTGATAATGACTTTCGAAATCCACTGATAAGAGGAGTTAACTTCTAATACTATCGAATACACTCTTTAAAGGATTAGCTGTTATTCATTTTGGGATGTTCCTGGTAGACCGACACAATTTTATCGTTAAAGTGCCCCTGTTCGATGCACCACCTCCAAACATCCTCCCCACTCTCAATATTCTTAGCTAGTATTTCGAGGTATATTCTTTAAACGAAAGAGTCCTTCACATTCTAAAGGTTAGCTGTAAGAAGATTTTTAAGCTTATCGAAGTCAGCCACCTTATCAGCAATCTTGAATGCAGTCATCTTCTACCATCGGGTTTACCTGTAAAGGTCTACCAATAGCCTGAGAGCGAATGCAGCATCCACTTTGTAATCGTTCTTTATTTTTATCTGGGTGTTCGATAGTTCTGAGTTAAGTGAGCATTTACTTTACATTACGATCTTTACGTGGGTGGCTGGCATTTGTTTGAAGCAATGGTTAATAGCTTACCTGCAACTCTCGAAGGAAATGAAGTAGACTATCTGAGACCCAGAATAGCTGTTTACTTGGGGCTATCCTAAGAGTACACTTCTCATTTTGATGATGAAGTAAATCTAGTCGTTTTAGTAAGTACCGGACAGCAACTAACGAAATAACTGCACGTCCCATAATTTGGTTAGATGGTAATCATGGAGAGCAGATATGAACTGAGCACGATCAAATTAGAGGTTTCCTGATCGCTTCTGAACCAGATACAGAGGTTAGAACCTTCTGAACCACAATTCGACGTAATACCCAAACTCAATGAACTAGGTCTTTTAGTGTTGAACATCCAACCAATAGGAGTCCAGTATAGTCCGAAGAGTACGAATAACTTTGAAAGGGTGTTCGTTAAGATACACGAACACTTATTTGAGCATGTTCTCACCATCAAGTTTACCGATTCTTAGGAAAACACTTGGTAGGTTAGGTTTTGGTTATGATGCGTAAGTTGCAACTGTATCGGGACGAACACGCTGATGCACCTTCGGTAGGTAAACTTGGAGAAGATCGGTTTTGAGTATCTTCCGAAAAGCTAATATTTTGTCGTATATTTAATTCTGCAATACAGTCTTCCTAAGTTCGATAATGCTCTGTTCCTGCTGCAGACACCTACTAAAGTAGTCCTCCCTCTCCATCATCATCACCTACAACTCCTACATACCTATTCCTACAATATTATCTTTCTTCTTTGTCTGTGCTCTAAATGCCCTGCGATACTCCACAGCCTCCTTATCTGGATGACTGTTTCTAGCATCAAGATCCCTCCGATAGGGTATCATAGTCTGTGTGTATCTATGAACAGTTTCCTTAGTTTTAGGCGATGCACAGTCCCTAGCTAAAATTTTGAGAGATTTCTCCAACTTTACATTCTAAAGTTTGGCTTTCTCAACGAAGTGGGTAGCCCGTACCTGGTTATGTGTAACCTTTTGCTGTTCAGCTATGATATTAATACACCCTTTCAGTTTTACGATGTAATCTGCAAACACTCCGTTCACTTCTGAACCCCGTAACTGTTTTATAAGCTTTCCACTAACAGTACTAAACTCTCTCGATTGATGAGTTATGCTAGTTTCCATTTGCTAGAACCTCCTGCCCACTATCTCCAGGCAGCGATCAATATAAGCAGTGAAGTTCTCCAACTAAAACTTGCATTTACTGTATTCTTTCTATGGTTAGCTAAGATTGGAGTTTCTATTCCTGTGGGTATCCGTATCGTTGAGCTGGTTGATAGTCTCCCTGATGAAACCTAATCGATCCATTTTTAAATTTCGATTCCTTTCTTAAACCTACCATCAAACTTATAATTTCTGCTAGTGTCCCTATTGAAAATTAACTGCTATTTAGGTATAGATGATATTACAGATTAAGATGATAGGCTTCATCTAAATTCTATTCTATGCATAATAATTCCAAACCAGAGTACTCCAATACTTTCAACCCACTGGCTCTGTATGACCTCCTCCGGAGTAAAGTACCAGAGAAGAAGTGTTTAAACAAACTGGCTAATCTATTCGCACTGGAAAGCGCCAGAAAAATCAGGCTTCTCAAATAGGATTTGTTTATTAAGCAATCCCTCAAAAACCTCTATAAACAAAAAACCCCTGTGTCAGAGACTCTCTTCTTGCAAAAGTTATTGACTGAAAGGAAGGACTTCCTTAATGAAATCAATACATATTGCAAAAAGCTACACATTTAGGTCGATTTGCAGAAATACATCTAGCAGATGTAGTCGACGTTGTGTTCTGTCAACCCTATGTACAAAGAGCCAGTAGTTGTACGGAAACCCAATATGTAGTAATTTCCAACTAGAAAATCATATTTAAAACGATCCTCATCCAAATACTTCGTTAAACCAAGGCTAATTGAGCTCTCACCTGAGAAGCTAATGACCTAACCATGCAAAACTAACACTCACACAAGTACATCAGTTCCTAAAAAGAGCAAGATAAAGGTAAAAGCTAAAAAGAATACGTAAAAGGAAGGGCCTTTCCAACATTTCAAAGAGATACCCAATACCCAAATATCTGTGTAGGATGAGAGGTGCAAAACAGCTACAACTCATTAGCGTTCGAAGGTTAAGCTTAGGGTGGAATCGAATAGAATTAAGAAACATCTCAATCAATAGAATGCAAAAGAACTAGAGCCTACCTAGGTGGAGCAGGAAGTCACTAGGCCTAATACCACTCAGCCAATAGCACTGAAGAATCGGAAAAGAGTGGGCGTCAAACCCAATAAGCTAGTTGAGTAACTTAAATAAACCTCTATATTTTCTAATCTAAGCATAAAGGATCCTTCAGAAGATGATAGTCTCGAATAAGAGTAATTGCGGTTAGTCAATATGCATTAATAGTAGGGTTAGCTGAGTAAGTTCATGAAAAGGAATTCTTCAATAGTAAAGGCCAATAGCTTGCTTACTCAGTTCAAACGAAGGAGTGACAACTTTCATCATAGTATCAATAGAATGTGGAAGGAGGAGGAGTAGCGGAAACCTAGCAACCATTTAAACGAAGTTAAAGAACCCATTTAAGAATGTGTTGAGGAGGAGAAGGCACCTACCCCACCTCAAAATAGTCAAGCCGGAATAGGAATGAAAAGTTCGAGAGGATTCCACCGAGCAAGTCTGCACCGACTATTCAAAACATAAGCTTCTGAAAAGCAGAATGAGGTTGAGGATACTTGTAAGACTATTAACTTTAAGAAGGAAGTTAGGGTTAATATTCTAGAGCCCACAATCGAGAAGCCAGATGTAAAGATTAGGGGAAATAAGCATCATAATACCAAGTTCTAAAAACGAAATACCCCGCATCTAATGGTAAAAAGCCCTAACGTACGATTTCTGTAGAATCTTTACGAAAGGTTTGTGGTGTTCAGTGAAGATAAAAACCTGCTTTCTTTTAAGTAGGTGAAGGGATTTATGAGGTAGACTTTGCAGAATCTGAAGATGCTAAATGCTGTGGGGTTCGACACATCGGAACTAGAGATATGTACATATTCAATTATTCAGATGAGAAGTATCTGGAGGACAGAGAGAGGACTCCCAGATAAGGAGTGTTCAAACCGTTTAGGATGAACGACCTGCTCCGATTCGTTACTTAACTCACTGAGTTCGATACTAAAGGTACTTGAAGGCTTAGCATAGAGAGACAGTAGGCAATAAGACAGAGAAATAGCATCTTCGGACTTGACCAGTAACTCATGACATTCAAAATCAAACGCAATAGTAACTCTACCAAAGCGAGAAAGGGGAAGTTTTTCTTAGGGGGAAACACATTCAGGAGCAATTTCGTTTAGTAATAACTGCTCCTTAAAAACTACTTACACAAGGAGGATAATCTATCTCAATTCGCTCCCAACGCCAATATATCATTATAAAGGATAACCCCTGTCAATCGACTCAAAACTAGACCTTTATGTTAGTAGTATGTTCCCAGGATGAGACCTAAAACCCATAAAGAAATATCGAAAGGTTTAAAATGATTAAAGATAGTTGAGTATTTATGATTTTTCTTAATATTAACTTGCCGTTGATCAAATGTAAAATAACAAACTGTTCTCCGACTTCTCGTCTTTCGGCCCTTCGCTGGTTTCGTCCACCCACTCTCAGAGCATAGACTTCGGTAGCACATCCAGCAGAGACAACCTCGATTTAGGCTCATCTTAAAATTAAACACCTAAGTCAAATAGCTGCATGGCGAGACAGAGGCTTCGGGTATATTGTAGCTAATTCAGAAAATCTCCATCCATCTAGTGAACGAAATCATGAAAATGTAGAGACTGCAGAATAACTCAAAATCGTAGGGCGTGAACACTCAAATTCGAGTGTATTGTAGATTCAAACCGAGTAGTTCAGAGCCATCATTTAAATACGATGAGACTATGGTTGATGATGGAGCTAACCAGTTCAGCTTCGATGGTATTTGTAGTGAGTTTGCAACCCAATAGGAAGTGTATGAAAAAATAGCCAAGGACCACATTAATTAGTTGCTGGATGGGAAGAATACGACGATATTTGCTTATGGGCAGACAGCCAGTGGGAAGACACACACTATGTTTGGGAGTTTTAAGGAATTGAAGGACTACGGAATAATCCCTCGATGCCTGTAAATATAGTATAATTAAGCAAGGATATCTTCGAGTATTTTGGTCGGTCCCCCTAATACAAGCATGCGATCACCTGCTCAATGTTATAAATTCATAGGTAGAAACTAAAAGATCTGTTTGCCTATGAAAAGCAGTAGTTAAGAATAAAATAAAATAGCGAAGAGACTTATGTGTAGGGACTTACCTAGATTAGCGTTGATAACTAGGAGCAGCTGATCGACTTGATTAACTTTGGCCATGGGCTGAGGAAAGTGGCTCAGACCTATCATAACGACTACTCATCGAGAAGTCATACTATGCTGTTTATACACTATAAAAGAACTGACGATCTAAATAGGATTCGTAAATCGAAACTCTGTCTGATTGATCTTGCTGGTTCAGAGAAGGTCAGTAAGACGGGAGCCACAGGAGATACTTTGGAATAAGCTAAGAAGATTAACCTGTCTTTGTCGTGTCTAGGGAATGTCATCCATTCGCTCACTTCCAGTTCTGAACATATACCGTATAGAGACTCTAAGCTAACAAGAATACTGAAAGACTCTCTTTGTGGTAACTACAAAACATCAATTATAACCACATGCTCATTAGACAAATAAGATAGGGCTTAAACTGTATCAACCATGAAATTTGCTATACGAGCGAAGAAGATAAAGAATAAACAGAAGCTGGATAAAACTGAGCTCACCCTTCAATAGATAATCAGGAATCTACAGAAGGAACTGTAAGACACCAAGAAATAGCTGGAGAAGTACAAAAGCATCAAATAAATATAACAACACCAATAATAAGAGTATGTGGATTTCGAGTAGGCGCATGAGTAGGTCGTTGCTCGACATCCTCTAAAATCCCTGCTATGTAACTTCAGTAAATTAAGATCATGAGCACGCTTATACGATATGATGCTTCTATTACAGTCTTAAGTATGTATCACTTCTTCTTTGGAATACTTGGAATATTGGGTGGTGGCGATACCACCAGCTTCTTGGGCTTGGCGAAGGGACCCTGTGTCTTGCTCATATCAGCAAACTTACTATTCTCATAAGATTATGTTCGGAGTTTAGTGGAGGGGTTCCTCTACAGCAGAGATCTCTGCCAGCTGCTCTTCTTCTCCGCTGAAGTACCGGCGGTTGGTTTGTCCTTTTTGTCTCTCTCGATGGAGGTAGGCTGTCGGGATTTGGTAGTGAATGGCTCTACGGAAGAGTGATTACCCATTTATTTGCTCTGGTTAAGATTACGAAGACTTCGGGAGGAACTGGAGAAGGTGCCCAATTTGTGTCGATGTTGGCTTTCTACTCTGCTTCTTTCGAAATCAGCTTTGAGTATTTTGTAGTCCTAGATAAGTTACAGTTATGACTTACCTAATTAGTTTTTGATCTTCAGAGATATCTGGTCTCGTTTCTAGAGTTACTTTCGGTATCTATTGTTTTCGATATCTGCCACCTTGAGCTTTTATTTTAGACTCGACCAACCACTCTCAGCCTCCTGCAGCCGGATCTGTAACAGCCTGGAATCCTCTAGGTAATGTTCGTTCTACTGTCTGAGCCGAACTATCTATTTAGAGAGGGATAGGATTTTCATTGAGCCACGCTCCAGTTTCATTCTATCCTCATTGTTCTTCAACATCTGATCTTACAACTACTTTAGTAGGTCCTCTTTGTGGGCGTTTAATGAGGAAATCTATTTGTTAAGCTAAGCGAATCGCTAGTTAGTCTGTGTTTCAATAGCTAAGCTTTACTATTAGTCACTAATATTAACTAGGGTTTCGGCTACAGTCAACTTGGATGTGGTTGACTCTCCGAACCGTTTCCTAAGCTACTTGCATTTGTGCTGGAGGGCCTGGTTACGCCCCAATAATGCAGAGTTCTCTTCCATGACTTTGAGCATCTTTTATTTGAGTTGATAGTAAATTACTTCATGACGCTCAATTTACAGCTAGAACTATCTGCTATCCTTCTCAGCTGTCTGTTTAATCTCTTTAATTTTGTTTATGAAAAATGTCAGTTGTACTTCCTACAGACCTTAACCCTGGGTGATGAGCCTTAACTCTTCCAACTCCTTACTCATCTTTAAGTTTTCGTTTCGGGTAGTCTTGAGCTACACACCCTTCTTGAAATTCTATTGGACATGCTTTCTTATTTAGTCTTACAATTATAAAATACTTAGCTTTAGGTATTGGTTTTAGTCCTACAGGGTTTAAACCTATGGTGATTGCTAAGGTCTCTTCATTTTCCTTAGCTCCCTCTTTTAGGTCTTCTATTGCTAGAGTTGGTGTTGGAGCTACTGGTATTACTACTGCAATTATTATAAGTGGATGGCAAACTTAACCTTCATCTATTCGATTGTGGTCTCATACTCTTACAGCATCTATTGCTGCCTGTTGAGAATTTATCGCATGTCCTACCTCCGAGTCATGTTAACAGTGGCCTGGTCCTGAAGCCGGGAGAGTTAGAGCAGAGGCAACACAGCAGGAAACTCTGTTTTCTATCTGTTCTTCTAATCCTACGCCTTGATACCAGTGGCAATAACATGATCCACCTACATTTTGTAGCTAACTAGCTCAGCCTCCAACTAGTCCCTTTCCTCTTTAAGTATGGCATTTGTATTCTTAAGAGATTAAATCTAGATAACAGAGTCCTATTTCTATTTAGTTAGGGAGCTCACACTACACTCCAACTTCTTTATGGTTCTTTTCAGCTACAGATTATCCTTAAATATTTTAGTAAAGCTGGGGAAGTTAGTGAGGAGGGTGTTGTAAGCAGCATTCTGTTTTTAGAGTTGTCTTTTCTATTAGAAGAGATGCTTAAAATTACTGTCTGGTCTGGTGGGAATATGAGGAATTTTGTTTATTCGGTGTTAATATACCATTAGAAGCTGTCTGTAGTAGGTTTAGTTCTAAGCGAATAAATCCAGTGTAGATTGACCACGGGGATCTAGAACATCCAACTCGATGTTTTTGTCTCCAGTAGATGGGAGAGACTTATCGAAACTATCTTGTCTGGTATCAATACGTTCACTTCCTCGTTGGTACCTTACACTGTGATCTTAGACCTTCGATACTTCCAAATTCTTTAGGTATTTCGCTTGGGATAGCTCCTACCTTAGCTTTCTAATCTATGCTCGTAAGGATTCAAAGTTCTAAGCAATGTTTTAGTTAGCTTAAACTCTGACTTTTAGAATTTTAGCTCTTTTGGCGAACATCAGTGTAGAAATTGTATCTCCTAAATATTGTTTATTAGGGTTGATATTCGCTAGAAGCTTGGTTTTACTATTACCACCTAGAGAATCCTTTAGGAAGAACGTTAGCTTGGAATCTCTAAATGGTACGTACTTCTTCTTCTTAATCGACTACACCAAAGAATTAATCACATTCCCCAGACAGTGAAGCGACCTATTGATATTACAGCCCTCTTTAAATCGGTCCCCTGTCACATGGGTCTGTTTAACTCTCTAACTTCCAGCCAGATCAACCACGTGTATTTTAGAGAATCTCTGGAGCTAATTGCCGTTTTACTAACAATTTAGCTTTAGGTTTATGGTGAAGATAGTATGGGATCTCGAGCTCTCGCTATTCATAGCTGTGGAGGCAACCTTCCTATTTTTAAGTCCTTTCGATATTAGACCCACTGCCTACTCATAGCTGTTAAGCTGTTCCTCTTATAGTCCCTAAACATACACGCCACGCTTAAAGTCTTCGCGAAGTGGATACGCTCTGATGTCTTTATTGAGCTGTGTTAAACCAGAAATACCAGATCGATTATCTGTTCGTTGTAGATCTCCAGGTACGAGCAGTTGACATTATATCTCCAGTTGCTGCCTCTCAACTTACCGAACAAGGACTAAAGCAGCCTAGGCAGGATACCCCTAGACTCTGTAGATCCATTTTCAGTGAGGTCGCTACCATTACCGAGAATGGAGAAGGTTTTTCCAGCGCCTGTCTGCCCATAGGCGAATATACAACAATTGTACCCCTAGGTAAACTAAGATGTACTCTGAAGCTTTCCTCCAAAACTGGTTTTCCAACCATCTCAAAGACGTCTGATTGGCGAGCATCCTGATCAGCAACATGATCGAACGAAAAATATTAGCGTTTGTTTGGTGTCTATACTACAACGGTATTGTCTTCCGTCGGTGATACGGTCACGCAGCTCTTGAGCTAGGGATCTGTGGGATCATAGGTGAGTGGCCTTAGCCTTATTATTACTTCGACACCTTCAAAGTTCGCAGCCTCCTCCTGCATATTCGATAATATAGTTTTTACAGCATTAAGCTAGATAAATCCAATGAGGTGATTAGTCCGATTTTCCAGCTAATTATTGCTGGAGAAGAAAAAGATAAAAAAGATTGCTAACTCACTTTTTACACATATCAGGTAGTGAAATTGTGAATGCGTTCGGCGTAACTCTCGTACTGTTATCCAGTGACGAAGAGATCGAAGGCGGTGTGTTCGAGGAAAGCGATTTAAAGTGCATTCAGTTACTCCAGCTTGATTCCTCCACTACGACCTAGATAGCTCAAATGGGTACACTTTAGCATAGTGTGAATTAGAATAGAATTTGTCGTCAGTGCACTTTGCGGCCACCACTGCTGCTATAAGCGTTAATCGGTGGATGCAGAAGTCGTTGAGGGGTAGATCGGGGTTCCGCTCCTGAAACCGATCTATCAGAATCAAGGTGACTATGACAACAGCTTGGGAACAATACAGGTATTTGAAAATTCCTGAGTAGGCGCTTAATTACTTTTCAGGTAGTTGCGAACCGCTATGACTGGAGGTACCTTCGCGCTGAATACTGACTCCTGGTATGGTTTCTGCACGTGCATCTTGCTAATTGATTCCAGAATGGAGCCTATAAAGTCGACGGTGGATTCGTCAATCTACTGGGGGCCAGCTGGAACTTTCTTCTAAGCCTGCGACACAACTGCCGGCGGACAGTTCTCCTTGGAAGGCTATACCTTAGGAGCAGCCGCTACGTTGCCCTCATCCATCTTTAATTAATATTATGGCTCGCGCTTCAAACGCAGCATATAAGTCTATAACTCACTTGTCTTTAGTATTACGAATAATTAATTTATTGCAGGGGGTTATCGTCAAGAAGGCAACTAATATACATTCTACTTTAGTTAATCTTAGTAGTTTATAAATATAACTTCCCAAACGATGACTTCTATCTTGAGACAAACTGGATCCAGTCTCGGTACGGTAGTGCTAATTCAGTTGGAGCTAAGCCCACCCCCTCCCAAACTAGGTAGTTGGAGATTGAGTCTGTCATCAAGGCTGAGGTGTGGAAGAGGCAGGTACGGATGAAGTACTTCTTCGAGGATTTCGATAAGCTTAGAAAGGGACTCTGCATAGAGGATAAGGTAATCATTCGCTCACTCAGTTCCGAACTGCACTTTCGCTCGCCCTCTACTTCCTAAATCTTAACCTCACTTAGGAGGACTTTTAGAGCATCCTGAATAAATACAAAGTACCCCCCGGAGACCTTATCCGTTACGCTGACTTCGTAGCCTGCATCGACGAACAATTCGGAAACTACGAGTTCGCTAGGCTCAACCTCTAGAACACTAAGAGCCAAGCAGTAACTATTCATTAATGAAGTTCTTCTCTGAGGCTGAAGCTGATCTGCTGGATAGGGTGCTCAAGTACATCAAGTATCTGATCAACGTCAAGAGGGTATTGATGAAACCTGCTTTTCAGGATTTCGATAGAACGAAATGCTGCCATATTACGAAACAGCAGTTCGCTAGAGTACTTAACTCTCTAGGGTTTGAGCTGAATGAAAGGTTTATCGATCTGATAGCCAAAAAGTATATGGATAATGGCAATCCGAAAGAAGTAAATTACGTTAAGTTTGTCAATGATGTGGAGAATATCAAGGAAACGTTAGAGATTGTAGTGAGGGGTATAAAACCAAATCCACAGAAACCATAGGATATGCCTTCGAACGTAGTATCCGACCCTAAGAATATCCTCTTCATCCAAACCCTCTACCTCAATAAACAGTTGCCTGATAGACTACTCCCCATACAGGATTTACTTAGGAGAATTCAAGCCTAAGTAGTCGCTAAGAGAGTGAGAATAAGATAGTTCTTCCTCGATTTCGATGGGTTGAGAAAAAATATAGTAACCGGATAACAGTTTAAGAGAATCATATCCATGCTAAATCTAACTCTAACTACTGAAGAGTATGAGGCAATACTCAATGAGTATAGGGTGGAACCTAATGATAATAGAATTAAGTGGATGAACTTCTGTGATGATATTGATCTTGTGTGGACTACCAAGGGTATTGATAAGGATCCCCTGTACAAAGTACCTCCTTACGATGTTGCACTGACTCTACCTGCCAGAAGACTGTATCTGGATTTGAATCAGAGTTAGGAAACTAGACTTAACGATCTGTTAGAAAAATATAAAAGGGAAATAGCTAGTAAAAGAATCCTCCTAAAACCGCATTTTGAAGACTTTGACATCACGAAGATTGGATATATAACAAAGAACCAGTTCTTGAGAATTCTAGATCAGTTTGGTGTCCTTCCCAAATCCCCTGAGGATGTCAATTTGCTTCTGAGAAAGTACGTAGACAACGGAAACCTCAACTAGGTTAACTACTATGAATTCGTCAAGGATGTTGATTTCTACAACGAAGACGGTAAACTCATCTCAAAAACACACGCAAACTCTTTCGTCCACTACAATAAACCAGAACACACTCAAAAGGCCTACATTAGCAATGCTATGCCAGACGACCTAACTGATCTTCTCAACAGAATCAGAAAGAAAGTAAAAGAAGAGAGAATAAGAATATCTGAGTTTTTGAGGGACTTCGATAAGTTGAGAAGTGGAACCATCACCAAAGACCAGCTTAGACTTGGGCTTACCATGGCGAAGATAGTTCTATCGGACGCTGAGTATAAGCTTATTCTAGATTATTTTTCATGTCCAGACAAAGTGGGTTATGTAAAAGCAAGAGAGCTTTGCGATACTATCAATGAAGTATTCACAAAGAAGAATTTGGAGAGTCAACAACCACAGGAACCACTTATACCAGCCGAAACATAGTTCTCTTATGGAAAATAGGAGGTTACTCCGGAAGAGGCAGCACTCGCCGATGAAGTCAAAAAAAGATTTACTTAATTCTCTAGAAATAATAGACTAGATATCAAACAGTTCTTCCAAGACTGGGACAAGCTTGGAAGATATAAAGTCTCCCCAAAACAGTTCAGACAAGTACTAGCGACAGCTTACTTCTTGATGAGCGAAGAGGAGTTTAGAGTAATTTGCAAAGTTTATGCCTCTGAGGATAGAAAGGAAGTAAGATACATTGACTTTTTGGCTGATACCAGGCCATTCAACTTCGATTACATGACATAAACCAAACAGTAGTGGAAGAGAGGGACAGGATCACCTAAAAAGATTCCCGAAGGAATCCGCTAGATTGTAGATGATCTCAGAAAAATAACCAAAATCAATAGACTCAGATACAAAGAGTACTTCCAAGATTTCGATCCTTTGAGAAAGGGGAACGTTAAGAAAAATAAGTTTAGGAGTGTGGTACATCAAACTATGAAGCTAGGGTTAGATGATAGGGTGCTTGATAGGCTGGAGGCTTATTATAGGAATTCCGAGGATCCAACCTTAGTAGACTATATGAGATTCCTCGATGACATCGACATTGTATTCACCCTTCCGGTACTTCATTTTTTATTCAGGAACGATAAAAAGATCCAACATAAACCCCACCTGTATTCGACTACAGTCAAACCCACATACCAAATGTGCCCCTTTCAAATTCAGCAGATGAGCTAGAAAGGTTGCTACGAAGACTAGGCGAAGTTGCTAGGAAGCACAGATTGTTACTGAAACCTCATTTCCAGGACAACGATATCGCTAAGAGCGGTAAGGTATCATTTACAAGAATGAGAGCCATATTAGACTACAACAAGCTTCCTCTAACAGACAGGCAATTCGACTTGCTATGTAAAAGGTACAATCCACAAATAACATAGGTTTTCGCATGAGGGAATAGAATTCAACTACGTATAGTTCGACGAAATTCTAAAGAAATACGAAGCTTTGTAATGATCGATATATCAGGAAATCACTTTCCTTAGTTTAAGAATATCCTTTACATCGAATTTACGCTCAGTTAACGACCAGTTTAATTTGCTACGGCTGCCACTATGCGAACGCTAACTACTTCTAAATAAAGGTGGAATCGATCGGTTTCTAGGTTTTCTATCGCTGAAGTATTGAATACTGCTGCTTCTCGATGTGAGTCCTCTCTATTCAGATTGCATCCCGAAAAGCTGTTCAATTTTCATAATCACTGCAAACTTTGTTTTACCGAACTGATTGTCATTAGGCTGCCTAAATACCTAGAGGATGTTGTTGAGGATGTCCCTTTTAATCTTAGCTTATTACATTTATTATGGAGACTGTTTAAATTGAATAGGCAAATCGAGCCAAACTCAAACTGCTCTCAGATAAAATGCACATGATGACCACTAACGCAGCGCAGTAAGCCAACAGCAAAAAATAGGCAGCATAATCCCATATTAAAGCACTCTAATTCAGAATCACTAGAGATTTCAATGGGGTGTAGTATTAAGCTGCTGTCAAGGCAGCGAGGGAAGATTTAGTTGCAATGAAAGTAGAGCTACAGAGGGACCAACTAGCATTATCTGCTAAGCACTCCACTGATGTAGGAAATGTAAAGGAGCTGAAGGAGATATTGGATAGTTGGATAAGCTAGCAGAAGATAAGATAAACCCAAATATTGAAGTAAAGAGGAGAGCAGCATGAAAGTAAGATAGAGAGTGTTAACCAAAGCACAATAGCTGCAAGTGCAGAGTCCTCGGTCAGGATTCGGTAATCTATCAGATGTGTATCGTCTCAGCTGCTAGTACTGAAGAAATAGCTGTAAATAGAGAAATAGAAGAGATAAGGGTCTAGTTAATAAATTGTGGCCACCATAGAGTAACAAATATAGAAGTTCAAATAGTTGATATCATAATAGACTAAGTACAGAACATAATAAGAGGGTAGACTCAACAGGATGTTTGAAGAGATGACGACGAAACTCAAAAACTAGGCCGAACTGGAGAGGATCCGAAGGTAGAACATCCACAAGAGCATGCTATCATTGGTGGAGACTGCCTGTGATAGACTGGAAAGAAAGCTGTTGAAGTGATTAGACTACTTAGACTATAAAACATCAGTTCTATGAACATTATATCATAGTCCTAGTTTCTATAACTTAAACGAAAAAGTAATTGCTCCGGCAATACTCCCAATACGCTTGAGAAGCGACTGGGTTTACAACTTTTCGAACGGTTACTCATCATTCTTGAGGTAACCTGCAGTCTCTATGTTAAAGAAACCCAGTTAGATGTCTGAGTTTCCCTTGTGGTATCGAATGAAGACGTTAATAGGATTGCCTTCCTTAATGTGGAGTTTCCGAAAGCGAAACTTAAAGTGCTGCCCTACGAACTAGTCTACAGGTATGATATCTGATTTGAGCTTTTTCATGCCTACTATACACTAAATGGATATCTGCTCTTATTCCGTAGTGCTTAGCCTCTGTCGGTACATCTCGAACCCAGCTATTACTATTGATAGAGAGTGCCTTCCCTCCCCCTTGATGGAGAGAGAATTATCGAAGTCGGAATAAAACTCTTTAAGTCCTAAGTTTATTATGAAGTACGTTTAACTCTTCCTGATGTACCGATTTTCTTTATCATCATCGCCTGCAAAGTTTTCCTATGCTGTTCGTAGTCCCTATCCATCTTCTGTTTTGAGATTACAGGCTCCGTCTAGAGGATTCGCTTTCCAAAGAGAAAGTTTTGGTATGCTAATGCTGCTACCTATTCCGTATTCTGCTTTTTAACGTGGGGAGAGGAGGACTGTCGAAAATGGATTCTGCCGGGATTCTGGAGGCATTTCACGAGACGAGTGTTTTATGCCTAGACTTCAGTATCATGGAAGATATCTTTGGGTGCTTTAATAGTACGCCTCATGTTTCTGGAGGAGGTCTTCCTATTCATTATCTTGGTAAGGTTAGTTAGGTGCTTGAAATAGGTCTGGTTATCCTGCCATTCCTGGAATCGTCTCATTTCTTTATAATAGTTTGGATAGATGTTCGACGAATAATCCATCCCACAGAACACAGTCTAAAACTTATTAACACTATCCAACTAAATCAATGGGTTAGGGGGAAATCCAACAAGCTCTCAACAGACTATATCAAAGCATAAATCGAAATAGTATAATTTGCAGCTGTCGCCTTTTAATAGCTGACTATAACTAGTTATTTACATAATGGCAACCCATAACCGTAGTAACGAAGCCTCGGTTCGACAGGCCCTCGAAACCTTGCTGAAAGGGCTATCAGCAGCTAACCATATCAGCTACTTTGAGTTTTTGGTGATAGCTAGGCAACTGAACTTCCGTTTCGAATCACCCAACTCTCTATCGAAGCTGAGGAGCTATTTCGAGGGTGCAGGAGATAAAATAACGAAGAGCGAGTTCCTGTCGATTCTGGAGTTCAAAGGCTATCAGATAATAAACAATTCTAAGATGCAGTACTAATGTCATGAGCAAGGTTAGTCTCATTTAAGGTCCCTCAGCAAGCAGACAGATAAAACCCTATCACCTAGTCGCAAGATAAGGACATTAAGACTCTTGTTAAGAAGATTGCCTACTTGAAGGCTTTCTTTGAAGAGTTTCACGGTAAAAAGCCTGAGGGTTGGTTCAGTATTTTTGATATTGAGGGCAGGGGAGTTATCAGATTCTACTAAATTAAGTGGACTCTCAAAACGTTCATGCATCAGTACATATCGGAGCCATAAATCAAGATTATCTATGCTGCCCTGTAAAAGGTAAGTAACTGCATAAATTAGGATCATTCTGGAGCAGTTCATCTAGAACACTTTATAGAGATGTTCGACCCTAAAAAGTTTAAGAATAGATTGTAAAAATGCTATTCTGAGGGATTCCAATCAGGTAACTTAAAGACAGAGCCTAAAATGAGGCAGTATCCAATAATGATTATGTGTGAGAAGAAGACGATAGAGGAGAGAAGGCCCAGCACCCAGGAGTCTACTGGAAGTCGCAGAGGCAGTTTCAATTTACGGTATTACAGAAAGAAGACATCTCTAGCCACTTAAGAAAAATAACATAAATAACGTAGTTTGAATTCTCTATCGAAATAAAAGAGTACTATGATAAACACCTGCCAATCCAAGATGTTTCAGAGGACCTCCTACACTGAAGAGCTTAGCCAGACTATTTAGAAGCAACCCACCTCCAAAAAGGTGTATGTTCCTAAACAAAAGCGAAGGAACACCAAGGCTAACCTGCTGAGAAAAAGGTTTATATATGAGTAAATACTTCCTCGCTAGAGGCAACTATGTATCTAATTGGTAATTCAGAACAGTAGAGATTCAAAACTGTGGCCAGGTGCGAGACCCAGTCTCAAGTGATGGGGAGATCTATTATGTTTTGAATAAAATTATTAATAAGAATATAACTGATGCATTATTCTAAGCACGAGGAGGTCCAGTCAACGGTGTCCAAAAAGTCAGGAAAGATTCATTCAGCTATCGAAAAAGCGGAAGCTATCCAGCAGAGATAGCAGCTGAGACAGATGATCCTCGGAAAGTTCCTTAAAGATTTTGGAAACAGCAAATCAGCTAAGGATGTTATCGAGCAGCTGGTCACCGACTTCTTCCTCAAGTAAAAAATTACTGAGGATTCCCTTAAGGCACTCAAAGCCCAGGTTAGAGAGTCTGTCGCCAATCTAAAGCCATGTACAATATAGTATAACTTAGAGCATGATGACAAGAAAAGTGTTAAGTCTGGAGCAGCTTCCCAAAAACCACAGCCAGCTCCTGCAGCTCATTCAAAAAAACCAGAGGAGACCAAGATTGAGGACGACAGAAAAAGCAACAAATCGAATGCTAGCAAGAAGAGCGATAAGAAACAGAAGAGTGATGATAGTTCTAGTGTGTCCAGTAGTTCAGTAGGGCAGAAGTCAGTCTACTATGTGGAGGGGGATGAGGAGGATGAGTGGGCTACTCTCGTCAAATTCGACACTGAGCTATTTAAGAAGGAAAAATAGTTGGAGAGGATCAGAGAGGAGGAGTTCAAGAAGAAGATGAAGGTAGAGTTGGATAGGCAGCTACAGTAAAAGTAGAAGAAGAAGGCATCTGAGAGAGCTGAGGAGGAGGCTTACGCTGGATTACAACAACAACAAATCCAGAATTATGACCAAAGATAGAAATAAAAAAGAGAGGAGCAGTAGAGAAAGATACAGCTAGAGAAGAAGATGAGAGATAAGCAGGTGAAGGATGAGCACAAGAGAAGGAAGCAGTAGAATAAAAAATAACAGGAGTTGGATTCACTTTTAGTTACTAAAATTAAATAGGAGCTTACTGCAGAAGAGAGGGAGTTCCAACAGAGGAAGGAAAAGGAAAGGCAGAGACTTCAGCAGATTATGGCTGAGAATGACATCAACCAAGCGAAACTTAAAGAAGAAGCAGATAAATAGAGGGATGAGGATGTCAGACTCCAAAATGAGTATCTGAGACTGCAGCAAGAGTTGGAGGAGAAGCGGGAGGCTGAGAAGAAGGAAAGGGAAGAAAAGATTAAAAAGGTTATGAGCTCATTCGCAGATTCAGTCGTTAAGGATCAAAAGGACCAACTAAAAGCCGAAGACGAGAAGATGCTCAAGCACATCCAGAACCAAGCCAAAAGGGATGCAGAATAATAGCTTCGTAGAAAGAATAAGCTTGAATAACAGAAGAAGGAGATGAGAGACTATTTAGCTAAGCAGGTGCAGTAGAAGAAAGATAAGGCAGAGCGATAGGCTGAGATTGACAAGACGCAAGCCACTATTTGGAAAGAAGACGTAATTATGTTATTTAATTCAGTTGACCAACTTCAAGGACCACGAACAGAAGAAGACTGATTACATCAGTGATGTTAACAAGAAGCACCAGGACATTTTGCTTGCCCAGATGGCTTAGAAAGAGGCTAAGAAGAACAGGAAGAAAATGAACACTCTAGAGCTCCTTTATAACAAAGCTTTAATGAAGGAGGCTGCTGACAAGCACGAAAACGTCAAGAAAACAAATGTTGAAGCATGAACACTGATGTAACCACATATATTGCCATTTAAAATCTTTTCATTTAAACATCTCAAACATGGAGCAGTAGATTACTTTCGAACAGTACCCCTTCCTCAAAGAACTCGGACTCTCTCCCACTAACTTCGGCTATTCCGCTCCCAACGGAAAGTGGTAAGGCTCAGGTGAGGTCAAACTTACCATCAACCCTGCAAACAAGAAGGTAACCCGATTATTACGCAGACTATTGCTAAGGTACAGTTTGCTAACGCTGCTGACTATGAAAAAGCCATATAAGGGATGGTCAAAGTGAGGGATCAGTGGATGAGCGTAAGGTTTGCACTATTTGTAGACTCCTATGCCAGCTAGAGGAGAGATCGTTCGACAAATTGGTCAAGCCTTCAGAGATCATAAGACTGCTTTGGGTCATCTGATATCTCTGGAGATGGGAAAAATTAAATCTGAAGGGCTCGGAGAAGTCCAAGAAGCAATCGATGTATGTGATATGGCATGTGGAATGTCCAGACAAATAGGGTAATACTGTCAATAATTGTAGAGGACTTGTACTCCCTTCAGAACGACCAGACCACGTTATAATGGAAATATGGAATCCTCTAGGAATAGTAGGAGTAATTTCAGCTTTTAACTTCCCTTGTGCAGTCTTTATGTGGAATGCCGCCATAGCTCTGGTATGTGGAAATCTGGTGCTGTGGAAAAATGCTCCCACTGCTTCGTTAGTAACAATAGCAACCACCAACATTATTAGAGAGGTTCTGAGAAAAAATAATCTTCCAGAAGCAGTAGTAACAGCTGTTCAGGGAGATATTGATGTAGGAGAAAAGATGGTAGCTGATACCAGAGTACCACTGGTCTCTTTTACTGGTTCTACAAAGATTGGAAGGATAATTCAGAATAAGGTGAATGCTAGATTCGGCAAATGCATTCTCGAACTGGGTGGAAACAACTGCACGATTATTCTGTAGGATGCTAATGTAGAACTTGCATTCAAGGCATGTACCTTTGCAGCTGTTGGAACTTGCGGCCAAAGATGCACAACTCTTAGAAGACTTCTTATTCACTCTAGCTTGTATGACTCATTCGTTGAGAAGTTGACCAAAGCATACAGCAGTATCTGTATTGGCGACCCACTAGACGAGAAAACCCTTTGTGGTCCACTTAATTCACAAATGGGTGTTGACATATACAGAAAAGGATTAGAGGAAATCCAGAAGCAAGGAGGCAAGATATTGTGTGGTGGTAAGGTCCTTGAGAGAGAAGGATTCTTCGTCCAACCAACAATAGTTTAAATCCCCAACGGTGCCAAAATTGTTGAATAAGAGCTTTTCTGCCCCATCCTTTACGTCTTCAAATTTGACACTCTTGAGTAGGCTATTAAGATAAATAACAGTGTACCTCAAGGACTAAGCAGCAGCATCTTTACCAAGAACATTGAGAATATGTACAGATGGATTGGTCCACTTGGTTCTGACTGTGGAATAGTAAATGTGAATATGGGACCATCAGGTGCTGAGATTGGAGGAGCTTTCGGAGGGGAGAAGTAGACAGGAGGAGGAAGATAGTCAGGTTCTGATTCATGGAAGCAGTATATGAAAAGACAGACCTGCGCAATTAATTATGGAAGGAAGTTGCCTTTAGCTCAGGGTGTCAATTTCGATGTTTGATAAGTTACACAGTAAACAAATGAGTTTATAAATGCATTCATTAATAGGGTTATGAAACATGAAATGGAGATCATGGTTTGGCTTGAATAAACAGATCCTTAATAGCATTGACTAACAATTTGTAGTAAATTTGGTTACCCTGCTCCCTCTAGAAGTTGAGAATAATCTTGTCTTTAGTCGTCTTCTTTAGTTTAATTTTCCCAATAATCAACTCAACACCATCATCAGTATTAAGGTCGAAAAGCATAGTGATCTAATTTAGGTTGATTGGTACCTGGTCATCTTTATCGGTTTAGTATTTAGGCGAGAAATCCAGTTTATCCTCGTTAATTTCAACGTGGATTGGATGAGCGAGGAAAGTGAATAGGTGCGGGAAGAAGTATTCCTGGGTATCGCTAATTACGAAGTCATCTGGATGCACCTTTTCTTGAACCTTTAATTTGCGTTCTTTTCCTGCCTGCTCCTCGTATATTTTTACGAATGTTTCGGTTATTGGATCTAAATCAATTTCGCCTCTCTTCAACGGGCCTCTTTCGACTACATTTAATTTTATTAGTACCTGCAGCCATCCTCTGCTACTTTTTAATCTGCTTATCTTTCTCTGCCAGCTAACGGTCCTTCAGTATTTTAGCCTTCCTCTAACTGAAGTCTTTATTGATGTCAGCTGCAGTAACTACAGGTCCCTTCGCCCAGGGATGCTTAGCTACTTACTCCATCGATATTCGCTCTTCAGGGGCATATGCAAGCATCCGATTAATAAGATCCTTGAATTATTAGGTGTAGAATCCAGGTGCCTTACGCTTGGAGTGTGCACTCCAAAAAGTGATGAAGTTTTTCTATTTGATCAGACGGTAGTAAGTGTCATTAGATGTTGTTTTTTCGAATGGAGGGGTGCCTGTGTACATAATGAAGAGGATGACTCCAGCTGAAAAGATATCGACTTTCGTGCCATCATAGCTCTTAGTTTGGATTTAAGGTGCCATGTATCCTTAAGTGCCTAGTTTGGTGCGCATATAGCCCGATCTGTCCTTCCCTTCTAGTGCTCCCGCGAAACCAAAGTCAGCGATCTTGAGCACAAAATCATTAGTTAGCAGAATGTTTTCAGGTTTGATATCCCGATGAGCAAAACCTTGTTGATGCATGTAGTGTAGTCCGTTCAGCATCTGCTGAAAATAGGTTCTGGCGACGTTGGGGAGGAATCTGCCTCCTAGGGCAATGTAGTCAAAGAGTTCACCACCACCGACGTACTCCAAAACGATTGCGAAGCAGGGAAATCTGAATTATTAGCTGCTTGTACGTAACCCCAGTTTTCTTCTTATAGGTGGCATTATCCCGAACGTCCACCAAGTTAACCAGATTTTAGTGGTGCAGCTTCACCATGACATTCAGCTCCTGCCGTAGAGTGTTGAGATTTGCAGTTTCCTTCTTGAAACGTTTTATAGCCACCAGTCTGCCATCGAGGGCTTCAGCTAGCTTAACTCTGAATATTAGGGAGGGTTACTTAGCGCTGTACCCAGTACCCAGGGTTTTGATGATCCTGTACTCATCTAAATAGGCGCACTTTGCTGATTCCATTGTATTTTATTATAAATGGTAATGCACTCGATTAATACCCACTTATATAAAACGGTAATCCCATTTTAGGTGGAGTTTCACTGCTAAAACCCTCCATTAATATATTCCCAATCTATAAGCACTATCAGACAGACGAATCCTATTAGCCTGTATTTGATTGTTGAGTTTGGAATGTAACTGGATAAACTCATATTTAAATTGATTTATGAGCAGACCTTCCCCAGCAGAACAACCCTCCACCAATGCCACTGACAAGAAGACTGATCTTCGAACCTAGAACTAAACACTAAAGAAGCAGCTGGAGGATGTGGATGAGAGGTTTGACAAGCTATCGGTCAAATTCAAAACTGATATCGCAGAATTCGCCAAGAAATCCAAATCGACTCTGACTGAGCTCAACCAACAGGTACTGACGGAGTCCTCGGAAACCAACCAAGTGCTGCATTCGCTCACAGTCAAATACGAATAGTCTCTGCAGAAACAAATAGAGCTTCTCACCCAGAATCAAAAACTCGTGGAGGAGAAGGAAGCTAGAGACCAAGCCTTCACTAAGAAGATGGATGAAGCTACTGTAGAATACGAGTCGCGTATAGCTACTCTGGAGGAGACTCTCAAAGAGAATGTGAAGAAGGTGGGCAGGATGCAGGGGACAGGGGTTGTTAAGGCCCTCCTCAGCAACTAGCGTTTCCAGGAGGAGATTAAGAAGAGAGGTGGCGATATAGAAACCATAAGAAAGGGCGTGTAGGTGGATGCCTTAGTGAAGTAGATAGCTGAGAAGGACCAGGAAATCGAGATATTGACAGACAGCAACAAAAACATCGACCAGTAAGTATCAAAGACCCAGTAAATGATAACAACATTCCATCAGCTATTGTAGAACATGCAGCTGTAGAAGACAAACCTCACCAAACAGAATATGGTACTCATTGAAAAACTCAAGCAATCACGATAAATCCTCAACAAACTCATCCCTGAGGATGGCTGATAATATTGTGATATCAATAATAGGTTGAGAATAGTGAATGTCTTCAATATTATTATGGGAGAATCGATACCCCTGAAATCAAAATACTCTTCGGTGCTGAGCAAGGCCGAAGAGAAGTACCTTATGGAGATGCTAGAGAGGAAAATAGGGAATGATAGTTACAAAAAGATGAGCTGGTACTTGAGTTCGTAGCTCAATATGCACAGCCACTCTCCTGTTGCAGAGTATCAGAATTATAGTCATGTCAAACGTAGGGGAAATACCCATAATGAACCCAAGCAACAGATTAAGATGGAAGTACACTGCTCAACTAAAACACCACTTAGAGGGAGGAACAAAATGAGCGAAAAAGTGGTTCTTCCGAGAATTTAGTACGGCAACAGCCCTCACTCAACCCAGAAACCTTTGCACTTGGGGTAGAGGTCTTATGCTTTCAAACGTAAAAACAAATTACTGAGTTTCACTCCTTCCAACCAGATATCGGGGAGACTGCTCAAGAGGAAGGTTAAGAGGATTACAGTGCCTGAAAAGACCCGCCGTCACTTGCAGACTCAGCCTGGCGACCTAATAAAGTAGGCAGCAGCCTGGAAAGCCAGAAACTAGACTGAATTCGAACAACTGTTTACGAGAGAAGATTAATAGAATATTATAACCCCCTGATCTAAGTATTTATTCTGCAACATCCACTAAATAACACCGTATGCATTAATAACATAAAGCGCATTGGTTGGATAATAAAGAGTTAAATGTTTATTTACCCCAGCAATGTCCAACTAGTAGCCAAGGTCCTTCGAAAACAGAAGATTTAACGAACGGAAGTAATGTCCTCTCCACTCAGAAAGACATCACACGATTACACCAGCTTCTACAGGCAGATGGACTCTACACATAAATATTAAGTAACTTTGGACAGCAGGGAGCCAGGATACTGGTTAGAGGCATCTATCTGAAGGATGATACTGACTCTCGCATAAAACATCATACAATATACTGGCTGTACGTGCTGTATGGGATAGCCAGCATTAATGGGGCTCGAGTGACTGCAGGAAATTCAATAGTAATGGGAGATATACCAGGAGAGATATTCATCCACCCGGGAGCACTCATCCTGTGTGTGGATAGATAGAGGATTAGTAAAATACAAAAATTTCACTAAACTTAAAGGCTCAATAAGGACACTGATACGATAAAGGCTATTCCATACGTTTCTGACTTCGATAAAAGAGAGCTAGGATCTTTGCTGAGGCTGTTTACAAAGAGGGACTATGTTAGAAACTCGGTGGTATTTAAATAAGGGCAGCTGGCCACCCACTTGTACGTAATTAGCAGCGGCACCTTTCTGGTATCTCTTAGAATAATACAGATGAGTAGAACCATAGCCATACAAAAGACTAAGCATCCGTCACTAATGAACCTGACCCCGAAGAGTAATCAGAAACGCAAAGAGATATGCATTTTATCATTTCCAGGTGTATTCGGATAGGAATGTTTAAATGTAAAGATGGATGAGGATTAACTGAGACCTTCATCTCACTACATCACTGATGTGGTTTGCACTAGTAGTTAGGCTACCCTACTTTGTCTTCCTTTGTAATCATTTAATGCTAACCCACTAAAGAAATATCTGAGTCTACCTGATAAAATATACCAGTTATATAGTAGTCGTCGATAGTAAGCTGTAAAGACACCGAAATCTGATTAGAACACGGATTACAGTAATATGGAGAGTAAGTTTGAGACTCCTCGGAAGGTGTACCGTTCTCCAAAATTCAAAAGCAACTCATCTTCCAGCTTAGTAAAACACTTCAATCCTAACATTCAGTTCTTCAACACTGATGAGTTTACTTCTGTCAAAACTAAACTTAAATATCAAAGTATTCTGGAAAAGGTCGACAAGTTTAGGACGTTGAGTAATAAGCGAATGGATATATCGACTACTTAGTAAGATAGAGAGTCTCCGAGAGTGTTCATGAGGAATACTGAGCTACAGAAAAGACTCATTATTAAGTAACTGAGTAAATAGAAGAATTACAGAGACAACCTCAACAATACAGTGATCGAACTTCTAATCAACAATAAGCAGCAGAAACAAAGAGTCAGGACAGCTCGCACTCCCAAAAGAGACTTATCTGTTAGAATACTACATCAAAGAGCCACAACTCCAGCTACTCACGAATAGTATATGGATTCTGCTTTCAACTAAATACCATCTATTACGATACAACCGAAACCAACCGAATCAAGGAGGATAAAGTCCAAAACTACAGTTGCACTAAATTTCGTACGAACAAACAACTGACTTCATACAGATCTGTATATTTCTTCTAAATTTTGATGTGTTACTAATGCATTCTGATAGAATATTTGGTTGCAAACCTGTAAATAAACTAACTTAAGCGTCAATCCATTTAAGGGGTGAATGTTTGTTACTTTTACTCAAAGCTCAATACCTTTCAGTGCTAAACATTAAACGAAAAGCATGTAACTTCAAATACAATCGATAAGGAAATTACATATTCAAACTTTAAGAAAAATCTCACATATCATCGAAATCTTCGCTATATTCGCTGTTTTATCTCTTCCACTGAGAGAGGCACCAGTTTTTCCACTGGAACTCTGTACACCTTTTTCTTCTCCTCAATTAACGCACTCGACTTCTCCTTCTTCGGCTCCGTTGCGCACTCCTGGTAAGCTGCTCGCTAGGGGTTGTCAATGTTGGAGGTTTTTATGCTAGATATCATCGGCAACCGCACTGCTTTGTCCTACTCGAACACCCTAGGCTTGAGGGCAGAGATGCTGTTGTGGGTGCCAGGCTCCTTTTTGAAGATGCTGAGTTAATCCGAGAGTACTTGTCGTCGGGTTTGCGTTTATTGAGACTGGCTTTGCGGACTCCAGAAACCGATTTTATTTCGCTAACGCTAAGTGTGGACAAAGGAAGTACACAACGGAGCTGTTGGGGTGTTCGTCGGGTTGGCTCTTGTCCCGCACGAGGATTTCGGTCAGTTCG